>JARHVA010003953.1:967500-1080000 GCA_037957365.1 Torreya grandis | reverse complement strand
TACATATACATACATACATAAATACATATAATGAGGAGAGCTTGGTATGTGTGTGTGTATATATTTGTGTGTGTGTATATGTGTATATATATATACATACATACATACATATATGTATATATATATATATATATATATATATATATATATATATATATATATATATGTATGTATGTATGTATGTACATATACATACATACATACATATAATGAGGAGAGCTTGGTCTTATCTATGCTATTACACTACAACTCATAAAACAAAGGAGAAAATCAAAATAAAATTTTGTAAAATAGTATACTTATGGTCAAAGAGAAAAAGTTAAAAATGGACATATGAAATAAAAGATATTAATGAGGAAAACTCAGTCCTATCCATTGTATTACAATGCAACTCATGAATTAGATTACAGTAATAAATAGAAACCAAAAAGTCAAAGAAGGGGCCTAAGGTTTGTGTATAAAATAGAATACTAAAAATAAGAGATCATTGGGGAAGTCATATAAGAAGTGTTAGTCTTTACATGATATAGAAAAAAAAAGGAGATATTTAAATAAAATATTACATTAAAAATTATTTATTGTGGGTTCGTTGAAAATATGTCCATTAGTTTGTAGATGATAAGTACTAGGACCAAGAAAGTCTTTTACCAAGTCCCCTACCATTTTTGGGCATAATTTCATTATTTTTATGTATAATCTAATTGAAGGAATGAATTGACATTAAATTTTTACACTTTATCTTTTTTATCGTGTTATTTAGGAATGAAATCCTTGTATTGGTATTTATGTTTTAATCCAACCAAATGATGTTCATCAATAAAATCTAAATCATGAAGATGAGCTACACATAATTCTTCATCATGAATTATACCATGAAGAGATATACTTAAAGATGGGAGCTTAAATTCAAATGGTAATACTGATTTGAAACCATATACAAGTGTAAATGGTGGTACCTTAGTGGGAGTATATATGATAGTATGGTAAGCCTAAAGTATAGGATATAGATGAATGTCATAAGTAGTACGAGTTTCTCAAATAGTCTTTTGTAATATTTTAGTTATAATTTTGTTGGTAGCCTCTGTTTGACCATTACATTGAGGATGGTAAGGTGTGAATAATTTATGGGAAATTTTTAATTTGGCACATAGTTATTTTATGTCTATCTTATTGAAATTACCACCATTGTCGAAGATGATGGCATGGGGACCTCTAAAATGTTAAATGATTTGGTTAATAATAAATTTTTAAATGGTGGTTATTGTGACACTAACAAGAGTCATGGCTTCTATCCATTTGGTAAAATATTATTTAGTAGTAATGATAAATACATATCCATATTATGATCTAGGTAATTTTATAATGAGGTCCAATCCCACATAGATAACAGCCAAGGAGACTCCACTATTTGAAGCTCAATCGGTTGTGAGTGAATTATACTAAAATGGAGTTGACAAGAATTACAATTTATAGTAAAATTAATAGAATATTTTTCTAGAGTAGGCCAAAAGTAAACCATACAAAATAATGTGTGGGTTATGACATTTATGAAGATGAGCTACACGTAATTCTTCATCATGAATTGTACCATGAAGAGATATACTTAAAGATGGGAGTTTAAATACAAATGGTAATACTAATTTAAAACCATATACAAGTGTAAATGGTGTTACCTTAGTGGGATTATATATGATAGTATGGTAAGCCTAAAGTATAGGATATAGATGAATGTGATATGTAGTACGAGTTTCTCAAATAGTCTTTTGTAATATTTTAGTTATAATTTTGTTGGTAGCCTCTGTTTGACCATTACATTGAGTATGGTAAGGTGTGAATAATTTATGGGAAAATTTTAATTTGGCACATATTTATTTTATGTCTATCTTATTGAAATTACCACCATTGTCGAAGTTGATGGCATGGGGAGCTCTGAAATGTTAAATTATTTGGTTAATAGTAAATTTTTAAATGGTGGTTATTGTGACACTAACAAGAGTCATGGCTTCTACCCATTTGGTAAAATATTATTTAGTAGTAATGATAAATACATTTCCATATTATGATCTAGGTGATTTTATAATGAGGTCCAATCCCACATCGATAATGGCCAAGGAGACTCCATGATTTGAAGCTCAAATCAGTTGTGAGTGAATTATACTATCATGGAGTTGACAATAATTACAATTTTTAGCAAAATTAATAGCATATTTTTCTAGAGTAGGCCAAAAGTAAACCATACAAAATAATGTGTGGGTTATAACATTTTTACTATATTGACCACCACAAATTCCCCCATGTGCTTGTTCTAAGAGATTAAAAACCTCTTCTTGCATTACACAATCATCTAAGGTGACTTTTAAATTATGGTAATAAAGGGTGTTGTATCAAAACACATACTTGAAATATTATTTATGTGTTCATGTTTTTCATGAGAATCTCTATCTAGACATTAAGTTTGATGTTCAGTAAATTAAATTATGGTTTTACACCATGGGCTTTGTTGAATAAGGAGAGCCTCAATGTCACATATTAGTGAATCATTTGGTTTTATACAACAATGTCATTTTATGATATAGATAAGGAATTAGGAATCATGAAGAAATTAATGAGGATGAAATAGAAACGTTGATGAAGTTAGAGAATCAGCTATGGAATTTTGATTTCTTAGAATCAGCTCAATGATAAAATAATCAAATACTTTGGCAAGTGTAGCATCGATTTGATGATATGCAATTAAATTTTCACTTTTTGCACTGATAATAACCATTAAAATGGTGGAATATAATTTACAAATAACCTAAAATTTGTAAATATAGGATATATAAGTTGATTGTGTCTATCATGCCTAGTATTTTAGCGTCATATTCAACCATATTATTAGTGACATCAAAATTTAATCAAAATGCTAAATGTATGATCTCACCATGTGGGTTTTTTAGAATACATCCTACCCCATCTCCTTGGAGGAATTCTGAACCATTAATGTGAAGTGTTTAGGTGTCTTCATGTAAATCAATGGTAAATTCATGTAATTATTCAATAATTACTTTAGGTTTACTAGTAGAATGAGTTATATCAGTATGTTCTTGATTATTTGATTTTAGATTAGTAGTGAGAATATGAAAATAATATTTGAGAGAGATAGATTGGTTGATAACTTTAACATAAATAATTTATTTATCAAGAATATTATTCTAAAGGTGATTTCTAGATGTTAAAGGTGTTCTCTTAAGTAGGTCAATGATGACTTGTCCTTTAACAATTTTTTTAGTAAAAATTCAAAGGTCAAATTTTATCAATAGGACCATCCATTTGCTAATTATATCTCTAGGCAAGAATGTCTTGGAGAATCATTCATTAAATGGATTGGAATGAACAATGACATAAGCGATTTTATAAAACATCTAATGACATATATTTTTAGCTACAAAATATATATCAAGGCAAATAAATTCTAATTTGGTATAATATTTTTTATAATCAATGAGTCCTTAACTGATTTAGTAGATACCATACTCTCTACTAGTATCATCTTATTGGGAAAGCATTACTCCAACTAATATGGGGTAGAATATTTATATAAAATGAAGGGACAATCATCTTATGATGGTAAAAGAGTTGGATAATGGAGAACATATTCATTCATATTATCAAAAAAATTTGGCATCAATCTATCCATTATAAAGTGTTACATTTTTTGAGAAGTGAATTGCCAAAATATATATGATAAACCATTTTTGAGACAAATCATTAAATTTCCCCATATTTTCCAAGGTAAGTATTTATGTTAGGATTGGAGTGAGGAATAGGAATTTTTATAATGTCCTTTATTTTGGCCAAATCAACATCAATACCTAAAAGATAGACTAGTAGCCTTATAAATTTCTTTGATGTAACTCTAAATACACATTTGTATGGGTTAAGTCTAACTTTATATATAACTAGTCAAACAAAAATGATAGCTAGATCATCACTAGGGTTTATTAGACAAATTTTAGATTTGAAAATGAGATCATCTATATAGGTTTTCACTATATTCAGCATAAGATAATGGAAAATGTAGGTAATTACACATTGATAAGTTGTTCTACAATTTTTATGATCATAAGGCATTTTACAATGCATGCCCCATTCTATATTAAATATTTTTTTATGTTAGTATATAGGAGCTATGTGATTTTTTATATATCCTAAGAATCCATCCATATGTGATAAATTTTCTTATCCATTGTTGGAGTAGACTATAACATCTATTGAAGGTAAGGGAAAGTTGTCTTTTAAACAATCTAAGTTAAGATTTTGAAAATCAATGCAGATATGAATAACCATGGTGACTTTTTACAAACATTAACAATGTTTGATAACAATTCCAAGTAGTCAATAAGTTTGATGAATTCAGCATCCAAAATTTAAATGACTTCTTTGTGCCATAAAGTAGAAATTTCATGTGGAAGTTTATGCTATTTTTGTCTAATGGGTTTGGCATTTAGGTAAGTGATGATATTATGTATGATGATGTGAGGATAAATACCTAACATATTTTCATATGACCAAGAAAAGTTTTCATGATAATTTTCAAATAATAAGATAAAGTTATCATTCTTTGTTGGAGTGAGTTATTTAGAGATAATTATAGGTTGAGGGTGGGTTGGTGTATTGTATTATATTTTTGTTATTTCTTCAATGAGTATACAATTTATATCTTGAAAAAGATATGGATATAGAGGGAGAGAATAAATAGGATTTGATGTAGGATCTGCACTATAATTGAAATTATTAAAACAAGAATTGTTTTTTCAAAAAAATTCATGTTTATGATATTGTCATGGAAGTTGACATTCTCAACCATAGAGTAATTCAAGTATAGATTCATCACTAAGGAGCATGGGTAATAGTATATAGTATTATAAATATACTTCAAGATCATTTTTATTTTACCTTTATAATCATATTTAGAATGTATTTGTTGTACATCTATGACTTTTATGTCTAAGGTAATTTTAGGTGTAGGTTTGATTTGAAGGATAATAGGTCAAATTGTGTCAATCAGATTGGGGATAGGTGTGTTATTTTTTTTTATCATAGATGAACCTTTAGTTGTATTGAGGTGGATAACCTCAGTGGTATTAATGGAAGAAAAAAGTTGTAAAATATTTAGATGTGTACAAAGTGCAAAAGGTTTGGGAGGTGAGAATTCTTCAAGTACCCATGGGGTATCTAATAGTGGAGGATAAAAGGGAGATAGATAACCTTCAAGTTTTAATTCAATATCAGTTGATATGTTAATGACATAAAAATAATGGTTGAAGGCATGAATTTTGGCTAATGTATTTTGATAGTGTTACACTTCTAAGTCTAATTATTGGGCTTGGGATATGATATAATTATTGTCATATATGTGGGAAATAGTATATGCATCTATTTATGTGGGAGACTAAGAAGTGGATGCACCTAAGTTGCTAAATTTTTGGCGATACAATGTTAAATGATATTGAAATAATTTGGCCACTCCATACTCATCACAGGTGAAATCATATTCTATGTAAGAAGCTTCTTATGCATTAAATAGAGGAAGAATTTTAGTGATACTATCAACTAGAGGAATGATATAATCACATCGAAGTAATGAAGGAAGAAGCCATTATAAAATTTAAGGAGGTAATTTATTTGTATTACAAGTATTTTTTTAATTTATTAGGTTCATCATCATCAGAATAGATGAGATTAAACTATAAATCTAGATTCATGTTAACAAATTTAGGTAGAGGTACAATGTTAATGTGTGGGATGGTTGGCATTTAATATTAGGATTTGGGTTTTGTTAATTGTAAATGCCATGGATTGGGATAAAACTAATACTTTTAACATTTACCATTGTGAATAAATTTAAGACACTGACTACCTAAGGAGGCAATAACAGGTATATAATAAATCTATGGGCCACCTAGGAGCATGTTGTAAGATAGTGGTAAATAAAGAACCATGAGCTTAGTGTGTATTATATTGGGTATAATAATGAGTAGGATAAAAATACAATAAAGAGTTTTTTGATTTATTTTTAAAAAATCCTCTACATGTGAGACAAATTTGTTTAATATTATCTTTGGTATATCAAATCTGTTGTATTAACCAAAGAGAGGTAACATTAATTCTTGATCCTTCATCTACTAAGACATTTGAGATAAGGCTATTATTGATTTAAATTTTGTAAATAAGGGTGAATCACTAGCATGAAAAATTATTTAATCATGTCTTATTCAATAAATTTTATGGATGGTTTAGAATATGTATAAATATTTTCAATAGTATCTATTTCTATAGGTGAAGGATCTTTAGGAGATTTTTCCAAATCAAGGGATGGTGGTTATTCAATGTATCTTAATTGTTGAATTATAAATGTATGATGATATGGAATTTATGAACTAACTACATTTGGGGAATTTTACAAGGCATTGAATTGAGTTTTTCCAAGAAATTCCAATGTGATTTAGAAGATGAATACCCAATATGAGGTACAATGTTTTCAAAAGAATAAGAGAAGTAGGGTGAGGTTATTGTTTTGGGAGTGTTTCCTCATTTGTTTCATAAGGAATGGGAGTAGTATTAGTGGTATCTTTAAGTATTTTTTCTTTGGTGTATGGTTTTTTAGGTTTAGTGACTAGATCCTTGTGACCAATTTTATGTCTATAATTGACTTTGGCTGAATTCACATATTTGGAATTTGAATAGTATTGGTCATAATCAACATTGATTACACATATATACTCATTTCAATGTTGTGGTATAAAAATAGATATTTTTTTTTGAGTTTTAGATAAATAAGGTTTGATAAACTACTTCTTTTAAGAGGCTTTAACATAATTATATTGACGTAATTTAATCCTAGTATCATGGTCAAATGTATCTCCTAAAATAAAAGAAGTGAAATTAAGAATCCCACAAAATGTTTCATGATAATGACCTTCATATTCATGGAATCAACATAATTTTATAGGGTCATACTAATGAAGCCACCAATTTCTCTATTTTGTAGCCTCATCCATACCTAGTATATATCTTTTTCTATGTAAATCCCCATAACCATCCATGACTCGTACAAATGAATGAATGAATTTGTGATTTTGTGTGTGCATCAATATATATATATATATATATATATATATATATATATATATATATATATATATATATATATATATAAGAGGCTTTAACATAATCATACTGACATAAACTAATCCTAGTATCATGATCAAATGTATCTCCTAACATAAAAGAAGAAGTGAATTTAAGAATCCCACAACATGTTTCATGATAATGACCTTTATATATATATATATATATATATATATATATATATATATATATATATATATAAGATAGGCTTTAACATAATCATACTGATGTAATTTAATCCTATTATCATGGTCAAATGTATCTCCTAACATAAAAGAAGAAGTGAATTTAAGAATCCCATAACATGTTTCATGATAATGACCTTCATCTTCATGGAATCACCATAATTTTCTAGGGTCATACTAATGAAGCCACCAATTTCTCTATTTTGTATCCTCATCCATACCTAGTATATATATTTTTCTATGTAAATCCCCATAACCTTCCATGACTCATAAAAATGAATGGATTTATGATTTTATGTGTGCATCGATATATATATATATATATATATATATATATATATATATATATATATATATATATTATGATTTAATGATGATTTATATTTGATTGGATTATACTTGTGTAATTTTATTTTAAAAACATTTGAAGGTTAACGTAAGGGTACAAAAATCTTATTTGGGCACAACACTTATGGGATACCCACATCAACTATATAATTCCACCTACAAGTTACCCATTACCACTATAGGGTGCTTACAAAAACTATAAGATTCTACCTATATGTTTCTTGTAGCCATTATAGAGTGACCATAGTAACTATAGGCTTCCACCTATAGGTTACATGTATCCACTATAGATTACCTACAACAACTGTAGGCTTTCACCTAGAGGTTTTCCATAACCACTACACATAATAGAACTATCGATGTGACTAGATCTTAAGGAAACATCTAGTTGTCTTAGGAACTAAATGAATGACTAAAAAGGACCACAACTATTGTATAGACTCCCCACATATAAGAAAAATTGGATGTGATACCAAAGATGAGAAAGATAAGGACAATGGGAAGGAGATAAAAAAATTAAAATAACAAAATAATATACATTGTCCTTAACCTAGTCAAGCCTAAAACAAGTAACTTCAATTAAAAATAGCTTGAAGGTTGACTGGGGTAGTTTCTGAGTATTTATATTTCTCCCTAGTTTAGTGTTTTTGGTTAAAATCCATTAAAATGCCTTTCGTATTTAATGGCAAAACCTAGATCAAATTAGGAGTTGGATAGATATTAATGAAGTAGTAGAATTATAGAATTCATTACATTATGAATATTGTAATCTTTTGTAGCAATATTTAATTGCTATAGATCTATGTAATGAGAAAATTGATTCTATAAGAAGATTTTGAAAATCTCCTAAAGAAGGATTAGAACTCAATTATGAATGAGGAAGGGCTCTCTTGGAAGGAGTTACAGTGAAGATCCTGGCCCTCTTTAGTAAAGTGTGTTGTGTGAATTGATTTCAATATTAATTTTATTATATAAAGTGTGATGTATGCATGATTCATAAGGGTGAAATATTTTTTTTATTTATATTATAATAGTTTCATAGTATAGCTATCTAGTGAATTCAATAAAAGTTCATTATACTACAACTAGTAAGCAAGATTATTTACGGATGAATAATGCATATATAATGTTGGCATCCTTGAAAAGCATACATACTCTAGGTTGAAAATTAATGTTAATCAGACTTGAGAATCTAGTATTAACTAGCTAATAAGTCTACATAATATTTTGGTGTCATTATCAGAGAGGGTGTTTATTATTATTTTCTATAATTAATTATTGCTTTTTTAAGACTAGTTAATCCATTATCCTACCCAACTAGGTAAGTCGAGTCAAGACACTATAATGTCTTATGCCAGATGTTTAAGTTCCTAAATTTTAATGGTGCATAACATTTTTGATGTATTTTCCTACCTAGCAAGGCAAGTTGAGTGAAGACACTATGGTGTCTAATGCCAAATGTATAAATTTCTATATGTTGATGGTGCACAACCATGAATGCCTATTTACAATATTTTAATATACGTCATGTTTTTTTAGAATTTACTTCTCTATAAGAGTGATTTATTTTCCACAAAGTGTGCCTTTAGTTTTCCTGCTTTCATTTCCTATTTTTAAGATAATTTTCATGCTTTCATTTTATGCTTTCTAGAGTAATTTTCAAACTTTTAGTAAATAACTTTACTACTTTCTAGAAGTAAAATTTCAATTTCAGTCATTTTGATTTTTTCACTTCTTTATTTTACTTTTTTCCTATTCTGAAATAACCCCTTGGAACACAAAAAATTGCTAATCATGTACAAGAAAGGACACGAGAACTGAAAGGTGTGGCACAATGTTTATGTAGATAGAAAGAGATTCTCAAGGGAGATTCTTGCCAAACAAGAAACAAGTTGTTACTAAGAAATAACCACAAATACTTGTAGTAACTAAAAATATTTTTGAAAAATATATCATAAGCTAGAGGGCTCTTAAAGAAAGAAACACTACAAACCAAAGGAAGTAGCTGACAGAAAAAGTACTATTAGCTTTTAAAAAAGGAAATAAAAGTGGAGAAATCATTAGCTTAGTTAGTAAGGAGAAATGAAGGATAATAAATTCATGAACCAAACACTATAGAAAGTTACATTAGAATAACATTTTTATAAGGCTTTCTTGAACAAATCAAATAAAGTACAAGAGAATCTTTAGATTTATCATCTAGTCGAAAGATTGTGAATTAGAAGATAAATGTTTACTATCATTATGACAAAGGGATTGATAAAAAAATTTAAGACACGATCTTGAGTACCTTTGGTATCCATATCATAAGAAAATATCTCATGAAGGGAGAACGAGTAGATGACAATAGGACTCTAAACATAGTTATTTTTGAATTTCCTATTCTAGATGCAATAGGAGTAACATAAATGAAAAATATCCTACCCTCAACCTTACCCAATTTTATAGGTACATTATCATAAGACTAAAAACCCTTTTTTTTTAATTTGATATCCTCTATAGAATCTATGACTATAGTCAGGCATAGAAATTAAAACTTTTTAAATCCACCCTCAAAGACTCAGCACTTAGTTGGTTCATGGGACTAAATAGTAATTTAGTCCACACTTGAGAGGACATGAAAAATAAGTTTCTGGCTAAGTATCAATAATATGGTTGAGAAATAAATTATAGAATAAATAACATCTTCAGGATGACTCAAAAAGGGGATGAATTTTCAGAAGACTATGTTGAATAGTTCATGTTCAGTGTACAAAAATTCAAGAAAAGTGAACTAGGAGAAGAACCTCTAAAACTCTTCTTCTCGGAAGGAGTCTAAGAAGATTGTCTAGAATCATTAGACCTAATGAGTGGGGGAGATATCTCCTAGTTTCCATTTACAAACATCAAGGAGTTGAGCAAGAATTATTCTAGGTCTACCATAAACAAAGTCAGGGTTAACAAGCTTCCACTAGAAATTACAAGTGGCTTATCAAAATCTAAAGTTAGTAACATGTTACAAGAAATGAAATAGGATATCATTAGTCATTTGGCCACCCAACTAGATAGTCTACACTCAAGGTAAATGTAAGCAACCTTGCATTGATCTTTGACCATCTATTGTCTGGACTGTAAGAAGATAAAAGTAGATTATAGGTGTTACAAGGTTTGGGATAAAGTAGCTAACATCATAGCTAAAGAACTAGGAATTATAGAGCTACATGTTGTAGGAGGAGATGGGGACATAGTTTTCTATGTTGCACAAAGAAAACCATGGACTCAATGACCACTTTATCTAGGTATCAAAATTGAAGAACTAGAAATAGTAGAGCTACACATTGTAGGAGGAGATGGGGACCTAGTTTTCTATGTTTCAAAAAGAAAGCCATAGGTTTAATGACAACCTTATCTAGGTATAGGAAAAATTCCACCTTTTACAAATTATACCTCCTTTAATTCATAATTTGTAAATATACTCCTAGCCAGACTAGTCGATGGATGAATGTTCCACCTCCTAATTCTTGCTAGTATCCACCTTAGACAAGTTACCCCACCATCTCCTAAAAACCTCCATAAAATATATCCCCACTTTAGATAAAATCATAGAAAACACCTCAAGGCCCACCCTTCACAAACTAGTGCAAGTAGCTTTGGAGACACAATCATCCCTAGGAAACCATCAAGAAAGATTCTCTGCATAACAATAACAACCTCTTGATCTTATTCCCAATACAAAAGCTAGACCTAATCATAGTCAACTCCCTACCCAACCCACATAGAACCATGGAAATAAGCTAGTTTAACCAACATTTAGTATTGAACATGTCTAGTACCTAGCATATATGGTGAACATCAATGAATTTCACATACATTTAGGGAAAGTTATACCACCTCCATCCCCACTCATAATAATGGAGTTAGATTAGGAAACTCTAAAAGATCATGGTAACCCACCTTCACCACCACAAAAATTATCTGAACCAACAAATAAAGCTATCGATGAAATAACCTTGCCATTTTCAAAATGTCTTACCCTTGAGCATAATCAAATTGAACCTAAATTTGATTTCATAAGAAAAATAAAAAATCTTCATGTTAAAAGTCCCCTCTTCTAGGCCATTACGCATGTACCCATATATTCCAAATATATTAGAGAATTATGTCTACATAAATGTGAAAGAAAGAAGGAGGATCCAAATATAGTGCATGTGATTGACCAACTAGTAGAAATTATATTGGGAACCACCCTACCAAGGAAATATTTAGATCCAAGATGCCTAGTAGCAATAGTCTAGATCCATGATCAGTAGTTGTCTAATACATTGAAAGACCTAGGGGCTGTAATAAATGTAATGAAAACTAAAACCATGAACAAGCTATAGTTAAATAATATTCATCCCACATGTAAAATTCTACAAATGGTTGATAGGTCTATAGTCAGACCAAAAGGAGTCATTGAAGATCTTATCATTACTATAGATTCTTCAGAGTATCTTGTAGATTTTATTATGTTGCATCAAAAGTCTAATTTGGGTGGATATATTCTTATATTAGGATGACATTGGCTTGACACAATTGATGCCTTCATGAATTGAATATCAGGTGACATGTTGATTTCTAATGACAACCACACTAAGAAGTTGGTCCTCTATTCCCTAGAATAGTCAACCTTAGCATTAGAGCATATATTATGGGCTAAAGAAGATGAGGGAGAGAATCCTCCTTGGATTATTGTATTCACCATAGACCATGCATACACCTTGACTGATCAATAAGATATAATTCTCTCCAATGTTCTCCAAAATAATTACCAAACTCATTTTATAGATCTCAAACACCTATAATGTGTTGAGTGCCCATTTTTTAGCCTTTGGTAAGAAGATAATTTTGATGTATCTATACAATAAATATTCCATGGACTGATACCTCATAGCTTGAACCAAACTAGATCCATTAGCAATATAAAAATGATGAAATCACTCTCATGGGAAATTGAAATCTCTCCAGGAAAAAACATTGCTTATTAATAGCAAGTTGGAGTCCAATGAAGAAAAGTTCCTATTTAGCATGTTACATGCAAACCAATGTGATTTTCCATGGGATTATGAGGATATTTAAGGAATCAGTGCAAAAACATTCACACATCATATCTATATCAAATAATATTTTCAACCAATCAAATAGCCATAATGTATGATGAATCTAGCTTAGAGAAATAGTTAAAGTGGAATTGTAGAAATTTTGACCATTGGATTTATATATCCCATCTCAGATAGTGAATGGGTTTCACCATTGGTAATTATACAAAATAAAAATGGTGAATGTTGTGTATTCATAGATTATAAGGAACTTAATATAACAACCAAAAATGATCACTTTCCTCTACCCTTTATTAATCAAGTATTGGACACACTAGGAAAGAAATATTTTGCCTTTCTAGATGGCTTCAGTGGTTACAACTAGATTAGGATTGCTCATGAGGATTAAGATAATACCACCTTCACTTGTCCCTAAGGTACTTATGCTTATGTTATATTACCTTTTGGGTTGTGTAACACTCCTACAACATTCTAAAGTGTTGTCTTGAGTATCTTTATAGATATGGCTAATGAATGTGTAGAAATATATATGGATGACTTCATTGTTTATGGAGAAACATTTAATGAGTGCTTGAAGAACCTAGAAAAAGTGTTGAAATGTTTTTAGGAGAATAATTTGTCTTTAAGTAACAAGAAATGCTACATGCTTATGACAAAATTCATTATCTTAGGTCAAAATATATCTGTTGAAGGATCTAATGTTGACCCTATTAAAACTAACATCATAAAAAACCTTCTTACTCCTCAAAAAAAAAAGATGTTAAGATTTTTTTAGGACATGCTAGTTACTACAAGAGATTTATCAATAATTTTAGTAGAGTATCAACACGATTGTTCACTATCTTGACTAAAGATGCTAAATTCATCTAGACTCCTACCTATGATACAACCTTCAAATAATTAGAGGAATTTTTGATCACCACCCCTATTCTATGTGGTCATGATTGTAATCTTCTCTTTCATATTCACATAGAGGATTTAGATATTGCCGTAGTATTTGTGCTAGGCCAAATATAAGAAGCACTCAATTATGTTATAAATTTTGTAAGAAAAAACCTATAGGGAGTAGAATTAAATTACAAAGTTATTGAAAAATATTTTTTGGTAGTTTTCTATGGTATCAAAAAAAATTCACTACATAATAGGGTATCAAGTCTTTGTTCATACAGACCATACAACCATTCGGTACCTTATGAACAAACTAGTTGTCCTAGGTAGGGTGATAAGATGGTTTCTTTTAATATAGGAATTTGATCTAACCATTATAGATAAGCTTGCTAAGGAAAATGTTATGGATGAATTATTATCATGCCTAAAATGCCCTCAAGAAGATACCATAGTGGATGACTCATTTTTAGATGAGCACCTATTCTCCCTCACCCTTACCATAGCTTGATATATTGATATCACTATCTACCTTGTCACATGATTACTTCCACAACACTTAATCCCTAAATAAAAAAGATCTTTGATTTAGAAAAGTGGTAGGTATTCATGGTTATATATATATTTCTTTTCTATATAGGGCCTAAATCCATCATTAGAAGATGTCTTAGAGAAGATGATGTTCTAGATATCCTCAAATCCTACCATGATGAACCTTGTGGAGGGCACTTTATAGCCAAACTGTACAATAGTAAAAATATTGAATATATGATATTATTGGCCATCACTCCGTAAATATGCAATAAGGCATACTATTCATTATGATAGATGTCAATGTATGCGGAGAACTACAAATTTAGACGAGATGCCTTTTTAGCCTTAAATAGTGTTTGAACCATTTAAAAAATAGTTCCTAGACTTTGTAGAACCTTTTGATCCAAAATTTAAAAATAAAGAGTACATCCTTGTATCTACTGAATATGTCACTAAATGGGTAGAAGTAAAGGCTCTTACACAATCCAAGGATGAGAAGGTGGTAGCTTTCCTCTATGAAGAAATATTCACAAAATATCATGTACCACAAGAAATAGTCACTAATTAAGGACCCCAATTCACTGCTAGTTCAATTACTACTTTGGTCCAACAATATGAGATTATGCATAAGAAATCAACTCCATATCATCTATAGTCTAATGGATAAGTGAAAGTCACCAATAAGAAGTTAGAAAATATTTTGACTAAGATTTTTAGTATGTCCCATAAGGATTCAAAGGCTAAACTTCTTGAAGATGTTTGGGCTTACAAAATCACATGGAAAACTACTATAGGCTTCACACCATATGAGTTGGTCTATGGGAATTAGTCTATTTTTCCAATTGAATTTGAGAACAAGACCTTATAGATAACACTAGCACTAAAAATGGATATATCTAAATCATAGCAAAAAAAGGCTTATGTAATTGATGCCTTAGATGAAGATAGACAATAGGCATTATAAAATATAAAACTTGTAAAACACTAGCAGATTTGATAGCATGATACGTACATTAAGACCAGATAATTCAATGCAAGATATTAGGCCCTTCTTTTTTATATAAAATACAATGATCATAATTGGAAACTCTAGATTAGCTGGCTTGGTCCATTTGAGATTGAACATGTTTATGAAAATGGAGTAGTCTAACTCCAAATCATTGATTTGATATGGTTATGTTTACTAGTCAATGGCCATAGACTAAAGTTATACAAAAAGCCACTCACTCAAGAGTTTACCAAACACACACACACACACACACACACACACACACACACACACACACACACACACACACACACACACACACACACACACACACACACACAATTATAAAATGGATATAGTGATGTGTTGGCTCAGCATGATGTCTCACTTGGGAGAACTAACCAAGACATAGATGAAGAAGGAGAGGAGGATATCTTAGCCCTCCTGTAGCATGAATACTGAGACCTTCATTTGGTCTTTGACTAGTCACCCTCACTAATCATTTGGCAAGGACCTAGAATAAACATTCTATTATAGGTAATAGTTAGAGTAAAAAAAATCAATAATAAAAACACTTTTTTAGGCATTTTTGGTAGTTTTTGGGTAGAAAATGATCCTACTAGTTGCCCAAAACTATGAAATGTGCCTAAATAGAAAAATAATTTGCTATCTATTTAGGGGTAAAAATAAAAATGAAAAATAAACAATCATTTTGATCAAAATGAATCGTCTTCTTCTAGTTTCCATGAGTTATTTTATGGCTACTACAAGCACCTCCCTCACTATTGTTATAGGCACCTTTGTCAATGAATATATTCCTTCATTTGATATGGGCTCTTCTATATCTACTAATGGTACCTTCCCCATAGATAATCATAACTTTGTTTTTACTATGGGCACCACCTTTTATTGTTGTAGGTACACCCTAACACCTCTTTAAACACATACAAGATAGTTCTTCACAAACTCTAAGCTATGGCCTTGGCTATGCACTTTTGAGTAATACATGGAAGACACCAAACAAGTGAGAGGAGGAGTGAAGGAAGATTAGATAAGAAAAGATAAAACCTTGTTTAGACCAACCCCAAAATAACAAGGAAAAGTTCACTAGGCACATAATATATAGGGAGTAAGACAACATAGAGACAACTCATTACCATGCTCCTATAGAGGAAGATCACAAAGTAACAACACCCTCACCTACCCCCTTCCATGTTCATACATCACCTAACATGGATAACATAGATATATAGTGACCACCTTGTAGAAGAGGGAAATAATCTTTCATCCAACTCCAAGACCCCTATTCTAGTTCCATGGAAGTTGTCATGATTACATGTAGGTAAGTTGAGGGCACCATAGATGGCTGACATTCTATGCTCTCCTAATTACTCAAAGGGGACTAGTTTATTCTAGTTATAAATACTATAAAAATAATTTTATTCTATCAACCACTCACATGTAATCACTCACATGCAAATCCTTGATTTAACCCTAGGTAAACTATTAAGAAGGTATGCCATATATTTTGATCACAGAAAATTATTCATTATTTTAATATAACATGTATTATATTGAAAAGAATATTAAATAATTAACATATTATTCATTAATAACTCTTAGCACACACTTAAACCCACATTATGATGTCTCAAACCACACTTATATGCCTAATCATGACCCCATTATATCTCTTCCATCCTACTCATTCCACGTCACTTGGGGACAAGTAATGGCTCACTTGGGAGGGGAAAATGTTGTGAGAAGTAATACCATGTACTATGGGATCCATACATTTGTGATTAGATATAATAATGATGCCATAATAACCTATAAATAAAATAATCACTTTAATTATTTTCCCTTGCAAGTACAACCATTCATGTAAAGCTAAAGTATGCCATAACCTACAAATTGCAACCTATAGCCACAAATCTTACTTTTCTAAAGATAGAATTTTAGAAGACAAATAGAGTGTGTTGCCAATTATTAGCTGAAAGGATTGATATAAATCTAAACTTATTAGAATGGGAGGGTTAGTTATTAGAAGGGAACCCATAAATCATAAGCAACTTCAAAGAGACCCAGCCAGTTGGGCTATCTTCAATAGAGTTGGATGGACCACTTATTTTGAGAAATTATAGTATTTATCATAACCCTTTACTAAGGACTATTTAGGATCCCTTATAGGATTGTAATCTAATATACATGGCATCGTATTCTATTTATTGAAGAACTACTTAGCCAAGCAACTAGGCTACCAAATATAGGAGAGAATTGGCAAGACAAACCCAATGGTCAAGAAGCCAGACAATAGTTATGTTAGCAAGATGAAAGGCTAGTATTAAATAAATTTGGTATGGAGAGACTCAACCTACCTATAACCTAGAGTGAATTAACCTCATACATCATCAGATATATGACCTATAAAGAAAGGCACTCTCTAATTTATACTCTCTAGTTTAAATTTATTAATCACTTAAGGCATGATATGACCCTTAATTTTCCAAATCACCTATGGAACATTTTAAAAAATATGTCCAAAGAGTACCAAAAGGGGATTGAGAAATCCTTGTCTCATCATTGCCTAATATGGTTGATAACCAAACATAGAATAAACATTATTAGACCTGATCTCAGTTGGGAATAATTTATAACCCTTGGGAATGATGAACCTTAGTAAGAAGAGGGAAATAATGAGGAATATCCTAAGGAGTAGGCCAAATATATTTCACAAAATATACTATGGGTACTAGAGCTACTAGAGTAGAAGGAAACTAGTCCATCTAAAATTATTATGAGCAGAAGAAGGAGAAGGAAACTAGTCCTACCTCCTGATGTCATAGAGGAGGAAAGCCCACCTACACAAACTAAGTAGAATAGTCCTTCTCTCACTATTATAACTATCTCATCAATAAATATTTATTCTTCCACCATGGCTCCTTTAAGGCAAGAAGACATTTTTCCATTAACTACTACTTAGGAAGAACAATTTCCAACAACTACCACACTTAAAAAGAAGAAGCAAATTGAAGAAGAGAAACATTTTGTATCAATAAGGAGACATCCTCTAGGATATATAATATAATTAAGAAAAAAATACACCTATAGCCTCCTCACCCATATACATTAGTGAGGATGACAAGGGAAATAAAGAGCTCAAGATTCAAAAGACCCCTGATGGTTTCAAGATTGTTGAATGGTCTACTGAAGAGGAATCTACCAAAGAATAAGAAGTACAGTCACCCAAGCCATCCAAATCCACTGAAGAAGACGTGGATCTCCTAAGATAAATCTAGTAAATATAAGAAGAGTTAAGAATGATAAATCAACCTACAGTAGAAGGGAATTGATTGAAGAAAAGACTATGGAAGAAGATGTAGAATTAGAAATAGTTCTTTATGACCAGGAGTTCCAAACCTTAGAACAAGCTATGAAATAAATATATACATTGGGGAATGAGATAATAGATTTGAAAGTTAAGATAGGCCTAGAAACACTTCTGGGGGTAGTAGAATTTGTAGAACCATCTATGAAAGGAGAAAGGTTATTGGAGGAACCTACAATAACTTCCTTGGAGGACCCTGTAACAATTTCATCTACCTTGCCCATAGATAGCATTAATATACCTTCAAAAACTTTTGTAGAAGATTATGCTCTAGTTTTGCTACCTTTCTACAATATATTTCCCCCTCCATTCCCACTATAAAAACACCTATAGTATAATAAGCTATTGATGTGGATCGTTCAGTTGCCATGCCTATAAAAACTAATGACCTCCTAAATTTTCTTAAGAAAAAATTTGGAGATGATGAAACTTACTAAAAATTGGTATAAAGATTTAAGGTATATGTTAAAACAAGAGAACAATAAGATGATTTAAAATAAATCCTAAAAATTTCTAAAACTAAGATTAAGTATCTAAAGGAAAGGATTAATAAAATGCATGAAAGCATTGAAATGTTAATGGAGTGTAGATCACCTTCTAGGGTGTATGCTTTCTACATAGAAGAGAGATGGCTTAAACTTAGACATGATAGGATCTATAATGATTAGTCTTACATTGTTTATGAACCTAAATATTTCTTTAAAGTTTATAGACATGGTGTCCCTGATCTCCAAATATAGCTAAGTGAGTTATACATACATGAATATGCTATACCTAGTGATGTAGATTAGAATCCAAACATATAATTGGGTGATATCTAATTGAAAGAATTTTATTTATGTCCTTAATGATATAAGAAGCATAAAATATGTGGATTATCAAAAAAATTATAAATAGGATACCCTAATGATTAATGGTGAATTAGGTAATCTAGATGCTATAATAGAAGAATGGATCTCCTTTATGAACTTAGGTACTCTACAAGCATGGGTCATAAGGAAACAAGTAGAAGTTGAGAATCATTGTTTGAGTCTTATGGAAAGAGAAGGAATGAAATTTTTTGTTTCTTTTTCTAAAAGATGGGTAAAAGTCTCTGATGCTTTAACAATAAAGGAATCCTATTCCCCTCAAAAACCTTAGAGAGGCCATACATAGGGTATACATGTATATTGAGCTTACTAAGAAAAGAAGGGTAAAATGGTTGGGATTAATGTTTTAACCTCCTTTATTTTGGTTCCAAATTATTGACTAGGAGGGAAAGGTCCTAGCTAAAAAAGAGGATGAGAAGAAAAGATGGGAGAACATTGATGATGTTAAAGGCTTCTATATCCTCGAAGGGTTAGGTTGCACTTAGCCCCTTGATTTCAAAAAAATATTTTTTTTCAAAATATAGCCAAGACTTGCTCGAGGTTGATTAAAAGGTTAAGTAGGGGGTGTGATGAGGCCATTGATTTCTCTATTTTGTATCCTCATCCATACCTAGTATACATATTTTTTCTATGTAAATCCCCATAACCATCCATGACTCATATAAATGAATGAATAAATTTATGATTTTTTGTGTTCATTGATATATATATGTTATGTTATAAATTAATGATAATTTTTATTTGATTATATTATACTTCTATAACTTTATTTTACAAACATTTGAATGGTAATGTAAGGCTACAATAATCTTTTTCAGGCACACACTTATAGGTTTCCAATAATTACTATAGGATTTCACCTATAGGTTACCTATAGCCACTGTAAGGTGCTTAAATCAATTATAGGCTTTCACTTATAGGTTTCCCATAGGCACTATAAAGTGCTCAAAATAATTGCATGATTCCACCAATAGGTTGCATGTAGTGACTGCAAATTTCCCATAATAATTGTAGACTTTCACCTACAAGTTACTCACAACCACTACATAGAACATAACTATTATTGTGACTAGATCTTAGGGACACATCCATCTTGGGAACTGAATTAATGATTGAAAAGGACCATAGATATTGTATACACTCCCCACATGTAAGGAAACTTAGATGCGCTACCATAGATGAGAAAGACAAGGACAATAGGATAGAGATAAAAAGAAGTAAAACAACAAAACAATATACATTATCCTTAACCTAGTTAGGCCTAAAACAAGTAACTTCAATTACTAACCACCTGAAATTTGATTGGGGTAGTTCCTAAGTATTTGTTTTTTCCCCTAGTTTAGTTTTTTTGATTAAAATCTAATAAACTACCTTCTTCATTTAATGGTAGAACCTAGATCAAATTAGGAGTTGAATAGATGATAACAGAGTAGTATAATTATAAAAGTCATTACATTATCATATTTTAATATTCTATAGTAATCTTTAATTGCTACAAATATACATAATGAAAAATTTTATTATATAAAAACCTTTTGAAAATTTCTCAGAGAAGGATTGGAACTCAGTTCTGAATGAGAAAGGCCCCCCTTAGAATGATTTCATTATTAGTTTGATTATATAAAGTGTGATGCATGTGTGATTAATAAGTGTGAAGTATTTATATATTTATATTATAATATTTTTATAGTATAACTATCTGGTGAATTCATTAATATTTCATTATACTGCAATTATTAAGCAAGATAATTTATGGATTAATAAGCATATATAGTGTTGACATCCTTGAAAAACATACATATCTTGGGTTGAAAATTATTTTTTATCATACTCAAGAATATGATATTATCTAGGTAATAATTATTCACAACACATAACATGAATGTGGGGCATTATTATATGTGAAATGATTAGGGGAAGATACTAGTTTCCTCTTTTATTGGACTGTTAACAATGTTTGGGAAGTATGGGGATTATCCACTTTTACTTATCCTAATTTTTATTTGAGGAGTGTTATTAATTAAATTAGTATATTTTGGAAAGAACCCTTAATGGATTTATAATTTGGCTCAATTTTTTTCATAATAAAATCTTATCATTTAGCTTAATCAAGTGCATCATTTAGGTTTTGTTGATAAAAAATTCAAACATTATATTAAATTGAGGGTGTTAACATGGTTATAAAGAGTTTAAATATATTATCATCATTCATGTTATGATCCTATTTATGACCTAAATATTTCCATTATTTAATGAAGTCATGAGCTAATTTAGAGGGTGATTATTTAGCATTGATAAAATGACTAAGACAATTTTTGGCAAAGTTGTTCTATTAAAATTACTTGACTAAACCATTAATAAATCTTATAATTTCTAGATATAATTTTGAGGTAAGTGAGTATACCATTCTAGGATATCTCTTGTAAAATTTTTAACTAGAATTTTGGTGGTAGATAATGTGTCTTTTTGAATCCGTTCTTTATAGAGATTACCAAATGCCTTAAAAAAATTATAGGTTCTTTAGTCCCATCATATTTAACAGTTGGATAAATATTTCGAATATCAATAGTTGGATATTTTGATGATTCTTATTATGCATAAGGGGTTGCATAATGATATGTCCATTGGCATATCTAAGAGGAGGATGGATAATGTTTTTATTATTTTGAGTTAAAATAAGAGGAGATTGATTATTCATGTGTAATAATTATTGTTTAATTTTCACCATTTGAGATGTATTTATTATTTTCATAACATTTATTTGTTGGACTATTTATGCAAAGATTTGAGTGGTATCAATTTGTGCACTTGGATTATTGGCATTTGGAGGGGGAAGGTTAGTTTTGGAATTAGGAGTAGTATTGGTGTTGTTATAAGGAGGAATGTTCCCATTGTTAGGAATATTGATGTTTCCTATTAAAATATTTCTCATAGGGTTATTTTTTAGGCTTGTATAGATTGCTCCTACAATGTAATAAGGTAGTTTGGATATGGTATTCTATTTATACATGTTCAATGCATATGATCCATAGGTGTCATAGTTTTGGGTAATTTGAACCATATTGTAATCCATAGTTGATGGGTGAAAGAAGGTGCACCAAGAGTGAGTATCCTCCTGAGTAACTAGTGAAGGAAGGAAATAATAATGTTTGTATCATCTAAATGGATTAACATTATCCAAGAAGATTTAAATAGGTGATTTCATTATGTTTAGAATATGAATCTAATAATAAGGATAAAGATATGAAATTTTGATAAAGTCATCTAAGTACAAGATAAGAGCAACTAGATAGTAGTTAAAAAGAGGACTGAATCAACCAAAAGGTACATGATAAACTATATGGTACAAGGTCAGACTAATTGAATACATTACATAAGAAGGTAAATGGAATAGAGGTAATAAAAAAAGAGTTGAATTGGTCAACTATGTTTTGTGGGAGAACGAATAGAGAAAACTATAAGATATTTAGTCGAATGAATAAAGTATGTTTTTTAAAAAAGCAAATAAAGTGGAATGTAAAATACTTAGTCAACTAAGTCAACTATGTTTCATAAGTAGGAATAAGTTAAAATGATTTAAATATGGATGACTGAGAAATAGTTTATAGAGAACTAAGCTAAACACATAGGGAACTAGGTTGATTAGGTTGATATAATTGCCACATAAAGAACAAACCTTATACCAACATTAGCTAATACAAGTTTTATAATATGAAATATAATTTAAAAACAATAAGAAGAAATAATGAAATATAAATGTTAATTTAATAATTAGACATTATTGATGTATTTTAGAATATGTTTTAAAATGTAATAGGGTGTTTAGCTTTGAAAAGGAACTAAAAAGAGGTAAGCTAAATTTGGTTTCATTTTGTTAAAGCTGAAAGGGATCTATATTGATGAAGGTATTGTCTTGGTATTGGGACCTATAGCCTCACTTCACAATCTGATAGAGATAAGAGTGTTAGGTACTTTGACAATATATACTATCAATCATGTAAATATTCTTGACCAAAAAGCTAAGCTGGTTTGCTCATTGATGATGAATTCCAAGTAGGTAGACCTAGGTAGAAATGTGTAAATACTTTTTTTCATTTTAAAATTTGGTAGTGTCTGAAGTAATAATGTGACTAATATGATAAATTAAACTTACTAGTTATACTTTGTGCACCAATTTAACTAATAAAGAAAATAAATGAAAAAAGAATTAATTATTAGCAATGTGATTTAATTTCCTTTTCTTGAAAAATGCATAGTATTAGGTCAATTAGGTTGACCTAATATGCAAACAGTACACAATATAGCTGATATGTTCAATTTTATTTGTTGAAAATTGTCCAAAGAAATATAATTGAGATAATTAACTAAGTTTCCTAGTTAAAAAGTAGTTAGGTAACTAAGTTGAGCCAGTTAACTTAGTTCACTATAAGGATATATTTTTATATAACTAGAAAAAACTAGGAAAATATAATTAAATTTTAACTAAAAATTAAATAACTAAGATGGTTAGAATGAACTTGATGATTAAGATAAATTTGATTTAATAAATTTAGTAATGTAATAAAGAAGTTAAATTGTTATTTCTTAAACTATGTTGCCTAGATGAGGGTTTGAACCTATAAGATGAAATGTTAAAATAGAGTTAAAATAATTAACTAAGTTAGCATAAATTTGAATAATTAAAATAACTATAAGAACTATGTAAATAGAATCAATATAGTAATTTGAACATAAATTTAAAAAAAAATTGAAATACAAGATGAAAAAGTAACTTAATATGATCGATCTAGTGTGCTAAGATGGAAATTCCAATCATAGAGAGTCAAATAAGATCAATAGGATTTCTTTAGTTAAATAACCTATAATATTATTCCCTAACCATGTCAATCATATCTATGAATTAGAAGATGAGCTACAAAGAGTATAAGTCTAGGTCAATTAGATCGATCTAGTTTCCTATAGAATAAAATAACCTTTACATAAAGATGAACTAAGTCAACTAGATCAATTGAGTATAATTACATATACACAAACTATTATATTGAGTCAAAAAAAATTGTGTATTATTATTAACATAATGATTAAAAATATTCAAAGGTTAACTCATGTGGGGTTCACCAAAATGTATGTGAGTGATAGTGAAGTTGATCTACAAATCAATCCTAACTTGAAGAAGATAAAACATCTAATTATACCACTAGTGATACTTAGATACTTGGGTCAATGACCAATATGAATACACTAAACCTACCTACCTTAATATGGTTAGAGATAGTTCTAAATCCTCTATTCAAGCAACACCACATAATAAGCCTAACTAGGTATTATAATAATGTGATAGTAAGGTAAAGATAATCTAGAGATCACTAAATCTTGTGACACAAATGCGGGATAAGCATAAAAAATAAACATGCAAATTAAAACTCTACTCAACTCATTGTAGAGGTAAACCTAATTAATGAGATACATTACATTAATTATATATTATTCATGCAAATATATCTACTAAAATAAAAAAGTAAGAGTTATGAACACATACCTTCAAGCTGAACCCATCAAGACTAAACCTCTCCCTTGGGTAATGGTGGTTCTCAAGATGTTTTTTGTATTATTAAATAAATTAAGGATGTATAATGGACTATAGTTGATCCAAGGACCTCCTAGTGAACTCAAGCCTTCATAAGATAAAGGTTGTCCTCTAAGAATAATTAAACCCTAAGCAATGAATCCTCAAGTAGAATGGTAAAAATATAGATAGAAAAGCACAAACAAATAATTTTATGTATTGTAAATGAGGTGAAATAGGTGTATATTTATACTCATTTAACCCTAAGCCTTTATAAAATTTTATCTCACATAGTTAACCTAGTCAATCTTGTTAATTGTAAAATATAGTCATTAGGTCCTGAACTAAGTCAACCTATAATGATTTAGTCCCATATTATGAATTATTCATAGAAATAATTTTACCTATTCAATTTCATTTCATAAATTGTAATAATAGTTTTTTCTTAGATATGGGCTATTTGAAGCAGTGAATTACTTAGAGAAGCATGTGAAGGAGGATTCAAAGCTTAGGGAAATATATATGAGGATTTGTATTGGTTTAAAGTGGAGGTATAGGGAAAAAAATATATTTATAAGTACCAAAGGTTTATCCACACCTTTATTAGTACACATTTAAGGCATGCACTCAAAGAGGTTGAGGTTTGATAGGCTCTTGCAAGAGAAAAAGGATCAATAATTGATAAAGTTTGAAAATATTTTGTGTATATATGGGTATATATATATATATGTATGTATATATATATATATATATATGTATGTATATATATATATATGTATATATATGTGTGTGTGTGTATATATGTGTGTGTGTGTGTGTGTGTGTGTGTGTGTGTGTGTGTGTCTATACACACACACACACACACACACACATATATATATATGTAAATTCAAGTCATGAAGTGTTAGAAAAAACCTCAAAATATTATCTATATGTCCATGTCAAAATAACTTTACCCCAATAACTAGTTATGTCATGACTAGCCACCTCTAAATGAAGCCAATAAAGTTAGTGTTTTAAAAGTTTCATAATAATTAAAAATTACGCTATTCTCTTAAGGATTTAAAATTATTATTGGTCCTTAGGAAGTTTTTATGTAAGGTTTTCCACCACTTTTTTACAAGTATCCTATTTCCCCTTTCATCCCTTTGTTGCATGTTGAAAGTCATTTTTGTTGTATTAACAAAGTAGATCAATCATCACTTTAAAATAGTCATTATCACATTAGTAAACATTCATTGCCTTTAGATTTTCATAAATTTTGTTTTTATATATAAAATATTTAAGCATGTCCATAGTATATATCATAAAAAGAGAGATACATGGTACATCATCACATGACTATTCATCTAAAGTGCACCAACAAAAAATTAAAATATAGATTTAAAGGATAATACACCAGGATAGGTCATCATAATAAACTATAATATATCTCTATATATATTATAAATATTAGGTTTATACATTGTGTCTTAGTAAAAACAAATTCATATTGGTAAAGTGTGTCTCAATATCTTAATAAGCTAAAAAATGTATATACATTTACAATAGTTTGACCCTAATCCCATGTTGGGGGATTTTGTTGTCACCATATAATGGATGCATGTTTGGGTCTAATACCCCTCCTCCTCATATGAGAGGGCATTGATGTCAAGGAATATTGTGGGTTATGACTCATACTCTTATGGCACCTACTGCAAATCCCTACTTGAGATCTTGTCCTTCTTACTATGCATCATCTTGAAGAAGCTTTAATTCCCTGACCTCCTAAAATGGCACTCAGATTATTCACTTGAGAATTTATTACAACTACCCTATAATATAGTCTTGATACATGTCTTTACAAGTGATTCACCTCATGAATGTATGATAGGTCAGGGGAAAATGTTCTTATTCTTCCTATCTCAACAAGAATTCCCACATCCACTAGTAATTAATCCCTAGTAAAAATAATTCTAACTTGAAAAGAGTTGAAGATGGTGCCCTTGATCATCATCCTCTAGCCAACAGATGTCTATAAAACCATATAAATGAAATAGGTGTCATATCCTCGATTGTGTAAAATAGAAAGCATAACATATATAATCATGTTAAAAATTAATTTGATAAATTAATAAAATAAAATGATAACTATTTTACCTAGATTTTCTTCATACTAGTTTGAGTCCCCCTCCTCAATGAAGCTCATCATCAACTAGGGTGTTATTCCCTCCCCCATATCTTCCACCTACTAACTACTACTATTATAAGGGATCTTGATATGGTGGTGGTGTTGGTTATATTTCATGGCCTCTAATTAGAAATGAAACTATAATGGTTATAGTTATAACCCATCCTCATCTTTTAAGCTATTATTCATTCTATGATCCTAAAGAATGCTATCAATCTTGTGATCATCTCCTCCTAGATGTTCTTATAAAATTGACTTCTCACATGATGGGATAACACTCTATTCTCCATAACCATGTATCCATGTGTTGGGATGTTTATGGTATATTCATTTTCATTGATGTCAAGTGGCATTGGTGATGATAAATTGGTCTAATAGGTTATGATGAGATAAAGCACGGTGGCCTAATGTACCTAGAGAAATGTGATGCTCGCTAGGGTTTTCATGGGTATCCTAGGTGATTTTGTATGGCTAAATGGAGCTTGGTATGATGATGTTTGAATTTTTCCTAATGTTTTCTATGCTCAAGGGTTGATTTAATATGTCCTTCATGTGGTATGTAGGTGAGTTTATGTCTTGTAGGCTTGATCATACATGATTACCTATAAGGTTTTGAACATTATGGATCTTTTGACATGATTAGGAGTTTAGTATGCTTGGAATATGAATATTAGGCATGTATAAGCTGATAAGAGGTTAGGTGGATGGTTTTCAAGAGATGGCTAGTGGTCGGTAAGGTAGTTTGGCCATTGGCCTATTTGGCCTAAGTGGGCTTGTGAGGCCATGTGAAGGGTCAAATGTTATTTTCAAGTTAGCAAATCTTTTTTTTTTCATGATATATGGTCATGAAAGTTTTTTCAAGCATATTGATGAGGTTTGAGGTTATATTTTGAGCTACAAAGTTATAAATTTGGTTTAAAAGCTTCAAGAAGTGCTAGAAAGGTGTCTAATGAGCTCAAGAAGGACTTTCTTCTGTTCATTAGCATGTGCAAGGTCTGCATGTGTATATGAGCCCTTTGGATATGTTGGGGAGTTTCCTTAAGAATAATTTCAAATTATTAATTCATATAATAAGGTCCTATCCTTTATGAATGATCATTAAGAAACTAAGTAGGTTTTTATGTGTAGAAACTCTACTCTTAGACCTGATAGACAAGATCTTGATGGTTTGGGATTAGGATGGATTGGGTGATCAAATATGATGATTATAGGAGTAATATGACTCCTTTAGGTTTGTAATAAAGTATTTTTGGTTTATTGACAATGTGTAGGTCCCATAGAAAATGGGTTGTTAATAGTATTCTTATTTTTTAAGAAGATTTATGTAAAAATAATAGATGATATAATGGTGGATTATTGAATCTCAAGACTTGTCCCAAATATACATGAAATTTTTTAGTGATCTTCATATTTATACTAAAAATATATATAAGGTTAAGATTGATTATATGAAGGAAATGGTGTCTTAAGTGAGAAAGAGTGATCAGAGTGAAAAGAGGAATTAGAAGGTGTAATTAGTGAATAGGAACACATCTAAGCTCTTGAAGGTGATTTATGGGATGTATTTCCTTTTTACATGAGAATAGTATTTTTCCTAGTTAGTTGGATTTAATTGAATGGTTGAATCATAGTTGACCATGATGGTTTTGCTAGCAAAAGGAACTTGTTTTGAATGATTGAGTTTGTTTGCAGGGCAGATGGTTATATCAAGTGTTTTTTATGATTGGAAAGTATTAAGGAAATTTTGAATTATTTTTTATTGACTTTTAATATTTTACTAATATTTTTTTAATCAAATATTATCACATAAGTGGCCCTATGATTCATTTGTGAGGTATTTGTGACATGAGTTCATGGTATGGTATAGAAAGCTTGCATAGAGAATCATGGAAAACCTTGGGCAACATGAATTATTCTTTATAAGATATTCTAAAGTGATATGACTAACCATAATAGTTAGTGGTATATATATAAGATGATTTATGCCTTTTGGTTGTGTGAATGAAGTTAGACAAGAAAGTGTATATTGATTCTTGAAGACCTTATGCAAAGGTTGGTGGGGGTCTTGATGACTAATGTTTGTATCAAATTGAGTAGAGAAAAATGTCATTAGAATAGACATAATTTTTTGATTCTATTGATTATTTTTATCAAATTTATAAGGGCATATTTGAATATAATTAGAAGATTTGAGGAGTTATTTGCTTATGTTGAAGAGATAGCTTGGTGATTAGTGACTTGAGTGGAGTTGTATACTTCGAGAAGAGTGTTATTGTAGGGTTTCTCTATCATAATGATAAGAAATAAAAGTTCAAGATTTGTTCATTAGATAGGTGTTGTGTTGGTGCTCAACATCTTAGCAAGTTGGTTCCTATCATCTTTAGGGGTTGGTGCTCCTTGTGAAGTGGGTGCTTCACTAAAGTCTCTTATTTGTAATCATCATATAGGACTATAGTCCATTATTTTTCAAACTTGAGAGTGTGTTTTATCTTGCATGATGGTTTCCCACATTAATCTTTGTGTTATGGTTTCATTCATGCTTGTTCTTTGATTCATCTATCATTCATATTGATATGATTGTTTAAGTAGCTTGAAGAGTTGGGAATTGGAATTTAATATTGTTAAACCATTTATTGATCCCCCCTCTCAGTGGTGGTAACTCCATCAATTGGTATTAGAGAAGGTCCTTTTGAGGATTAACATCTTGAAAGATGTTTCTAAGGTACAACATGATCCATAATAAAGAGTCCATGTTTGTTCAAGTTGCTTTGCATTCAAAATAAAATGGGGATAAGAAATGGTACATAAATAGTGGTTGTTCTAATCATATGATAGGAGATTAGAGTAAATTCATTACTCTTAAGAAATCAAACTCTGGTGCTGTTAGGTTTGGTGAAAATATCTCTAATACAATAAGAGGTAAGGGAACTTTCAGTTTAGATAATGGAATTTCAAAGATTGAAAATGTTTTATATGTTGAAGGGTTAAATAACTATCTTCTTAGTGTTAGTCAGATGTGTGAACAAGGTAATGTTGTGACCTTATATGATGATGTTTGTGAAATTATAAAATAAAGAGATGGCATAATCCTTGCAAAAATTCATGAATCAGAAAATAATATGTATATATATCATGAATCTAAAAGAGAAAAATGTTTTATGAGTTAAGTAGAAGAAAGTTTGCTATGGCATAGAAGACTTGGTCATATAAACTTTAATAATATGACAAGGATTAGTTTAGAGGGGCTTGTAAGACATATTCCCAATATTTCAAAGGTTCCTCAATCTTTGTGTAAGTCTTGTCTCCATGGTAAACAAGTAAAGAAAAGATACAAGACAAAGGAGTGTTCTACTACTAAAATAATAGAGTTAATTCACATTGACTTTTGTGGTCCTATGAGGACTCAAAGTCTGTAATGTAATTACTATTTCATGTTACTAATTGATGAATTCACAAGATTGACTTGGATTTATTTATGAACAGAAAAATTAGAATCCTTTACGAAGTTCAAAGCTTTCAAAGCCCTTATTGAGAATGAAAAAGAGTTAAATATCAAGTGTATCAGATCAGATAGAGGTGGAGAATATTGGTCTAATGAGTTTGATGAGTTTTATGATATTCAAGAAATAAAAATACAATACTCAGCTACAAGAACTCCACAACAAAATGGAGTAGGTAAAATAAATGATAGAACTAATTAGGAGATGTCTAGAACTCTACTTCAAGATGTCAATTATCTGATGGTTTTTGAGAAAAGGCTATAAGTAATTTAGAATACATTCTTAATAGATGTCAAGTCATAGTGAATAAAAACAAAACCCCTTATGAACTATGGAAAAATAGAACTACAAATGTCAAATATTTTAGAGTGTTTAAAAGTAAGTGTTACATCAAAAGGGATGAAGAAAATCTAGGCAAGTTTGATTCTAGATCTAATGAATGTATCTTTCTTGGGTATTCTTCTATTAGTTCTACTTATAGATGCTTCAACAAAAGACTTCATAAAATTATTTAAAGTTCTAATGTGAGAGTTGATGAAAGTGGTCCTACCAAAAACCCTAGTTTGAAGTCATGTGATCCAACTATTAGTCTTATACAACTAAAGACCAATCTATCTATACATCAGATGAAGATGATGAAGAAGATACTAGACATGGTATTAAAGCTCTTTCAATAAGAATTTAGGTTTATCATCCAACTTCTCAAGTCATTGGTGATATGAATGGTAGTATGTAGACTAGGAGAAGACTCTATTCCAATCAAGATCAACATGATTAAGCTTTTATGTCATTTCATGAACCAAAAACCTTCATTGAAGACAATAAGGAAAAGGAATGGTGTTATGTTATGGATGAATAACTTGATCAGATTAAAATAAATGACACTTGGGATATAGTTTCTAGGCCTAAGGGAAATAATGTGATTGGAAAAAAGTAGGTATATAAGAATAAGTTGAATGAAAAAGGTAAAGTAGTAAAAAACAAGGCTAGGTTGGTATGTAAAGGTTATGATTAGGTAGATGATATTGACTTTGATGAAATTATTTCTCCTGTATCTAGAATAGAAGCTATCAGACTATTTCTTATGCTAGTTCTAAAAACTTTAAGGTATACCAAATGGATGTTAAATATACATTTTTGAATGGAAAATTATAAGCTTTTATGGCATTTGTTGAGGGTTATGCTATAAAAGATAATAAAAAATTTGTTTGAAAATTAAATAAGGTTCTTTATGGCCCTAAACAAGCTCGTAGAGCTTAGTATGATAGATTACATAAGTATCTCATAAGTCAAGGTTTCAAAAGAGGAGTGGCAGATAGAAATATTTACTTCAAGTCAAAAGGATAAAATTAATTTCTTATTTTGGTCTATGTGGATGACATAATATTTGGTTTAGTAAATGATAAGATGAGTAAAAACTTTGTAGAGGTAATGAAAACTGAATTTGAGATGTCTATGTTGGGAGAACTTACTTTCTTTCTCAGATTGTAGATAAATTAACTAGACAATGGGATATTTATCTCTCAAGCCAAATACATTAAGGAGATGCTTGATAAATTTAATATGTTGTATAGAAAACTCATGAGTACTCTTATGTAAACATGATGAAAATTTAGTAAGAATGATGAGTCTCCTGAAGTTGATCAATCCTTGTATAGATATATAGTAGGGAGTCTATTATATTCTAATACTTCTAGACCTAATATTATGCTAGTAGTAAGTGACATTGGAAGATATAAAATAGATCCTATAGAAACTCATTTGAAGTTAGTTAAGAGAATCCTAAGGTATCTCAAAGGTAGCATAAACTATGGTTTGTGGTATCCTAGGAGTAAGGAATTCAAGATAAAATCCTATACACATGTTGATTGTGTATGATGTGTTGATGATAGGAAGATTACTAGTGGAGGATTACTATACATAGGTGAATCCTTGGTATCTTGGTTAAGTGAGAATAAATCTTTTGTATCTTTGTCTACTATAGAGGCTGAATACATTACTATAGCTTCTTGTTGTACTCAAGTCATCTGGATGAAGTAGACCTTAGAAGATTATAAAGTAAGTCAAGATGGTCCTTGTCCTATTCTATGTGACATTAATAGTGCCATAAACATATAAAATAATTTAGTGATGCATTCTAATACTAATAATATCCCTATCAAATATCATTTTCTAAAGGATCAAGTTAGTGATGAAGTTGTCAAATTGGAATATGTACCTTCTAAGGAAAAATTGGTAGACATAATGACTAAACCATTACCTAAAGCTACCTTTGAATATTTAAGATATTTTCTAGGGGTAATTACTTCTTGCTTGAATGAATAATGAGTCATTGGGAGAGGTGAAGCAATAAATTAGAAAAATTGCTTCAGTTATTATGGTTGGTTATTTGTTTAAGAGGTATGTTCACATCTTCTGGTCCTAAAGTGTCTTTTGATCAAATTTTAATACTTTGATTGCATGTTGTTTTGAAGGATTATGAAGAAGTAGTTTGTATGAGGTCTTGAAAATTATTTTCATGAGTCATTCCTAGGTGTTTTGAGGTCTTGATGAGCTTAGATATGTGTTTTATGGTCAAAAGTCTGAGTTGACCATTTTTTGCAGTGATAACTACCTAAAAAGTGCCAAGATAGCTCATATAGTGTTTTAAGGTGGATAAAAGGTATCTAACGAGTGATTAAATTCATTTTTTTCATGTAAAATAAGTTTATATATATTGAATATTCTCCTAATATGCCCATGTGTGATTTTGATCATTTGGTCAAGGTGTATGTTGTAGATGATAACTCTATTTACCTAGAATGCTTGGTTTCAAGGGTCACTTGAAGAAATAAGATGTTTCATGAAGTAATTTTTTTTAAGGAAGGTCTACACATGTGTTTAATACATGTTTCAAGTGGTTTCATAGGTGGATGAATGATTTTGTGTCTGGTGGAACATTTTGAGTGGTCACTAGCTTTTCTTCTCAAGAACATGTGTTTGGTGGCATAAAGGAAGTCATGGTTCCAAAAGTTGTGGAGGATTTAAATTTTTCATGGAAGTGATTTTTTATGTTCTCTAAGTGTGGTATCCAGCTCAAGTGTCTGCATTGATTGGAGGTTGACTTTTGACCAACTATTTCTTTGAAGGCCTAATGATTTGGGCATGTTTAGAAAAGTGGTCAAACATTAGAGTTAGAGGATAGAAGCTTCAAAATTAGTTGAATTGGCCTAGTGGGTATCTAAATAAACGTTTAAAATGGTATGAAATTGAGTATATTTCATTTTATTCAAGTTTTAGCTCACTAAGAGGCCTAATTAGCTAATAGGCTAAAGAAGGAAGTCTGATAAGAAGGATGATTTGGAGGCTCATTCTTGGAATACCTAAGGGGAAATGGTAGTGGTATTAAAATATGAATTTTAATTACTTGAAGTGAACAAGGTAAAGAGATATGAGTTTTTTAGTGGCCAGATAGGGCTACAAGGGGTCTACGTAGGCCTAGTTGAGAAATTGAGCAATTGTGTGATATATTTTCAAAAAAGGTTATAATTTTTTGGTTATAATTGACCATCTTGGCCCATTATAAGGGTGATACATGTATGGTTCTATTATTATAGTTATTCTATAAGGAACCTTGTGAATGATTTTAAGTGAGCTTATATGGTGCTTTGTTACTCATGTTGTTATTTGAGTTGATGGTATTAGTTCTTAGAGATTATATAAGTGTGAATTGGATATGTAGACAAAGGGGGAGCCTTGAAAATGGATCAAGGTCCTAGGGGGAGCTATGGTACCTTGTAAATTGATGACAAGTCTAAGTATATTGATAGGTTACAAATAAATATGATGATTTTTCATGATTGGCAAGTTATTTGATGGTATTCAAGGAGTGATTCCGTTAAAATATCATATGCAGAGCTTTCTTTAATATTTTAAAAAGGTGAGTCTTGAATGATGTTGGATTTAAAAATATTTTAAATTCTTTGCTTCATCATTGTGAGCCCACTGTATCATTTTGGCAAAGGGAGAGAAGGATTTGGTATGTTTCCATCAATGAAAAATGGGGAGATTATTGGGATATTGATGGTAGATGTATTTTAATTTATTTCAAGTTTCATTGGTGATGAGAAAGTCTTCTAACAAGTTATAATGAGATACAGCATGGTGGCCTAATGTACTTAGAGAAATGTGATGCTTACAGGGGTGTGCATGGGTGTCCTAGGTGGATGTTGTATGGCATAATGGAGCTTGGTATGATGATGTTTCACTTGTTACTAATGTGTTATATTCTTAATGGTTTCTTTCATATGGCCTTTATGTGGTATGTAGGTTAGTTTATGTCTTGTAGCCTTGATCATGCATGATTAAATATAAGGTTTTGAGAACTATGGCTTGTGTGACATGATGAGGATCTCAGTATGCTTGTAATATGAATTTAATACATTTATAACGTGATAATAGGTCAGTTGCGTGGTTTTAAAGAGATGGATAGTGGTTTTCAAGGTAGTTTGGCCATTGGCCTAGTTGGCTTAGGTGGGCTTGTGTGGCCTTGTGAAGGGTCAAAGGGTGTTTGCATGTTGGTAAAGATTTTTTTACATGATAGATGGTCAAGAATTTTTTTTCAAGCATTTTGATGAGTTCTAGCTTATATTTTGATCTAAAAAGTAAGAAATTTGGTTTAAAAGCTTCAAGAGGTGCTAGAAAGGTGTCTAGTGAGCTCCAAAAAAACTTTATTATATTTGTTACCATGTACAAGGTCTACATTGGGAGTTGATCCTTTTGGATGTGTTGAGGAGGTTCCTTAAGAATATTCTCCAAAAATTATTTCATATTTTAAGTTCCTATCCAATATGAATGATTGTTAAGTATGTAGGTTTTTGTGTGCAAAAACCCTAGTCTTAGACCTAATAGAGAAGATATTGATGGTTTGGGATCAAAATGGATTGGGTGATTAAATATGATGATTATAGCTTGTATATGACTCCTTCAGGTTTATAATAAATTATTTTTGGCCTCTTGATAGTGTTTGGGTCCCATAGAAAATGGGTTGTTAACAATATTCTTGTTTCTGACAGATTTCTATGAATGACTAGATGATATAATGGCTGATTGTTGAAGCTCAGGACTTGTACCAAATATCCATAAAATTTTTTAGTGAGATTCATATTTATATTTCAAAATTATATAAGGTTAATATTGACTAGTAAATATGAAATAAATGGTGTCTTAAATGAGAAAGAGTGATCAGAGTGAAAAGAGGAATTTGAAGGCCTAATCAGTGAATAGGAATAGGTATAAGCTCTTCAAGGTGATGTAGGGGATGTATTCCATTTTTACATGGGAGTAGTATTGTTCCTATTCACTTGGATTTGATTGAATGGTTGACTCATAGCTGACCATGATGGTTTTGATAGCAAAAGCAACCTGTTTTGAATGATTGAGTTTGTTTATATGGCAGATGGTTAGATCAAGTGTTCCTAATGATAAGAGAATATTAGGTATATATTGAAGATATTTTTAATTTATTTTTTAATATTTTACTAATCTTTATTTATTCAAATATAGTCACACAAGTTAGGCACCAATTATTTTTTTTTAAAATAACCTAATCAATTAATCACTTTCATTTTTATGAGGCAATAGCCACTAATTTTTTACATTTATAATATGATACATTAAAAATATGATATAATCTATATAAATCATCACATATTTATCATTTATGAGGTGCCATAAATCAATATGTTTGAATATTTATATGATTCCACTTGAAATAGGCTCATACCACTAGATGGAATGCCACCATTTCATCATGTGGATAAGTGATAGCATACATAAAAAGAATTAATTCATGATTTATTTATATGATGCACATTTATCAAGAAAGATATTAGAGAACTATGAAAGTTCTATGTGAAATTTAACACATTTATAAAACTAAATAAATCATGAAAAAAATAGTAAATAGATACTAGTAATATGTTATTTTGTATTACATCATCACATGGCTGTTATGAGTAGTTTTAAATCCTATATATAGCCATCTATCCCTTTTTACAAGTTTACCTCTTAGAAAAAATTTAATGTTTAAAATTATCATTCCATTAATGAATGAATTAACTTATAAGAAATTACATTTATAGTTTCTTGATTTCATATTGAATTAAGGAATCTATAAATCAATCATAAAATATATTAACAAGGTAGGTTGTTATAAAATTTATCAACCTTAAATTATCTAACTGCACACACACACACACACACACACACACACACACACACAGAGCGAGAGAGAGAGAGAGAGAGAGAGAGAGAGAGAGAGAGAGAGAGAGAGAGAGAGAGAGAGAGAGAGAGAGAGAGAGAGAGAGAGAGAGAGAGAGAGAGAGAGAGAGAGAGAATTAATAAATTTTTATATATTGAAATCATATTATTATTCACCTTTAATCATCATCATGGTTTTTTATTATAAATAAACTTCAAAAACCAATAAATTGAGAAATGTCTTTTATTTTGGAAAAAAATTTAGATGACCATAAAAGAAAATCAAATAATTTTTTAGTCTCTAAGTGCATAAACAAAACCATTATTTCTTAATCCCGTTTTAAGGTAATTTAACCATTTTAAAAGAGTAAAAACCATTTTACTCATTTAAATGTATTTAGGTTTTTCAATAAGTCATGTTCAAAATAAATTATACGAAATCATATTATTGAGTTATAAAATACAACCATATACCATTTTGTATTCTCAAAATAAAGCTAAAATCATACAATACAATTCATCCTCCAAAGAAAACTATAATTTCATAGCATAATTTCAACTTCAAGGGAAATTTTTTATCTATATAACATGAATAGTTTCAAACATATATCAATTTCATTCTCAAAATAAGCTACAACCATGTAATCAAATTTCATCCCTTCAAGAATGATACAACCATATAAAAACTAAGTATTATTAGAAAATACAAAGCTACATAATTTAAAAATATTTATAAAGTAATCTATACATTTAATGCAATGACATAAATATATTACCTTAATCTATTTATCCACAATAACATTGTTCATAATGGAATGCAATTAATATGCTTTCGTGGAATTATAAATAGAATTTAATAAGTTTAAATCAACTTAATATATTGTGTCTTGATTTTATAAAAAAATACAAGAACACCAATCACCTCATTTATCTAATAACTAACTATGACTTATAAAACATGCACACACACCTTCAACTCAAAATTTCACAAGCATTCATAAATAGGATGAACTGTTTACTAAATTTTTAAATGAATGAGTCATTGAAAGAATATCAAGTGATAATGTACTTTAAAATAATTCAACACAATCATTATAATGTAATAATGTAACAAAACATTAGTATTTCAATATAAATTATAATAAAGCATTAAATTATTTATGATTATTCTTAAGGGCCAAATTCTTGATGACTCCTAGTAAATAATTACCATGATCCAAGTCTTCATTACTTGTAAACATTTAATATTTTAACATGGTCATCAACACAATGAAATTTAGGTCCAATTTGAACTTGAACAACCTTTGATATTAGTCACATGATATTTTGTAACAACATTCTTCTTCTTTTCCTTCTTAAGAGAATGCTCACACACTCATGGCTATGTCGCGATCAAAACATAATAACTATTCTTATCATAGACAATCTTCCTATTGATTTAATAATAAACATAAGATGAGATAGACGATGTACCAAAATAATAATGGCTACACATAAAGTCAGTTATTAAGGAGTAAATAATATATTACAATTAAATACATAATACAAGATAAGATAGGGCAAAGGATCTCATAAGTAAACCTATTATAATCATGTATTTGTATGTTTTAGGTAGAATGTTGGCTAACATGTTCCACTTTTAAACCTATCTCAAACAATTGATAATACCTACAATCATCAAAATGACATTATCAAAACCAATATAAAGGATTTTAAAATTAAATTAAGTAAAAAACAAGTTATAATTTTAATAATATTCCTACATAAAGATAATAAAATCATGAAACTAATAAAAGTGTCTCATAGTTTAGTACTAAATCAAATCAATACCAAAAATTAATATCATGTCAAGGTAGTTTTTGATAAAGGGATCATCCACAAGTACACCCAATTCATAACCAATGTAGGGTGACTTATAGATAGTTCTCCCATTTGTAAAAACATGTGTGGGTATCTATACATCCACACTAAAATATATTGAGCCTGAAAATAGCATGAGCCCTTCTCCTTTATTTTCCTGACTATCGGTGCCCAAATATACAATAGGTGATTTGTATCCTTGTTCCCCACTAATCAAGAGGAAAGGGTGCCTATTATGGATTTGTAGAGATTTAGAATAATTGATCTTGTATCCCCATGGGCATCACTCCATACTTTTTAATCAAATTATGTGAATTTATGTCACCAAAATAATTTACCCAGTTGGTAGCCTTTCTCTATCAATATAATCTATCAAATTATACAAGATAGCCTATCATCAATGATCCCAATATATTATATACATCAGTTAGAGTGACGGTCCACTATCTTAGAGCCTCTAAAAATTGGAATGTGTTTTAGTCTTTATCTCATTAGGTGAATATGTCACACAAAAACCTTATCAATAGGGTGACAATACCCACCTATGATATCCATAATATCCCAAACTACTCTATAATGGCCATTTTGTCAGCCATCAACTGACATAGAATACTTGACAACCACTCCTATTTCTTAACCCAAATCCATTATATGTATATTCCTAAAACTATAAAAACCTAAAACACTCATAATCATTTATTTTGTCTAAAACATCATTTTAAACATATTTTTACACATGGGGAAAACTTTCATCTTATGTAGTTCACATTGACATAACTACCACTTACATAATGTGGAGGTTACATCAATCATCTAAGGCCATTATGTAACGACCAAAAGTTTCCAAAAAATATGTAACTACCCCATGTAGGAAAAAGTATATTCATAAATTACCATGATATAAACATAACTATGATCTTGGAATACATATGGTTTTGTCCCACATAAGCACTTCCATCCTTCTACCATGCCTAACCCAAAAACCATCCCAAATAATACAATTTCAATAAAAAAATTAAACATTTTATAAATCCTAATCTACCCATCCCCCCAGTCCTAAACATGAAATAAATTTCCAAGTTTAATTAATCTAGGTTCATTTTGATCAACTTTTAAAAATTAGGGAAAGATACGAAATTCAACAAAACTAACTTATGTCTGCCCTACTCTTTCTGCCATTGTTATTTTTTCTACCTTCTATTTGTAATTATTTGTTTGGATGATTTATAACTCAATTCCATCAATATGAAGCTATAGCTTAAAATTTTCAAAATAACAATTTCACAAATTAAATTTGTGTTTGGAAAGTTTTTAAATATCTAGTTTATTTAACTAGCTATTACGTTTCAAAAATATGCCATTTGTAGCACTTTTCATTTTCAACTTGAATTTTATGGTGTTTTAGGGAATATTCACTACCTTAATAACCCATATCATGTCCAATATTAATATTTTTAAAGTTTCATTTATTATAGCACCACTTTGAAGCTTATTTTTCATTTTACAAGTTCACAAGACTTTATCGCTGAATTCAGTCCCTTGATGGGATAAATCAAGTTGTATCTCACCAAAATTCACATGATAATTAAACCTATCTAATATTTTATTAATTAACATGATTTTATACTTCTCATAAAAAATACACTTGATTATTGTTCTTTATTTCTAGGCCATAAGGGCATATTGATTAGATTATCATGCCACACAAGTAAGTAACATAAGTTTTCTAACCCTTTCATTTCAATTCACCACTTATATGGAAAATACCCTCACATATTCATGAAGTTACATCTCCTTGAGGGGGAAATATGTACACACCCAAAAATTAAATGGTGCAATATATATGGAAAAATATAATGATGATCAAGGACCTCCACCTATCTAATGCTTGGACTAGATGTTATCTCATCCTTATTTATATTTTATTCCTTATATTTTCCTTTTTAGTTGTCAAAATTTCATCCCTCTTTGAATATTTTTAATTAGTTTTAATTTCACTTCTTCTATAATGAAATCCCTAGTTCCCATGACAACCACCACATTACATGATTGAAAAAATGCTTCAAATTCAATTTCATCACTAAAGTTTCATAAACAACGATGATGAAAGAATTACATAGGCAATATTTTTGTGATATGCCATGGTGGTTTCATTATTGATTTTGGTATTTTTTCCATTTATTTTGGTGATTTCATCATTTACTAAAATAGTTTCATTTTCACAACCTGTATAAGGGGTTGGTTTTGTCACTATTTACACATTTTTTTAAATTAGCATCTGAGTATTCAATTTTCACATATTTTTCATGGTTTTGATCATGTTTATTAAATTTTTTATATTTTATTCATCTCCTAGATGGTAAAATTTAACCCTAAATCTATTGGTTCAAGATTTAGTTAACTATCAAATGCAACCTCTATCTTCCCTTACATGTATCTCTATTTCCTTAGGTCTTTAGATACAACATTTGAATTAGATTTATTCAATTGAGTTTTATAGATTCATAGCTTGCCTAATTTTGGTTATGTAAGAGCCTTTTATTAAGTTTTTTGATCATATTCATGTTATTATATGTAATCTTGGAGATTGTAATTCATAAACTAAACTAATTATTTACCTTCATGGATCAATCCAACTAATTTTCAACTACTCTTTTCTTCAATATTGTGTCCATATTTATTTATTTACTTATCATCATTTTTATATAATAATTAAGGATATTGTACTTACAAAAATGATATCTCCACCTTTACCCAATCTCATTATTGATTAGGTTGGATGTTATATTTTTAGTTTCATTGTATTATATTATATTATATTATATTATATTATATTATATTATATTATATTATATTATATTATATTATATTATGTTATATTATTATTTTTATGACTATATTATAAACCAAATTCATAAAAAATTAAAATTAAAATAAAAAACTCTTTTCTTTTTTACACCAAAAAAATAATTTAATTATTTAAATTTTCCTTGCATTAGAAACTTTCAAAAAATGTAGTTTGCATAAAAATATAGGGTAGATTAAAAAATAAATAATTTAGTTATAATAAATTTAAAAAATATACTTTTAGTTTTATAAAAAAACATTTACTCACATACACATACATGCACATGCACACGCACACGCACACACACACGAACACACACACACACACACGCACACGCACACACACACACACGAACACACACACACACACACACACACACACACACACGCACACGCACACGCATGCACACACACACACACACACACACACACACACACACACACACACACACACACACACACACACACACACACACACACACACACACACACACACACACACACACACACACACACACACACACACACACACACACACACACACACACACACACACACACACACACACACACACACACACACACACACACACACAAAAACACCCCCTAGAAATAGCTAGAAAAAATTAGATAACCTAAACAAAGGAAAATATTATATCTTAGATCTGATATATTATTGATCTATATAATAAAATAGTGTGTTACCAAATCATATAATAATAGCTTTTATTTTTTATTCATTTTAAATTATACCATTTAATTCTACAAAAAATCATTTAAAACTCTAAACAAGCTAGTTTTATATCTTCCATGTGCAAAAGAATTTGTAAATACTTATAAGTTGTACTCTCTAGGATTTGGATGTAATTTTTTCCCTGTTAAATTTTTTTATTAAATATTAATTTCATTCATATATAATTCAAAATGAAAAAAAAATAAATTTTTTAATTAGATTGCATATAGGTAAAATCTTGCATCAAGCTATAAAAAAATTAAAATCAACACTTCCATCCTTAGTATAGAATTTAGTTTTAGAATTTCTTGAATTGAAATATCTTTGAAAAGAATGAAAAAATAATTTAATTTAGTCTACTTTCAAATTTTAATTTAATCATTACAAATTATTTTAATTTTTAATAATTAGCACACTTTTTTTATTTATAAAATATAAAATATTTTATGTTTCCATATTCCATAAAATAAAAAGTAATATTTTATGGCATAAATTGTGTCTAATTTTTAAGATCGCTGCATTTTGGATCGACTACTATGATCCTTTATCAAGAAATTTTTTTATGTGAGAACAATAGGACATTGTTTCTTAAAAGTTAAAGGGAAAAAATGACAATTTTCCCTTTAGCTTTTAAGAATCAAGGTACTACGATTCTCACATAACAATTTTTCTTGATGAAGGATTATAGTAGTCAATCAGAAACATGTTGATCTTAAAAATTAGACACATTTTTTTATAGAAAGTATTTCTTACAAAATAATGTTAGAAACTTAACCATCTAAGCCTTGTCAAGATGAATACAAACCACACCTTTCTTTTACACACCAATAATAATAAGAATATCTTTAAATCCACTGGATATATAATATTTTTTATTGAATAATAAATCACATCATCATCTTAGAGATTTCACAATGCTTCCAAAGGGGCCATTCCTTTGAAAACTATTATGTTTCCTAGGGTTATATCTCCTATTTTTAGTATTAATGTTTAAAGTGACATCAAATTTGATCATAGAACATAAACATTCCACTTCAATCCTATACAAAATTTTATCATTAACCAAATCACTATCATTGATGAGCAAGAGCATGTACATGTGAATATTATCATTATACCCATTCATATGTGAGGTTGCTAATACAATGATCTACAAGTATATATCTCCATCATTTTTATTTGTCTCAACCTCAATATTAGCCTCATCATATTTTCAATCAATTCACATATGAAATTAACTTTGAAACCTAAAAGAATTGGTCATATCCCTAAGACATCCAACCTAACTATACCTAATTCATCAGCCATAACATCGACCAAGAAATTTAATGTATCTTCTCCACTTACATTGAAATAACTTGGAGTTATATTTCCCATTAGTTAGCTGCTCTTAACGAAAAATGTGACATAGTCAAACTCTTTTAGTATTACCATAAGCATCCTTCACTACCCATCATCCAAATTTTGATTATAATACCTCAACCTAATTAACCTAATCTATTAACCTTATGAATATGACTATAATAAGGTTAGTGTGTTACTTTCCTTGTATATATTCTATAGTTATTTGATGTCATAATATAATCATAAGATTATATAGTGTACTTTTTATGAAATATTCCAATGAAATATCTAACCAATATCTTGTGTTACAAAATGGCCATAATTCATAATATTTTATATAGAATGGGAATGCAACCATTTTATACAACATAAGAATATTTGTCATATCTTGTTTTACACAATAGGTGTAATTGACAACATTCAATATTCATATCTTGTGTTACATAATGGGCTTAATTGATAATATTGAATATTCATATCTCATATTATATAATGGGTTTAATTTATAATATAGTTAATATCTTATGTAGAATGGGCATGTGCATATTCTACACAAGATAAGAATATTTAATTATTTGTAAGAGGCTAATATTCTTATATTTATATCATGCAGAATGGGAAGTTACCCATTTTACATGTTGGATATCTTTAGTATCTTATTTAGAATGTAATTAATTTATCATATTCTTATGTTGTGTATAATTATAGATGCCCATTATTAACAAAATATTATGAATATTATCAATTAAGCCAATTTTACATAATATAATAAGGGTCATGTGCCCATTAAAAATAATCTAATGGTGTGTGATTCAATTCTAACTAATACATGAAGCACAAGTATATATGTCTATATCATGTTTAGTTTGATGTTTTAGGGCCATCACCATATAATCCATTGTTAATACTAAACACAATATAAAATATCAACACACACATCTTTTCCTTGTGCACATACAAATTTTTTATTATTCTTAATGAGATGTTGTAAAGTACATTCAATATAGGGAACAATGTATGTATTAAAATTTAATGTTTAAATATCATCATAAGCTTCCATTCTATAATTTTATGTTCAATATCAAATTAAATATTCCCATAGTATCTTATGTTAAATAAAGTACATAATTTATAATATTCTTAATATCTTATTTAGAATGGGCAAGTGCTCATTCTATGTAAGATAAGACTATTGATCATATCTTGTTTTATAGAATGAGCATAATTAATAATATTAAATATTCCTATCCTATGTTACATTATGGGTTTCATTGATAATATTTAATATTATTATATTTTATTACATAATGGGCATGTGCCCCTTTACATAAGATAAGAATATTGGATTCTTTATAAGAGGCCAACATTCTTATCTTAATTTCATGTAGAATGGGAAGCTTCCCATTCTACATGTTGAATATATTTAACATCTTATGTATAATTAGATTAAAATATAATATTATTATCTTTTTTAGAATGAGATTAATTAATAATATTCTTATTTTTTGTATACTAGGTACATGTGCATTCTTTACAAGATATTAAGAAAATTATCAATTACATTATAATAATTATCATGTGCCCATTATAAAAAATATAATGGTCACATTCACATTCTAATATTATTAATACATAATAAGACTATAATAATAATCAAAATATATTATGAGTTCCAAATTTCTAAGCACATTAAAATTAATAACAAGATATAGTCATGATTATCCATCATAAATTTGATCAGAACAACATATGGTTAGATCTAACCACTACAATAAAAGGATACATAAAAACATCAACTTAGTGAAATTTTTTCAAAACAAGCATAGATGTTTTAAAAAAAATATGACCACACAAACTTACAAAACAATCCTAGAACTTCCTCACTTGCATTTACTTACCAATATTTATGCTCTCTTATAATGAATAAGGACCATGTATAAATATGTTTTAGATGGTGACTTCCTCATCCTCTAATCCCATTACATAAACCAAGATAAAATATATATAATTTTATGTTTAGGTGAAATCCTTTACATAAAACACTTTGGCACTTGCTCTATAAAAAAAAATTGAAACATAATTCTACTAAAAGAGGGTAGAAATACAACAATGATAGTTGTGTAAAAGCTTGTGAAGTGGATAAAGATACAACTAGATTAGATTAGGTAACCAAAATCAAAATAGAACAATTTGATTATGTGGATCTATAGATGATAGTGTGCCCAAAACTAGTAAAAAGTGGATCTTAGAACATAATCATAAGAATCAAATGTTGTTAAAACTAAAGTTGTATTGTAATATGTTGTGAAAACAATTTTAGAAGACTCAATCTAAGAGAATAACACTCACACATAGGTATATACTATTATGTATTAAGGGGAAGATGTTGTAGTTGTATATGGAAGAGTTATAAAATATTTACGTCTTATCTGAATGGAAAGTTACCTATGATTTTCTATATTTTCTCACTCTTTATTCCTCTTATGAGCTTTTTAACATGTCATGTGATCATATTCAATGACATCAAGATTATAATAGGCATTTTAAATAATAACCTTATTTTTCCCAAAATTTGTTTATGTGCTTCCTAGAAACTTGGAATGAATATTTAATTACATAGGATTTCTCAATATTTTGTTTGGAAAAAGAAATTAAATATATAACTTGTGCATTTATACCATGTATTGAATTATTAATTATCATTTTGAAATTCCTCATGGAATATTGCAATTGATTGTCAATCATAGTCAATTCTATATGTTGCCCATTTGGGCTCTATATATCATAAATAATCAATTATTTAACAAATTATATTATTTTACATTCCTGGGTGGTCAACTAAGTTACTAGGATCTTCATTTGGCTATGCCAATATGTCAAGTCATCTTACTTGAGATTAACATAATTTTGAGGTAAACTAGTATCCTAGATAGATGGTAAATTAATCTATGGATAAAAATATTCTCTTACTACTTTTGAAATATTATATAACTTGGCATCAATAATTTTTAAATTTTCATTTAATCATATTACTCTTTTCCATTGAGGATGTCATTTATATCTATCTATCTATCTATATGGATATAAAATAAGAGAATATACATTGACTAGACTACATTATGTACTTTTAAAAATATATCCTCTAGTGACTTTATCATTGCCTATGATCTTAAACTCTTATTTTCCTATTGTATATTGAGAACTAATTTATTGATTACTCCATTATTATCCTCCATGACTGATATTGTGTTCTTTTTAATCTCATCATTTTCTCTAGGCTTGTTTTTCTATATTTTTTTCAACTAGAAGAGCTATTCTTATTGCCAAAATTTAATCTCCTTTGCTCTTGTTGAAATTGTCCTCCTTGTGATTATATTTACTTTATTTTTTCTCAAAATTCCAAGGTGATCTTTGGATCCTCAATGATAACCAAATTTTGCCTTTAAAAATTCTCAATTTTTTTACTTCTATATCCACGGTTGTACAAGGACTAGATCTACATATGAAGATTTATCATTAGAGAATTGGCAAAGGGAGGATAAGATGAAATGAAGAGGTGGCATAAGAACTTAAGGTTAAAGGGAAATGGTGAATTAACCATAATCTCTATCTAAAATTTGATTTGAGTTAGGTTATTAGTTATATATTTAATTTAATTAGAAGATTCCTTCATGATTCTTACTAATGGAGATGAAGTTATAGTGTTTGCAGAAATTGGTATAGTAAACTATGTAGAAGCACGTATTTTTAGTTAGGGAATGGAAAAAATGGACTATGGAACTAAATCCTCACATATTTTAGTTTTAAATATAGTATTTAAATAATTTTAGGTTCGGTTATATGTAGACATAATAATTAGTGAGGATAAATTATGTTATGTAATGGAAACCTTTATTGGAACTATAGAAATTTGTCCAATGGAAAAGAAAATAGGAGTTTGGATAGGAAAAATAGTGATAGTAGGTAGTGGAGATTGACTTAATTACACTAATGGTTGAAATGGTAGTAAAAAAAATTATATTCATAACATTTAATGGCATGGAGAAAAACATGAATATAATTAAAGCAAATACTAGGCACCTTAAAAGAGTATTTTGATGGAAACTTCATATGATGCCTTATAGTTTACTCTTACTTAGAATATTTTCTTGATGATATGTATTATGTTCCCAAGGTATAATTCAAACCCAATGATCCTTGATTTCTTTTTCAAATTGTATTCTTTCTTCCATTAGAACTAGTGAATCCTTTAAAGTATCAAGAGGAGTCTTTATAGATTTAAAGTTTATTGATGACCTATTTGCAACATATGTTGTTGGAAAAGGAGATTGTTAATCTATAACCTATCATAACCCAAATTGAGGTAAATAAATATTGGTGGAAACATTTGTGATGTGAGGAATTGGTAAAAACCTATGTTCTCTTCCTATGTATTTATAATAAGTATGTGGAGGTGAAGTATTTGGAATAGGAAAATTTACAAGTAATTCTATTAATTGTTCATTAGTATCCTCTAGATAATTTTCTCTATAAAAATATTATTTAATGATTTTAAAAATAGGATCATACTACATATGTTGTTTATTTTCCATGGTCATCCCTCAACATTCATTCTTATACACACCTCAGAGTCTTCCTCAATGTTGATGAAAATATTATCATGAACATATACTTTATGAAAATAAGAGGATCTAAATATTTATTGGATGCTCTTAAAAAGTTTTATGAATTTAAATCTATAATCCCAATGTCTAAACTATATTAATCATAAATTAAAGGAGGATATATGGTATGAGGAATTATAAAATTGAGGACACTACTAAAATTGAGCATTTACTACATTAGATATGTTGTGTATTTTCCATGGTCATCCTTGAACTTTAATTATTATATACACATCATATTATTCCTCATCATTAAGGAAAATGTTATCATGATCATATCCTCTATTAAAATAAGAGGGTCTAATTCTTCCTTGGAGGCTTTTAAAAATTTTGACAACTTGACCTCTATAATCCTACTATTTTAATTTTATTAATTATAAATTAAAAGAGGATATATGGTGTGAGGACTTATAAAATTGAGTTGACTACTTAAATTTAGTATTTAATATACTAAGTGGAATTTTGTGGACAATGGCCAACTTAGCACTTTTGCAGTTTCTATCTATAATTCAAGATAACTAAAATGTTATCTCTTGCTTACCCAATATATCAAGGACTAATCTAGGTAAGTAGAAAGGTGTTAAATTTATTCCCTCTATCCTTATGATATTTTTTTCTAGATAAAACCAATAATATCCCAATTTTTTGAGGTGTATTTTTATTTTTTTCAGAAACTTAACATTGGTTGTATGATTTTAGCTTGATACACCACTTGGTAGAAACGATAAGATATATTTGTGTATGGTGTTTGATTTTTTTGTTATTTAACATGTTAAATTCATATACTACTCCATTTTAATCTTTGGGATTCCATGAATGTGACCATAAAATATTGATTGTTTCAAAAATTTCATCTACTAGGTAAGACAACATGTAAAAATTACCCTTTTGGTTGACTTCGACAATTTGTTGTACTAGGTTAAAATTGATTATCCCACTAAGGAAGGGATATAATTTTATTAAATAATAATAAAATCCAAACCCTATCTACATTTGAAATAGATTCAATCCCATATAATTTATTCAACAAGGTCATTGTAATTCTTAATCCTAGTTTTAATTATGAAATGGGGATAAAGCTTACACTACTTTTTTGATAAAATTGATAGGATCAGTGATGCAAATATATAAGGTGTATCTAAAAACATGAATATTAAAAAATTGGATTGTGACTTATTCATTATATACTATATAAAGTATTGGCATTCAATAATACCTTTTAAAACCAATTCCATATTTGTATGATACTCACACCTTACTTTTACATGTATTTAATATATCATTTGTATGAATGTAAACATTAAATAAATTGATAAAGACATAAACAAATGGGAATACATATGGTTTAAATGTTGTTTTATGTGTGATAAATATAATTTTAAAACTTATGCAACTTAGGAAATCAAATAAACAATGAACTTCATATTATACAACTAAACTAAAACCTATGTTCGAGTTATTCAATCAAAAGATACAAAGAAATAATACTTATAATGTACCATCCTAAAAAAAATTAAATCACATTATCCATTGATGAAATTTTTCTTGAAATATTATATGAGGATGGTCAATTCATTATCCAAGGTGAAGATAATTTCAATTAAATATCAATATAATTTCTTGATTTTATTACGAATCCATAAAGTGATTTTGATATAAATTATGTTGGGTAAATGAAAAGGCTGATTTACCCAAAGGTAGTTATAATCATCAACATATCAAGGTAAAAATATAATGATTTTACCAAAGGTGGTTATAATCATTAGAAAAAGGAAAAGGTAAAAAGTTAATGATTTGACCAAAGGTTTTTATAATCATTAACGTATTGAAAACATGCCTTAGTTAGGTAGATAAAGACTAAGATTTGCCCAAACGTAGTTATAATCATTAAAATTCAAAAGTTTGAAACATAATGATTTGCGAAAAGGAGGTTATAATCATTGGCACACCATCTTTGGACATTATGTAAAATTGGAAAACGGGGCTTACGAACAAAATCCCTACTCATGAAGTGTAATAAAGGATAGAGGAGAAAGATGAATATGGGCAACCTAAGAGTATGGGAATACATGTCTTAACTTTCAAGTAGTAAAATTATTTCATGATTTAAGTACTCTATCTTTTGGTAAGATGAAGGTAGATCAATAATTTGTTAGATGACCAAGGAGAAGTACTAAGACATCATTGCTATTAAGATTTCTTTAGATTATTTTTTCTATAGCACATGATGGTATGCATCATGATATAAAAAACCATGATATTAACCAAAATATACATGAGGACTCACATGTGATTGAGTAAACAATTGAAAATAATGAATTAATGATAAAAAACATGATGATAATGTTGACAAATGAATATGGATATACTTAAGTATAATTCATAAGGAATAACCCAATAAACGTATGCATACTAAGTCAAGGCACAACAATGAAAGAAAAAAATAGGAAACAAACAAATAAATAAATAAATGAAAATATAAAATACCAATAAAAATCACAAAAAAACACCAAGAAAAAAAATTGAACAAAATAACATGTAATATACACAAAGAGTGGTTAATCACAATGTTAGAGAAATAGAAAAAAAATTGTTCATGTGTGTGTAATAGATGTGTTACTTTTAAAAATAGGATGACCCATAAGCTAGACAATAATGACATAATTATAAAAATTCAACAATAATAGCACAACATTTCTCGTAGGCTATAGGGAAACAATGACACATAAGATGACAAATATTGACCCTAGGCTATATGAGACAATGAAACAAATAGAAAAAATTGGGGAATAAAATAAAAGGAAGGGGTACCCCAGGATAACTCAAGATGCACTAAGTAAGTGCATGATATATACATAGTTCCATAGATGCAAGATCATTAGGATACATGTATTTCTCCCAAGGTATGGGATATAAGAAAATTATGATCGATAAAAACATGATTATGTTGTAGAGGAATATTGGGTAGGGTCTCATAAAATGGGGAGAGTGTTTAAATAGAGAATACTTGAAAAATAATTTATAACTATATTTAAACACTCTATTTAATAATGACAAGTGTTTTTTAAAAATATGGTCAAAAATAAAAAAAGGTACAATCAAGCTAACCTAAGATACCCCATGTATCCATGTGTTACTTATATAGTCCTTGGGAACTACAAGCCGATGTAGTTCTCCCAAAAATGGGAGGAAAAATACCAAAGTGGTATATAAATAAACTAAAAAAATAATATGGCCCATACCAAAAAAAAATTATGATTTTATATCTCGCATAGAATTTCTAAGCCAATTTTCATGATTATATGATTATTAGGATTTTTAGGTGTGTTAAAATTGTTTAGGGGTTTTGAAAACAATTTCAAATGTTTTTGGAATTTTCTAAGCATCTAAACTTGATTGAGAATTATAAGATACCAAACATTACAACTCAAAAAATGGCAAGAGTGTAGCTTAGGTTACTCGTAAAATAGTGAGAGTATGGTAAAAGGGTGATTGAGCTAACCTCAACATGAATCGATGACTACCTACATAGTCCCATTAGGACCTCAATTCACTATAGTTTTTCCTTACAATAGAGAATTTGACTAAGTAACAACAGTTTCATGAATTAGGAAAATGGCATAGTAGAGCAATAGGAATGTCAAGCTGATATTACAATGTATGGTAAAGTGTTATTCCTAATTTTCCCATATGTGGTTATAATTAGGTAAAAATGGTGTAGGTCAATGATACTAATTTCCACAAAGGTGATTATCATTAGTATCAAAGAGTGAGACACTAATTTTCCTAAAGGTAGTTATCATCAAGAATACACATAATGAAATGAAATAAAAAATGAAGGATGCAACTACCAAACCACTATCATATTGGTCCAAAATACTAACTCTATCTAGAATACTGAATCAACTATTAAAATTTGATCTAAATCATCTTGCTGAAGGTGCTCGTAAAACCAATGAAATGGAACCAAGGTCAAAGGGATGGGGAGGGAGGGTAAAAACAACTTTGGTTGATAGGGAAGGTATGGTAGAATGATATATGATATGATACAAATAATATGATGATATGATACAACATAAATGTGCATCATAGATAAAACTTCAAGTAAAATAATGCTTTAGATGTATGATGTTTATGGACTCATCAAGTTCATATCCAACTAGTGTAATGATCTTGTATGTTCTAAATCCATAATTTGTAACATTGACATATGGGCCTATCTAATTAGGTTTGAAATTGCATTTCTTATTCTTCTCATTCATGACATTCTTTTCATTTTCCTTGATAACAAGATCACCAAGATCAAAATCTCTATGTTTGACCCACCAGTTATAATGTCTATGAGGTTTGTTTTGGTATGCTTGAAGGTTGTTGACAGTAGCCATGCATTTTTCATCTAGTAAATATATCACTTACAAGAAAGATACTCTATAATATTCATCATCTAGGATGTGTTTCAAAAAAATATGTATAAAAGGTATCATGACCTCAATGGTAAGAATGGCCTTAATGCCATATACTAGGTAAAATAGAGTGGATCTATTTGGAGTGTGGTAATTAGTGCAGTATGCCTAGATTGTGTAAAAGATTTGGAGTTGCCAATCATGGCCAACATCATTGAAAATATTTTTAAGAATGTTGATAATGGATTTATTGGATGACTCTACTTGGCAATTAACTTATGGGTAATATGTGGTAGAATAATTTTGTGTGATATTTACTCAACACGAAGCATTTTGACATCCCTTTTTTAAAAAAATCTACCACTATCAGATATAATATCAGATAGGATACCATAGTAGCAGATAATATGAATGAAGATGAATTTATAATTTTTTTCCTATCATGTAAGTGAGGGGTATAGCTTCAATTCACCTAGTGAAATATTTGGTAGTGGCAAGGATTTATTTATGGGCATTAAATGAGATAGGGTTAATCTTTAAAATGAGATCGAGTTCCCATATTGAAAATGACCATGGTGTAAGCATTGGTTTTAGTGTTTTGGCTAGGGCATGAATCATATTGGCATACCTTTGATATTTGTCACACTTTTTGACATAAACATTTATATATACTTCCATAGTTGGCAAATAATAACTGATACATAGGAGTTTTTTAATCTAAGATGGCCCCATAGGTGTGAGCTCCACATACTCCTTCATAAACCTCCCATAACGCTAAGGTTACTTATGTCAACTCTAAACAATGAAGTAGAGTTCTATAAAATATTTGATGGTAAAGTGGTGGACCAAGTAAGGTATAGCATGATGCTTGGTGGGTAAAGGTCTTTTATTATTTATGTGATAGGTCTAGTGGAATGATATGGTCATGAAAGTAGTTAAAGAGGTCAAATGACCATATAGAGTTGGGAAAAATAATATCATAAATCATTATGACGGTTGAAGTTTCATGAGTAGGTGTTATAAGATTTTTAATGAGGAATTGATATTATTTTTCCTTGTCTATGTAATAGATCAAAGAACCAATGGTGGCCATGGCATCCACTATTCTATTACTTGCCCTAAGAATATGCTCAAACTGTATGTTGATAATATTCTATATGAGAGTGTCCACCATGGCCTTGTATGGTACCATTTTGTCATCTTTCATTTGAAAGTTATTTGTAACTTGATTGATGATTAACTAAGAATCACCATAAGCCATGAGATGTTTAATTTTCTATTGTACTTATTAAAAAAACCCTATAAAAAGTGATTCATATTTTGACATGTAAATAGTAGAAGTAGATATGATACATAATGATTTAGGGATAAGATCCCAGTATGGTGTAATAAATAACAGGCCTACTATTGATCCATGTGATGTGAATGATCCATCAAAATATAACTTCTAATGTTTTTCCTTAGGAGTTGTTTCTATGATGGTCATGATGGACTCATCTAAGAATTGAAAATTAAGGTGTTTGGTATCTATAAGGAGAGCTTCAATAAGTTGATATGTAAGTACCTTTCCCTTTATAGATTTCTATTTGACATACTCAATCTTAAACTTGAATATAAGCATGACCCATTTATCCATGCATACCTATAAATATATTTTGGATAGAATATACTTGACTAGATCACCTTTGAAAATAATAATGGTCTTATTTTGAAGCACGTAATGTTGTAGCTTACATGCTATAAATACCATATCTAAACAAGATTTTTATATTAGTGTATGATTATGTTCATATGAAATCAGTTAATGACTTAGATAGTACATAGCATGCTCTTTCCAATTATCACCATATTGACCTAGAAGTGACCCCATGGCTTTGTTTATGGTAGATAGGTACAATAGAAATGGATTTCTTGGCATTGGTGGTAACAAAATAGGTGGGTTGGAAAGATATTCCTATAGGCATTGAAAGGATTTTTGGCATTATTCATTCCAATGAAATGTAACACCCTTGTTAAGTAAGTATGTGAATGGATGACATTTTTTGGTTAACTATGAAATGTAGCATCTGATAGACTACATTTTGTCTTGTAAACTATGGATCTACTTTAAATTAGAAGATAGTGGCATCTCAATAATTTATTTGTACTTTGGTAGGATCAACTTCAATGCGTCACTGAGAGATGATGAATCCTAATAATTTTCTTGAAGTGACACCAAAGACACACTTCTTGGGTTTAATTATGACCTTGTATTCACTAATCCTCTAAAATATTCTTAATAGTGCAGTTAGATGATGAACATGGGTCTTTGATTTACCCAATATGTCTTCAACATAGTCTTCAACAATGCCAAATATCATTTCATAAAACATGATGGTCATGGATCTTTGGTATGTGGCCCCATAATTATTGAGGCCAAATTGCATAACTTGATAAAAAACATTCCCCATGGAGTGGTGAACATTATCTTGTGTTGGTATTCTAGTGTGATCCTAATTTGATTATATCTTGAAAATCTATACATAATTGAAAACATCTCATACCATACTGTGGAGTCAACTATCATGTCAATATTGAATGTAATAAAGCCATCCTTATGTTAGACCTTATTTATATATATGAAATCAGTGTACAGTTTAATTCCTTCTAGGTTTTTTCTAATAGGCATAACATTCGAAATCTACTCTGAATAGTCAATCAATCATATGCATCTCATTTATAAGATTTTTTACAATTCTTTGTTGACTATTACAAAAATATGAAGATTCATATTGCATAATTTTTTATTTATGGATTTGGCATCAATATGTATAACTAGGTGCTGTACAACCAAGGTAAGGTTCAAACTTGGCATGTCTAAATAGGTCCAAGTAAAGATGTCAATAAATTCCCTCAAAAGGGCTATAAATATTTCACATTCCTCTTTAGTGAGGGGTGTGCCTAATTTGATCCACTTCAGGTCATCTAGAGTCCCTATGTTGACTTCCATAGTATCTTCTATGAGGAGAGTTGAGACATTTTATATAATATATGGAAATAGTGTGAATTGGCCTACAACTACAAAGTCCTCTGGTTGGACTGGTTCTTCAATATCTCATAAACAAGATGAATTTTAATCTCATAATGGTATGGATGGTGAGGTTTCAAAAATAATTATAAATTATTGGGAGATTTGATCAAAAGCAATTTTTTTCTAAATAACTAGACTTGAACCCAAAATCATGTTCATCATTGGTGGTCTCTTAAGTTTCATTTGAGGAATGTTAAACACCCCTGTATATTGTCACCTAAAATAGTATTTTACAAAAAGACTAGCCTTTCTCTTTACTTTTACCCTAGTCTAAAATCAGCTTAAAGAGTTTTTCACTTTGGGACCTCAATGTTTTATTCTTTTATTTTTGGCTAAGGGTATTCACCCATTCTCCAAAATAGCCTACATGATCTAGTTTTAAAAAAAGTCTTGTTTGTGGTCTTCCAATGGAACATTGTATCTTAATCTTAGAAAATATCAAAAGGCCTCATCATTCCCAAACTCATCTATAAAAACTCTAGATTCTTATTAGTCCCAGAGCTATAAGTTGAGGATGATAAAGAGGAAGTAGGTTATATCATACTATTAGGGTAATGGTAAAAATGGTATGTAGGTCAAATAGGCTAGTATTGGCAAGGTCTTCATAGATTATATGATTAGACTCTGATTTGCTATCAACATTGTCATCACTATCCATTGGCATTATAACACATATAAGATACATGGGGTCATCCCTAGTAAATTTAACTATAAGACCATAAGTTTCTTTATATCATGTGATAGAAATTGACCCAATAGTACCCTATTGATTTGGCTCAAGGCGTCCACTTTCATAGGCTTGGTTTTACATGATCATATTAGGGATGGGATATTTGGAATTTCTATACAAATAAACCAACTTGTTATTGTACAACCAAGATTCATTATTGATGATTCAGTCCTCTTCTTGGCTAGTGGATGGTGTGAAAATAATAGGAGATGGATTATGAAGCTTACCTTTTCATTTTTGTTTCCATTCTGTATAAGGTGGTTTAGCTTTAAGAATTCCATAATACTTGGGGATATATGGAATATTGGTAATGTGAAATGTGTTATGGGTGAAATACTCTCTTGGGACGTTAGTTGATATGGTAAAATGATTAGTCATTTTAGGAGGAAGCATATATGAAGATGAGTCAAAGATATCTAGAACTATATAATTAGACTCTAGTAATTTGACAAGCATTTATTTATCTATATCCTTTTTGGGAACTGGATCTAGTCCAAAGTGGTATTTATAAATTTCATACTTAGCTTCTAAATGTTTTCAATGTTCATATGGTTGTAAGTACCTGTTGACCAATTTTTCCCATAGGCAAAATTTCAGTCACCTTCCTCCCTTGATATTTGAAGATAGTCATTTCTAGGTTACACAAGTTCAATGCCAGTGGTTCTTTGGTTGGTTTAGTACTTTGGTTTGGCCTCTTAGTTCTTCAGGCACTTGGTTCATCTTCAAGGTTTAGACTGGCCTGTATTCAGTTTTGGTTCCATGCCTAGTTCATTGGTTCTCCACTTGGCCAAAGGGCAGTCTGAGTTGAAAATGCCCTAGCAGAGGGTAGGTGAACATAATTTCAAATCTGGGTAAGTTCAAATTTGGGTAGGCTATTCAAATTTTAAAACTGGGGTGGGGAGAATTTTTGTGGACTTTTTGTCCATGGGAAAATGTCTGCGGACAAAAGCATGTGGAAGTATACAACTTCAAAGGCAAATGGCCTAGGTAAATTTTTGTAGACAAAATGTCTGTGGGAAAACATTCATGAACAAAATTCCATGGGTAAATTTTCTGAGGATATAAATTTTGCGAGAACCTGGGAGGCATTCACACAAAACAAAAGACCTGATGAAGTACCCTGAAGGGCAGGTGCCCTTACAGGGGACTTCCAGCCCAAATACAAAGGGGCACTAAGCAAAGTCGGGAGGGTGATAAGACTAAGTAAAGCCATAGAGGAAGCCATATGGACTTGATAGTGTTGTGATGGGGATGGGGACATCCTAGAGGACTTCAAAGTTAATAAAATAGATTAGTTGTTGGTTTTCAAACCAATGACGGCCGTGTAAACATCAAAATTAACAAAGCGAAATAGCCATTCCTTTTCAAATGAGAGAGTTGTAACCATGGAAAATAAAGCCTAGAATGTAGTGACTCACCAAAATGTTTGCCCCTAAGGGCTAAAGGAGCCAGAAGCACCAAAATAGGAAAAGGACAAAATCCTAGGTGACAAAGCAGGAGAATGACAAGGTGCAGAAGAGACAATGCAGTCCAAGTGGCAAGGGGAAGGTGATTTATTGCCTGATAATTCCCAAATGGAAAAAATAGAAAATGACATGGCCTATGCATTTTAAAGGGGACAAGTCTCAATCTATTTGTAAAAAGGAGGTGCAGCCTATGTTTCCACATCAATGCTCAAATGCTAAAGTCAAATTTGGTGATTATATAGCATGGTTCTAGTAGGCCTCTTCTAGAAAGATGACATCAGCAACAGTGTTTTCCCCTTCCCAATGAGGGGATGCAAATTGGCCACTTGTAAAAAAGGAGCACCAAATGGGCCTCCTTGCTTCTCATATATATTTGCAAACTTGTCATTTGTAAAAAACTTCTTCGACATTTTTACAAGGTTCAACCCTATTAAAATTTCCACTTGAATCTATAAACACATTTTTTACCTCTTCTTGGATATTTATTCTATGTATGTCTTGAGTGTTAATTTGTGTTTAGTCATTATCTTTTGATGCTCTCATACGTTCAACACCAACACACTAGTTATCTACAAGGTGTCATTTTGCAGTTGACAAGAAGAGAGCAGTATTTGAGAAGTTCAAAATAGAGGAGATTACTTATAGTGTGCATTTTATAGCACCTTGGTAAAGTCTCTATTTTTTTAATTTTCCATTAAATCCTCCCTACCATTTTCTAGCAGCCTGGTCCTTCTACCAAGTGTGAAGTGTATGTATGCATTTGTCTAATTTCAAGAGTGGATGTGTGAAGTTCAACCTTATTTTGGTACATCACCTCTTTAGAGTAGTTTGTTTGCCTATATCTTTCTCCCTTTTCATCTCCCCATTATATCTATCTATATATATGTGTTTTTCACTTGCTAGAACAAACATGATGCATCAAAGGGAGCTAGCCATTATCTAGAGACTCTCCCCTCCAGCTTCGCTAGTCCCACAGGCAAGAGGGGAGTTTACATGTTGTAAGGAGAAGGTAAGAGATCAACTTCCTACCAAAGGGTGCAATTTCCTCCATCAATAGTTTTGGCATGCCTGGTGGGACACACAGTTTGACAACTCAGTAAGGTTTCAAGATTGATGATGGTCCTGTTATAGCAAATCAAAGTTTTTAGCATCTGGCAACTCTGAGTTAAATTTGCTAGTTAAGCAGCCTGGTGCCATCAAAAATCATTTCTTGTATGTATATTCCCTGTGCTCAAAATCATGGGTCTGGTTTTCCCTCATATGATTTTGATCAGACTCAAAAAATTTAGAGAATCACCTCAATTACCTCTCCTAGTTGCCCTGCAACTATAAAGGATATGGAACTGGAATTGGAGATTAACAGGCTGGAAGAGAAGTACAGATACTAGTATGAGTTGATGTATAAAGAGGACCATTTGTTTAGGCAAGCTCAGCCCTTGCAACCCATGAAAGAGGATGTAGCAAAATGGATAAATCCATCTATGAGTGGCAGTCAGCCTTTTGCACCCCCTCCTATTCTAAAAAAAGCCCCCTCTTTTACACCAAATCCTTTCTATCAGATAGCACTTGCTTTTTCCAGATTATCAAATATATTTGCCCCCAATCCCATGTGCCTAGCTTTCCAACACCAGAAGACATAAAAAAAACCTCCCATGGAGATGAACCTTCTAAATTCCTTATATTATGAATCTTCCATTGAGAATAGTACCACCAGCTAGCACCTCCCTCTTCTAGAGACTCCTCTAGTGCATCAATAGTCTTTTCCTTACATTCTTCAGCCTCCCCAAGTTTTTCAACATGATGTGCAGATTTCAAGTTGGAGGAAGGAATTCTAGGGACCAGCTCAGAGCTTTGAAGAGGATCATGTGGGTGACCTCCAAGAAAGACTCTTTCAGGACAACCTAGCCAAACAAATTGAAGATTTATAGGCTAGGATGAAGCTACTCCTTGAAAGAGAGTTAGAACCTTTAGACCTTGCAGAGGAGCCCCAGGACCTTGGAGAAAATAAAGTTTCTACCTATTCATGGGAGCAAAATCCCAATTCTGAGATCCTAAATTGGGGGAAAATAGTAGAATCATGGGGCAAGGTGGAAGAAGAGAAAGGTTTTTTTTTCAAAACCTTGAAGAAGCTGAGGCTAATCCTACTCATGATAATGTTGGTGACCTCCAGGAAAAGCTTTTCCAAGAAGATCTAGCCAGGAGAATTACAGAGTTAGAATCCAGAGAGAAATTCTTCAACCAATGTGTGATGGATGGCTTAGACTAAACAGCACATTCCATGTCTAAACACACCCCACCTACACATTTCCAAGAGAGTTATTAGGTTGTACCTAATATTGATGAAGTGTTGATCAAATGGAAGGAAGAGAATCATTTGATTCTAGCTCAAGGACTACCTCCTCTTCCACATGTTTTCTCCACTTCACCTCTTCTCAAGGAAGACCCTGTTATGCAGGAGGTGAGCGAGGAGAAAAAAATCAAATCTACAATTCTTCAAGAGGCTATCATGAGTGACAATGAAGGCAAAATCATCATTAATGCTCCTTGTGAAGACCTTATCAGCAATGGAGAAGATGCATGTCTTACATATATCCAGATGTTCCAGCAATATGAGGATGAACAAAATCATTGTGAACTCTCTTCCCCTCTATTTGATGAACTTCCTTGATATTTTGATGATGAGGTCAACTACACTAAGGACCTTGAGCTAGAGGAGGATCAGGGGGATACCTTTGAACATCTAGAGGTCCTGATCTTTGAGGAGGAAAAAGAGAGGTCTATCTTCTTGGAGGAATGCCTTAAAGAAGAGAGCATTGAACAGAGAGGTGATGTTTTGTGGGATGAGCAATCATTTTGTGAGTCCATTTCAGACATCACCATAATCACCCTTCTTCAAGAAGGCTAAGAGGAAGCAAAGGATGAGTCTAACAAATTTTTCAACAAGGTAAAAGGAGACAAATCAGACCATGATACATTGCAGAAGGAATGTGCAAATCAAAGGGATTTTGGTGATGAGCCAATAGCCATTGATTTCTTAGTGAGGAGCACCAATATGAAGGATCAACATTCAACAAGCTTCCAAAGACAAGTATAGTACATATATGTCAGAAGCATGTTCGATTCTGACCCACTTGGATACAAGCCAACTCATGTGGCAGGCAAAAAGAGCGAGTCACCAACTCTTTTTTTCATTCAGCTACTTTCCTAGCACCATAAGTCTTCTTGCTAGGAAGGGGACTTAAGAAGTTTTCCCTTTGATCCAAGAGGAAGATGAGCATTCCTGGTTAGCTATATATAGTAGTTTGTTTTTTAGTTTCTTTTCCTATTTTCCCTAAGTGCAGTTTGCATAGGTAGTGTTTTATAGCCTTGTGTGTTTCTCTTTGCATGTGGGGTAAGAGGTTCATGATTGATTCTCAAATATTTTGGGGCTCTTGCTAATTCTTTCATAGCTACATCTGGCTCTGTGCCCAATGAACTACAAGGCAACTAGGTTCTAAGAATAGCAGGCATGCTTCCCCTATGAGTCACCAATCTATTGACCAATTTTTCCCATAGGCAAAATTCTAATTACCTTCCTCCCTTGCTATTTGAAGATAGTCATTTCCAATTGCACAATTTCAATGCTAGTGGTTATGTGGTTGGTTTAGTACTTTGGTTTGGCCTCTTGGTTCTTCAGCACTTGGTTCATCTTCAAGGTTTGGATGGTCCCAATTTAGTTTTGGTTCCACGCCTAGTTCATTGGTTCTCCACTTGGCCAAAGGGAAGTCAGAGTTCAAAATGCCCTAGCAGAGGGCAGGTGCATGTAAGTTCAAATCTGGGTAAGTTCAAATTTAGGTAGGATGTTCAAAGTTTAAAGCTAGGGTGGGGAGAATTTCCATAGACTTTTTGTCTATGGGAAAATGTCTATGAAAAAAAGCCCGTGGAAGTATACAACTTCAAAGGCAAATGGCCTGAGCAAATTTTCATGGATAGAATGTCTGCAAGAAAACATCCAAATACAAAAGTCTGTGGGGAAATTGTCCATGGACATAAAGTCCATGGGAACCTGGGAGGCATTCGCACAAAACAAAAGACCCACCAAAGTACCCTAAAGGGTAAGTGCCCTTATAGGGGACTTCTGGCCCAAATACAAAGGGGCACTAAGTGAAGTTTGGAGGGTGCTAAGACTAAGCAAATCTGCAGAGGAAGCCATATGGACCTGATAGTGTTGTGATGGGGATGGTGATGTCTTGGATGATGTCAAAGTTAATAAAATAGATTAGCTATTGGTTTTCAAACTAATGATGGCCGTGTAAATGTCAAAATTAACAAAGTGAAATAGTTGTTCCTTTTCAAATGAGAGAGTACTAACCATGGAAAAGAAAGCTCAGAATGTAGCGACCTACTAGAATGTTCACCTCCAAGGGCCGAAGGAGCCAAAAGTGCCAAAATAGGAAAAGGACAAAATCCCAATTGACAAAGCAAGAGAATGATAAGGTACAGAAGAGACAATGCAGTCCAAGTGGTAAGGGGAAGGCGATTTATTGCCTGATAATTCCCAAATGGAAAAAATAGCAAATGGCATGGTCTATGCTTTTTAAAGGGGACAAATCTCAATATGTTTGTAAATATGAGGTGCAGCCTATGTTTCCACATTAATTCTTGAATGCCAAAGTCAAATTTGGTGTTATACAGCATGCTTCCAGTAGGCCTCTTATAGAAAGATGACATCGGCAACAGTGTTTTCCCCTTCCCAATGAGGGGATGCAAATTGGCCATTTGTAAAAAAGGAGTGCCAAATTGGCCTCCTTGCTTCTCATATATATTTGTGAACTTGTCATTTGTAAAAAACATCTTCCACATTTTTACAAGGTGTAGCCCTGCTAAAATTTCCACTGAATCTATATATGTAGTTTTTACCTCTTCTTGGATAGTTATTCTATGTATGTCCTGAGTGTTAATTTGTGTTTAGTCATTGTCTTTTGATGCTCTCATAGGTTCAACACCAACACACCAGTTATCTACAAGGTGCCATTTTGTAGCTGACAGGAGGAGAGCAGTATTTGAGAAGTTTAGAATAGAGGAGATTACTTACAATGTGCATTTTACAACACCTTGGTGAAGTCTCTATTTTTTTGTATTTTCCATTAAAGCCTCCCTGCCAGTTTCTAGCAGCTTGGTCCTTCTGTCAAATGTGAAGTGTATGTATTCATTTGTCTAATTTCAAGAGTGGATGTGTGAAGGTCAACCTTATTTTGGTACATCACCTCTTTAGAGTAGTTTGTTTGCCTGTATCTTTCTCCTTTTTCATCCCCCCCATTATATCTATCTATATATATATATGTGTTTTGCACTTGCTAGAACAAACATGATACATCAAAGCGAGCTAGCCCATATCTATAGACTCTCCCCTCTAGCTTCGCCAGTCCCACAGGTGAGAGGGGAGTTTCCATGTTGCAAGGAGAAGGTAGGAGCTCGACTTCCTACCAAAGGGTGCAATTTCCTTTGTCAACAGTATCCATTTATAGTGACCTCTATGCCTACGTGTGATAACTTGAGACATTGGTACAACATTAAAGGGAATGCATTAATTTTATGTATCTAAGGTCTACCCAAGATAAAATTATAACATATGTTGAGTTATAGCACATGGCATAGCATATCATGGGTCAAGGGTACAATGATAATTGGCAAGCTTATGGCACTTTATGATTCTCATTCTTCATTATGATAAGCTTTGATAGTAATTATTTCTAGTTATAGATCGAATGTTCTATATTTGAGATGCTTGATGAGATTCAAAGATACAATATCCATGCTTGATCCATTATCTATAAGGACACATTTAACTTTAATGTATAGGTGATTGTTATGGATAGAATAAAGGGATGACATATCACTTTGGTCTAAGGTTGATTGATGGCCTAAGGATAGATTTCCCACCAAAGTTGGGAAGTTATCTATATTTATGTTTTTTGAAACTTGGGATTGTTTTAGGAGTTCTATTAGGATGTTAATTTAGATAGTAGACATATGCAAGAAGTATATAACAGATATTTTTGTGGGTGTATTCTAAGTTTGTTCCATAAGGTCATACAACTATTCCTTAATAGTGGTATATGGCTTGTTCCTAACTAGTGTAGTGGGTTAGATTGGTTCATTGGGAGGGGGTTGTGGGATTAGGATAGTAATATTAGACCATTGATTTGTGATTTCATAATTGGGATTAGATACAAGACCATTGTAACTTGATAAAGATGGAGATGTGCTAGATAAGATAAGTCTCAATTTTTTGGGCACTTGGTTTTGGTCATGGGATAATGATGACTTATCAATATAATTTCCTAAAATAGTAATACTTTATCATTTTTATGCTTGGTTTTGGTCCCAAGTCAAGGAAGCATTACTAGCATAGGTAATTTGATTAGTATTATTTGGCAATAGTCCTAGTTATTAGAACTTAATATAGGATTAATGGTGATAGTTGAAATGTTATCTCTTGAAATATGACCTAGAATTTTGTTTTAGTCATGTGAAATTACATGGAAAGTTTTTCGGTTATTAGGATCTCTTTGGCCTTTTTTCCTCCAATTCGATTGACATTTTTGTTGTTGTTCTATCCTTTGTTTCTATTTTTGTTGATTATTAATGTTATTATATGGAGAAGGGTTTTGGTAGATACCCAAGTTCTAATTGGACATAAATGCCCTATCATCCCATGTAATCTCCCTATTTTACAACATATTTTCTATGAGGTGTTTTATCTTCACACAATGTTGTATATTATGCCCATAAACATAATGGTATTCATAGAATTCATTCTCTCTATACCAATATAGATATGTAATACCCTAAAGATATTGCTTTAGAACTGGCCAACTAATCATATTAGCTTTGTCTAGCTTGTAAAACATTACTTTGATAGGTTAACAAAAGTCACTAAAGACTTCAGGATGGTTTTTCATCTCAGAGGAGGGGTTTGTAAAGGTGGTGGTCTTTGTGTTTGTAGATCTAGTATAGGTTATTGTGATGTCTATAGTTGTTGAATAGGTTGTTGATGAGGAGTAAGTTATATTTATAGTGTATATTGAATAGACAATTTTTCACCATTTGGACATGGCATGACTTCATTACTCCATTTCCAAAAACATTTTTATTATAATTATATTGCTTGGATATCTCATAGTTACTGGCCTAAGCAAGTGTTGATTCCTACATTTGGACTTGGTTATGGTTCTAATTTTGGTTCAAGGAATTTAACTTGGTAATACCTTTGTTAATAAGGGAATTTTCAATTAGTAAACCTATTTTATGATCTCTTTGAAGGTATGCACACACTAAATCTCTATATGATAAGATATCTCACTATGAAAATTTTAGTAAACACAAAGGCTAATTATTTATGTGGTAAACTATGTGTGAAGTGGATATCAAGTTCTCTCCATCTCTATAAATAGTTTGTAAATCTATCACTAATTTTATTCTTGGCCTAGGTTAAATCTACCAATGAATTCCCATGTTTGAGATTATAGGATAAATGTTACATAAATTTGTCCAAGAGGTTATGTAAATTGGAAATGAAATTATTTAGAAATTTGAAAAACTACTCCAAATCTTATCTTGCTAGGCTTTGAGGAAATAAAAGGAGGTAAATGTCACTATAAGCCACTGGTTGGCAAGCAAAAAATAACTCTGTGAAATGGGCCTTAGGGTCTTCCTTACCCTTGTATCTATCAAATTTTAGTGTTTTATGGCTTGGAGGAAATGGTATCCAAGATACTCTATGTTGAATGGGTATGAACACATCATCTAAATTTAATTTTTTGGTCTACTTCCCTAATTAAATGGTGTCAATCAAATCCTTCATTTACTATAGTTCTTGGGCCAAGAAACTAGATTGAACATTTGACTGAGGTGGTGGCTAGGTGGTCAAATGTGGATTACCTTAACGTAGGTATAATTGAGGTGTGGTTTGTTATGGAATGTTGGTTTGATGAGTGAACAAAATAGGAATATGCATCCATGGATTATGATGTGATTATTCAAATTTCATACTTTATTTTGTTATATCTTGGTTTAGATTTGATATATAGCCTTGGTTTTAAGGGAATTGGGACTACAATGGAAGAATATGACTTTTGGGAAAGTATTTTTCCTATTGAGATTGAGTAGGGACTTGATTATGACTATTTAAACCTATATGAGTAATGGGAATTTATTGTGGACCAAGGCCAAGTCTTTATATCTATGGCACATGTGAATTCAAAGGTGATTGTTTCTTAATTGGTACTTATTGGATAGTGGTACCTATTAGTTGCATAAATACCTACTATGAACTAAATTATTGTTGGGTGTTCAATATTTGTATTTGAATAATAAACACATGTTATCGATTAGATAATGTTTGAAATTTTAAAGATATATTAGTTTGTGACTATAGAGGTATGTTTGTCACTACCTACTGAGGTAGAACATTCATTGCCTCATATTGAGGTGGCATTTTTTTTCTAATTCTATGGAAATGGTAGATTAGATTGTACCTATTTTTGTGGAATGTTAGTTTCCATATTTTGAGGTGGGATAGAGTTCATCACTTATTGTTAAGTCAAATCACTATTAAACATTTGATTACTTAATCCCAGTGGTGTGTGCTTGACGAAGTAACTAGTTGAGGATTAGAAGTAACTTGTTGTGGTTAGGACATAAGAGTTCCTACCCATACTATTGTGAACCATTGGTGGTATTAACTAAAGGAACCTATTATTGTAAACTATTTGTTGGTGTAGTTAACCACTTTGGACTAGATTGGAAGATACTTATATGTTGTCCACCATGTTTGGCACATTATTCTATGTAGAATCTATGGTCACCTCTTCAATAAATGGAACATTGTACATGTTAATAAGTAAATTACTTTTTGAAAATGGGTCTATACCTGAATTATCTTAACCTATCAACTTAATTAATTTTCTTGTTAAAGGAGATAGCCCTATGGGTGAAGCATTTGACATAGACATGGCATTAAAAATTGTGTGCTATATTCAAATAGGTTTGATATGCTTGTTGCATTTGTATAAAATGGTCCTCCATGAGGACTTTTCCTTTTACAATAATATTTGGATCTTGATATGACATAGATATGAGTTATTGAAGATAGATAGTAGATTCCTATTCAATTGTTTGGGTATAAGGCATGTTTAGAGGCACTCTAACTAGACTAAGTAAATTTTCATGGGGGAAGTCTACTAGAAACCTGAAACCTACCTTTGTGGATATAACTAAAACCTCATACTTATTTTCAATAAATTTAAGATCAAATAAATAAGTATCATAAGTTGATGTAATAATAATGCAATATGGTTGTTCTTAAACTTGTTATAAAATTGATGGTACACTAGCAAGGTATTATGTAATTTTCTCTTTGTCTTATTCCAAATAAAGAGATGTGTTAACCAAATAATGGGTTAATAGATCATGATTTTGTTCCACAAATTGATCATTTTAAGAAGGATAAGTATCTATCTCATAAATCACATCACCACCATAGAGGTCTTGAATAAAGTTATCATTTGGGACTATGCTATCATAACATGGATTTTACATGTCTCAACTATGAATGTAATGAGACATATATAATTTACTGAATAAATTTTCTTGAATAAGGTCTAGAGTTATAAAAACTCTTAAAATCAAGGTCTAAAATATAAATGGCTTAAAATTGGTCTAAGAACTAGAGTTATTTATCCAAAATGGTCAATGATAACTTGGTCTAAAACATCCTCAAGGTCTAATGTCAAATGTGTCACATAAATGGTCAAGTGAATGGATAAGAATTGAATGAAAAACTTGGTAACAATTATTTAAAACAATTTTAATCTCGATGTAAATTTGAAAAAGTTTTTTAGGTCCTTTGGGACAAGGCACAAAGCTAGGCTAAAAAAAACTAAGTCTAAAATAAGTAGGTAAGATGATAAGACTCTTGAAAACATGGCACAAGAGCTAGACATGGAACATGCTAAGTCTAAGAAAAAAGATAAAGTGATAGGTATTTTTTTAACATGACACAAAATATATAATATAAAACACACTAGCTCTAAAAACAAATATGAATATCTAGGTCTTTTGGAAACAAGGCACAAAAGATAGACTTGGCATAAACTAGGTCTATGAAAAAATATTTAATCTAGAAAATTTTGAAACATTTGGACACAAAATAAGCATTAAAATTCAAATATAAACTTGACCATTATAAAAATACATTGGAATATAGGCACATAAAATATAGACCACTTCCCCAAATTTAGGCCCAAAAATAGCCTTTGAATTGAGTAAGAAATTAGTCTAAGTTTCACAACCCAAAAGTGATACATGAATGCCTAACACAAAATTACATGAGACATAAGCATAAAAAAATAAATGTTTGAATATGAACTTATCAATACCAATTTTTAACTCAATTTATAAGGTGAGGTTCCTCAAATGGAGAATAATCTAGACCAAAATAGATGACATAATGATACTAGGCATAGACCAAGAAGGTACACGGGGTTTTGAAATTATAATTGGACATAAGGAAACAAATCTTTGAAATATTAAAAATAGTGTAATGATTCCATATTTATTTAAAGGTATGAAAAATGTTTTATTTCAAAAAATCTAAGGTATAAGACTTAGATGGAAGTGGGTAGTGTAAAGATGCCCCTTTCAGACAAGTGATACAAACACACAAAATTTTGACAAATGAATAAGGCAAAGTGTAGTGTCAAATAGATGGCCTAACACCTCTATAAAAAAATATTAGTATAAAAATTTTACATGGTTTTGATGTTATATGATAAACAAATTTTTTTCACTCAAGATAATACAATTAAAAAGGAAAAATAATAAAAACACCAAGTGTATCAACTTAATCCTAAAAAATTAACAAGATGGCTTCATATTGTGAAATCCCATCTATATAATTATTCTTTAGAAAAAAATAATTTGTTAATAAAAAAAAATGCACATGAAAATTATGGTTTCTATTACCCCTCTTCTACTCATCCTGCATTAACAATATATTTGTGACAAGTGGGGTTGTCTAAACTATCAATTTTCATACATTCTAAATGGTCTCATATGTGTGGTTAAAACTAGGTCATAAAATGTCATTTGTATTGAAATTAATTAATTTTTTTTTAAAATGTATTTTTATTTTAACAACCACTACATCTATTAATTGATTAGTGTAGTGAAATGTACAAGTTAAACATACATTCTGAGGAAGTCTCTTATTAATGGATATTGTTTACCCACTCAAATAAGCATCCCAGTAAGTTGAAATCACTTTATATATTCATACAATGTATTGGGGTTTAAGTGATGTCAAGAGATGACTTATTAGGTCAACACTTCCATAGAGAACCTATGGGGAGGTGATGAACTCCCACCCAAAAACCAAGATGCATTAACTAGAAATTGATCGTAAGGAATTTAGGGTCATTTTGAGATCACCCAAATCACTCAAAATTTGTGGAGGGCCTTAGCAACTTTACTTTCACACTTTTGGACAAAGCTACAAATGAAATAATTTAAGAGTTTTTTATCACCCAATTTTCCTAAAGGGGATGAGGGAGATCATGCACAAGATGCTTTTCTTGTAAAGCAAACACTCAACAAAAACCATAAAAATGAAAAGTCTTATAAGTATTTTAACTAGAGTCTAATTTCATTATTATAAAACCAAAAAACATATGTGATAAAGTTTATCCCCTTGGAATTTTTTTGAGAAATTTAGACAAAACAAAAAATAACTCGAGAAAAAATATTTTTAAAACACCAAATTTAAATGTCAGTTTTGAAACTTAGAGTGCTATAAAATATCTTTCCTTGGTATTTAGATCCTATAAAATATGTTAGGGGGTCATTTTTCCTAGAATAAAAAATTAAGTGGGAAAATTACTTATAGAATTTATCTCTTAGGTTTCAAATTTTCTTCACATAGTGAAAAATTGTAGAAACATAGAGTAACATCACAACTTTTCTTACAAAATCACAACTTCCTACAGAATAGAGTGTTAGAACAAAATCACAAATCTTAAAGAAATATCATATAAATTAAGACAATACCAGCACTCTTTAGGAAAAACCACAACTTATCCTATAACACAAATGATTAATACAAAAACATGATAGTTAAGGAAATATCATAATAGTTAAGGAAATCCCAATTATAAAGTTGCAATATTTTAGTGAAATATCACAATTACAAAAAGTTAAATTGTAACTACACATAACAAAAATGTAATTTATTATACTATGTATGTGAGCCTTCAATTTACACTTTTTTGGTCATCAAGTTTGGATTTTGACATGAAAATTTGTAAGAAGATGTCCTAAAAGGCCTTTGGAAGAACTTTTTAGAGTCTAAGTCCTACCAAGAATGCCATCATGTGAATAAGGAATTCATATAGGGGAGGTTAGTATTGTGTTAGTCAATAAAACCGAATCAAAAATAACACACTAAACACTAACACCTCTATAATAAACACTAGGGAGACATATGTAACAAGCATATAAGGAAAGCATGGCTATAAAACAAAACAAAAACATCATTTTACCTTCCTTTTAGACCCAAAATGGCTTGTTAAAGTGTTTTGTCTAGATTTGTGCATCAAAAAATATTTATTAATGAAAATCTATTTGCTACACCTTTCCTTGGCACCTTGGATTGGTTTGTTGGATTATTAATTTAACATAGTAACACTACTTGAAAGGATTCTTACATCTATTTGAGCACAATAAATTTACACCAAAAGATATTTTCTCTATTGTCTGGATAATTTTTAGGCTAACAAAAGATACCTGGGAATTCATGGGATTAAATCCACTTCATTTAATGGTGAATCTCATGTATGCTTATGTTTATCTACTCTTACTACTAACACTTTTAGTTTTTTATAATTTATATAAATTATGCATAGGATACACACAAGTTATCTTATTTTTGGGTATTAATTTAATCACAAAATTCATGAACCATAACAAAGCGATTTTTAGCAAGTCAGCAATTGATTCAGAGATTATGAAAAGAAGTTTTAAGGAAGTTGAGAATGAAAATAACTAGAATATATGAAAAAGAAAGAGATTGTACTTCACAACAAGTAGCTTTTATAGAGTTTATTATATCTTTAAAAATAGATAAACATACAAGATATGATAATTCTATTAGAAAATGATTAAGAAAAAATTGAATTCACATTCAAATTGAATAATAACATAAATTTTACCATTTTAAACTTCAAAAAATGCACCAAAATATCTCCTTAGATGAAAAGTTCCTCAGAAACCAACTTTCTTCTTATTTACTTTGAAATAAGTTCTTACAAAAACATACATAAATCTAAACACAAATTTTTAGATTGGTTAGTCTTTTTTGTATAATAGTTACAATTTATTTCAAAAATCTACCATACCTTCGTATGTAGGTATTTTCCCATATTTGTACCACTTTTAGATATCAAATACAATTAAGAGACAAATCCTTTAATTCCCCATGTGCTACACTAAATTATGAAAACCATTGGGAGATGTCTTCCTTGAATTTATCATTTGTTGCATATGACAGATGATTACATGTATCTCTTCTCAGTGTTATTGTTTGGATCGAATACAACTTATTTGCATGCTGTGATTAGTTTGATTAAGTAATTTTTTTTACAAAATGACTTCAAGTAATGACATATAGCCAAGTTACTTGAGTCTTTCATTTTATAAGGAAACTTATAAATTAATTTCTCTAAGTGATATTACTTAAAAAGTAAATACTTAAAAAATTACTTCAAATACATTTCTAAAAATTGTTTGAAGAAAATAGAAGTTGAGAAGAGAAGTAAAATAAATCACTCTAGCTCATGAACTTCTTTTCTACACTTTTCCCTATAGTTGATGTGTTGTGACAATGTAAAATGAATGGCTACATCATCTAACTTGGCAACTGATTACCTTTGTATTTCAAATCTTAGTATATTATTTTTGAGCTTCTTGAAATAATCTTCCAGTCTCTCAAGATAGGGTTCCAACCTTTTGACTTATTGATGAATTTTTATTGACTCCTTTATTGATTTGGTTGTGAATGGAGTCATGGTCTATTTAATTATTTTATTGAATTATTGATGTAATTATTCATGTGTCTTTGGTAGTTATTCTAACCAAGCATTCATGAGATAGAAGATACAATCCTCCAGATCTACTTTCACATTATGTTCATCTTCTTCCAAAGTCTTCATTTCTTAAAGCACTACTCCAAAAATCCATAAGAGAAAAGATATGATGCATTCTTATTAGTTTGATTTTATCACTGATCCCTCTATAAAAATCTTTTATTCAATCAAAATCTTTTCACTTAAAGCATTTATTTGTCAAAGTTTGTCTTATTGCAATTTAGATATTCCACTTTCATTTTCAAACTCCTTAATCATTGTTTTGAGTTGTGAAAGTTTATTCTCTATATCAACTAAATTTCTTGTAACCTTAGGAAACTATTTATATGTAGTTTGTATCATTTTCTCTATCCATTCATCTGTTTCTTTATCTTTATCACTAGCTTCTTTGACCAAAGTTATTGTTTGATGATAAATTACATTTCCTAAAAGTAATGACTATTGAGGAGCAAATCTAGCCACTTTGACAATTCTTTCACATATCCTAGAAACTTATTCCTTTAGTTTGGTTTCATCAACCTTTTTTTCATCAAGCTTCTAAAAAAGGGTATTGATAAGAGTTTGTGTGTCTTACATTAGACCCTCTATAGTGACTTCCCATAGGGATACCTTTGTAATTTCCAAGTCTTCTTCAAATATTTCACTCTTATTCTTACTCTATGGAGGAATTGATATTTCTACAAATTTTCTACCTGAAGGCTTAATTCTCAATTTTGAAGTTACTCCAGCATTCTTGAGATTTTTACCCTTATGATCAAGACTTTTGAAAAATTACAAGTCTATCTCTTTCAAATTTATTTTTGCTTTTGATTTAGGAGATATTTTTAATGCTAACCATGAGGAGAAATTTATACTAATGGGAGTAGCTAAATATATCAAAATTTGTTGTTGATTATCTCCCACCTCTATCTCTTGAGAAGGAAATTCTCTTGTATTTAATATATATTCTATATGAACAACATTGAAAACTATTTGTTTATCTTTCTCTTTCTCTACCTACTTGTCAAAAGATTCCTCTTCTTTTTCTTCTCTAGTGGTTTCATTCTTAGGTTCAACTATTATATTTTAGTATGATATCTCCTAAGATGAGATCACCTCTCTAGTATTCATCTGATCTATCTCTTTTTGGGTAGGAACGTGAAGAATGGCGGGTTGATCATAGAAGGAGGTGGAGGTGGAGTAGTAGGTAGAGAAGATTGGGGAAGAGGAAGAAGAACATCAATCTCTTTCCAAATAAATTTTTTAAGAGATTTTATGCAAGGATACTTTGGTGGTGGCATGAGTGTGGATGCATATACATCTTTCACTACTAGATGTATGTTCTCTACTAATAATGAAGATGAAGATGTCATATTTTTAGTATAAATATGAGTGATAGGAAGATTAGTGTTTATGGAAGAAACCAAATGAGACATAGAGTTAATTGACTAAATTGGCACCTTTTATTTTATTATCAAATATGTTTTGTTAGCATTCTTCTCAAACTTCAACTTCCTCTTTGGTTTTGGCCTACCTTCTCCTTGCATCATTTCCTTTTATGACATACTCAGCCAATTTATATCATTATTAATTCCTTCATGCAGTATCCCCTACTAAGAATACATATTGAAGTCATAGCAAGAACCATTGAATTTCTTTGAACAATAATCTTTACCTAATTATTTTTGTAATCAATTTTTGGGAGTGAAGCATGATCTCCTCCCATTACATGATAAGAATCAATAATTACTTGTCCATCATCTTCCACATCTTCAAGAATTGTAGCCAAATCAATTGAGTAATTTTTTTGAATAGTCATCTTGCTATTATCTCTTCATCTTACTTCAAATTCATCTTTGCAATCAATCCAAAAGTCTTTAAGGGTAAGAATATGCATATTTTCAAGATAAATTATGTTTTACACTATGCCTCTACAATCAAAATTTATTCTAGCCTTAAAATATGATTAATTATAGTTATGATACATCTCATTTTGTATATTTTTGAGCTTATAGAGGCTTTTACAATGATATTTATCAATAGCAATAGGAAAACTAACTGAAGAATAGTGCTTTTTTTACTGAAGATCATGTAATTCCACTAGATGTATACATAACTCCATTAGAATCCATTTATCACTAGGGTACCTTGGCAAGTTTACTAGTGTCCTTTTGAAACCACTAACTCTGATGCATGTGAAATTCAAAAATTGAATAAAAATACATCCAAAATGGGAAACTGCCTCTCACGTTGCATCATATACTCTCTTGGCCTTCAAAGAAACATTTAATTTATAAATGACTTCATAGAAGAATGCATCATTTACCATTTTCAAGTTCTTAAAGTATTTAGATAAAGTTAATTGAAGGTAGTATTCATAGATGGGAGCTATTACCATCAACCCTTTTGTAGTCAACCTAGAAAAGATTCCATTAGATATTGCAACATATACTAATTATGAAGTCATTTTGAAATTAAGAGTTTATAATACATTACTCAGATGACGATCAATTTTTTCAATAATCATTCTTGATCATTCATGATGAGCTTAGAATATGGCTCATTATTGACATAATATTTCCCTTAATACATCTCTCAAAGGATATTATCTTATGTAAATCTTAGATTCTTAGATAGTTATTACATGGAAAATAGATATTTGTCTTGTTTATATTGAACTAAAGATTAAACCTTTACTTTGTCATTAATTTTTGATACATAACATGTTTTAGTGATCCTTGGTGTGAAGAATACTCAGAAAAAAGACACAGGCTTGTTTCTATGGACTACACAGGCTTGTTTCTATAGACTCTGTAGGTTTGTTTCTATGGACTCCACAGGCTTGTTTCTATAGACTCTATAGGCTTGTTTCTATGGACTCTACAAGCTTGTTTTTATAGACTCCATAGGATTATTTCTATGGAATCCACTGGCTCATTCCTTCTGACTTTGTAGGATCAATTTTGAGAATTCTATAAGGACAAAGCCACAAATGGGAAGCTAGATGCCAAATAGGATAAGAAAGAACCATTCCAACTAGAATCAAATAAGGAAAATAGCTGCCTATTATTTTGAAGGACTTGCTTTTGATAAACCTTTATGTAATCAGATTTTAGGACTATTATAGGATAGGATATTTATTTCATCAAAATAATTGGATCTCTTGGAAATCCAATCTCCTATCTTTGGATGAAGGGATCGACCAAGGAGTCATATTCTTTTGCATCCTATTTTGAGTTGATTGTATTAGTATAAATTTTAATACTTTTGACTATGAATATAATAGAAGATATAGAGAAAATAGAGAATCAAGAATCAATTATAAAAGCATACAGGTTTTAGCTACATTGTAATCATTCCATTTTTATGAATTAATACTTCAGTTTCTAGCACTGATTAATCTTTGTTCTTGAGTCTGAGAGGAGAAAGGGCCCACTCTCCTTCAAACTAGGAACTATGTATGGTATTTATGTTCTATTTTATTAATTCATTGTTATAATTAATTAGAATCTTGTTACTATTTGTATTTATTTCTAGAAACATCAAAATAAATTCATAGTTTAGAAAGAGCATTTTCTTATTTCATTTATTTTCTACACAAAGTATGTTTTATTTTACATCAAAAGTGTGAAGAAAATTTCCTCTCATAAGTAGGAGTGTGAATTTACTTTCCCTGCAAACATAAAATAGGAGTGTGATTTTTTAATTCCAACAAAAGAGTGGATTGAATTAATTTCTTTATTTTTTTAGCAAAAGCATGAATCACGTAATTTAGGACACATGCCTTTCTTTAGTCAAATTTTGAATAGGATCAAATAGCACCCCCATAAGTAGCCTTCTAGATCTACCATCCCATACGTTACTGTAAATAGCTTTAGATGCCAACCCTGGTTGATAAGACATCAATTGAATATTGATTAAATGAGGAGATAGATGATAGCCATCATTTTTGGTGCTGTTGCCATGGAACAAAAGGTGTTAGTAAGGTAATAATTATTCTTTTAGAGTGAAAATTAGAAAAATTGTAAAAATCATTAAAAAAACTTCCCAAAATAGTCAATAAATTGATGTACCATCCTAGAGATTCTAAAGGATGATTTATTCCAAAGTTTCCACCAATAACATAAGTGGACACTTCTTCAACATCTCTGAGTAGTGAACCAATAGATACAAGTGAAACTATTTGCAAGATTCTTTCAAAATGGAATGACACATTTCATAATGAAAAATCGTGAAATTGAGCTACCAAAGGTGTATGGATAAGTGTTTAGCTTTGATATCATCAATTGAGTCATCACGTATCATAATGATGGGATGTCATAAAAAGGGGATTCAAATAAAATAATAAATCACTATCACCATCAATATGACATGTCATCATTTCATATAACTTGTATTGATGACACAAAATGGCTGGCACACTTTGTAGAAACATGCATCACATAAATATATCAAATCATCATACCAAAATATGGACTCATGCAGTTGTAGCATTTAAAATGAACCATTTCCTTTATATAGACTTCAATAGAAGCTGGTCTACCAATCCTCAGTGACTGTTGCCTACTGACTTCAATAAAAGATTGGTATACACCTTAATTAGTTTTAAAGGAATTGAGTTGACTATAACTCCACATAGAAATGGGATAGAAGACAAGATCAGAGCTAAAGGATCCAACAAAATTTCATAAAGACAAAGCTTACATAGCAGTGTTTAGAGCTAATGGCTAGCCACCTTTCATTGAAAATTTCTAGGGTTTTGATGAAACAATGGTAAGTGAATTCATTACCAATCTCACCCCTAAATTTTCAATTGTGAAAGGCATTTTTATTCCTTTTACAACTCAAATTATAAGCCAAATTATACAAGTTCTAGAAGAGGGAATGAGAGCTACAAGCAGAGTTTCATTTAGTGATTTAATTAGTCGAGTTTAATGGTAATGAGCAAACTAAAACTTCATGTCTAGTAGATTCCAAGGGAAAATCAAAAGGGATTAAAATAAATTCACTTCATTGAACCTTAGAAATTTGTAGCCAAGTAGGTACTTAAATATATCATTTGTGAAGGGCAACATAGTATTTTAGGTGGAGACACCATAAAAATGTTAATACACCTTAAGCATGGGAGATAAAACCTTCAATACAAAATTAACCTCCCATCTTTCTTAGATGTTGCTCTATAATTTATGTCTACAACCCTTAATGCTACCCTTAGTCATCATGGCCATATTTAGCTTATTATCCAACATCATTTGCTTCGGCAAGGTCAAGAGGTCTGGGAGGAATTTTAGAATAGTATAGCACAAAAAATTCTAGATTTGCCTACACAAGAAACCCCAAATTCACCACAAGAATGCTCATCTTCACTTGCTGTATTAGCTAAGAAAACAACACCAAATAAGAAATCATAGACTACAATCCCAATAAAAAATACTTCTTGTTCTTCTTCTTTAAGAAGAATCATAAAGTCTCAAAACCCTGAAGTTTCAAGGTCCCCATAAGAACCTCATGAGTCTATTTTACAGCTAGTTCCCTTTTTAGGAAGAAGAAAATTGAGATGGAAGGTTGTTACAGAAAGTGAGAAGACCAAGGGTTTGGTAGTTGAGAAGGAAAGCCAACCAAGTGTAGCTCAAAGAGTAACTAAAATAAGGAGAAGGCTCATTTTAACATAAGAATATGAACAAGAAGCTATAGATATTTTAGATAGTCTTAAAATGGTGTCTTATTTCCCCATACATTAGAATATTCTTGTACCTATAGATATTGAAGAAATTCCTTCTAAAATAAACTCTCCAATCATAATGGAGGAGCCAAATCTAGAGGAAGAGCCACACATGGTAGAGGATTTAAGTATGGTGAGACAACCACCTATTCCAGTTGAAGGTATAATGGAGAAAGGGAAAAATATATGTACCAATGAGAAAGGTGAATCATCTAATCTAAATTATCCTATTATGTAGCTAACTTTGAAGCTTTCTCAAGCTCAAGCTCTTGAACAACAACAAACAGGTGGCATTGTTGACTTGATTAGTCAATTGCAAAACAAGGATCATATCAAATCATCTTTGGTGGAGAGATTAGATTAGTCAATTGCAAAACAAGGATCATATCAAATCATCTTCGGTGCAAAGATTAGATACAGTGTCTGTTGATCATGCAACAAAAATTCATAGATTAGAGGAAATAATAAAAGAACATGAAGCTGAATAGATAGATATTAGGATATATGTAGAAAGTTTGAAGAAGGAAAATAGGAGATTCCAAAATTTGGTAAACTCTTCTAAAGCACCTGTTGTTGTACCATCTCCTCCTCACGTATTTGTTGACCATGGTTGTCAAACAAGTAATCTAGGTATTCCTCCCTTGTAAATACTATATCAAATAGAAGAAGAATATTTTGTACTTAAATAGAAAAACAAAGATGCAACTTCTTCAAACAAACTCTTGGAAAATGAAAAGAAATAATTAAAAGCTAAAGTCCAAGAGTTAGAAGAAAATTTGTAGGATTCATGCAAATTAGGGGAAACTCTTTTCGCATGTAGTAATCCTTCTACTACATATAATTTGTTTGTATTTGAATAATTTTATAGGTGGTAGCTTCTGTAGATCTCCTGTCATCTTCCTTACAAAAATTTTGTAGCCAACAACATTTTTAGAATTTTTTTATAGTGTTGAACCTGATTAGCAGGATTTAATTTATGAATTTTATTTTCATGGCTTGATTCTAAGAAATCATGATCACAATAAGATTTTGATAAATATTCATGTAGGAGAAGTTCAAATGAGAGCATTAAATTCTACATTCAAAAATCAAATAGCATGGAAAGGCAAATTTGAGGACTATACAAATCATGCTAAGACTATAGGATTATGTGTTAGACTAGCCTTTCCTATTCCCAAATTGATCAAATAGAATTTTAACTATGCTTTGTTAAATGATGAGGTTGAAACACATTATTTACAGGCTCTATATGATTGTGTTATTTCTTTTGATTTGTTTTCAAGATAGATTTTTGATTGAGTAGTGGCTACATGTGTAAATAGAAGGGACCAACTTTTAGTGCCTCTTAAAATGTGAGAGGTTCATGTCCCCAAATAACTTAAGATGGAGTATGAGAAGAGCATCTTCAATTCTATAAAATTTAATAGAGGTAATCAACTCTAGGGGACAATAGAAATGGATTGACATGAGATATAGACACCCTTTGCTAATCATACCTATTTTAGGATGGTAGAGTTAGGCTCCACAATTAGAGGAGCAATTTAGTATATGGAAATAAAGGATTCAAACACATCAAAGATTTAAAAGTAATTCAGATAGACATATAATAGATGAATTTTATTAATAAGACTTGAGTCAAAGTATAGAAAGGAGAAGCTAGAGTTATGAATGCTAATAAATGTTTTTAATTGGACTTTCAAAAGGTAAATCTTGGAAAAGATGATGAGCTTAGAATATGGCTCATTATTGACATAATATTTCCCTCAATCCATCTCATATAGGATATTATCTTATACAAATCTTAGATTCTTAAATAGCTATTACATGGAAAATAGATATTTGTCTTGTTTATATTGAACCAAAGACTAAACCTTTACTTTGTCATTAATGTCTAATAAAAAGCATGTTTTAGTGATATTTGGTGTGAAGAATGCTCAAGAAAAAGACACAGGCCTATTTTTATGGACTCTATAGGAATATTTCTATGGATTGTACAGGCTTGTTTTTATGGACTTTGTAGGATTGTTTCTATGGACTCCACAAGATTATTTCTATGAACTCTACAATCTTATTTCTATGGACTATGTAGGCTTGTTTCTATAGACTCTATAGGCTTATTTCTATGAACTCCACAAGCTCATTTCTATGGACTCCATAGGTTCATTCCTCCTAACTCTGTAGGGTCAATTTTGAGATTTCTGTAAGGACAAAGCCACAAATGGAAAGCTAAAGGCTAGATAGGATAAGAAAGAACCATTCCAGATGGAATCAAATAAGGAAATAACTACCTACTATTTTGAAGGACTTGCTTTTGATAAACTTGTATGTAATTAGATTTTAGGACTATTATAGGATAGGATATTTATTTCATCAAAATAATTAGATCTCTTGGAAATCCAATCTCCTATCTATAGAAGAAGGGATCAACCAAGGAGTCCTATTCTTTTGCATCCTATTTTGAGTTGATTGTATTAGTATAAAGTGTAAGACTTTTGAATATGAATATAATAGAAGATATAGAGAAAATAGAGAATCAAGAATTAGATATTATAAAAGAATATAGGTTTTAGCTAGATTCTAATCATTTCATTTCTATGAATTAATACTTTAGTTTCCAACACTAATTAATCTTTGTTCCTGAGTCTGAGAAAAGCAAGGGCCCACTCTCCTTGGAACCAAAAATTATGTACGGTATTTATGTTCTATTTTATTAATTCATTATTATAATTAATTATAATCTTGTTACTATTTGCATTTATTTATAAAAACATCAAAACAAATTCATAGTTTAAAAAGAGAATTTTCTTATTTCATTTCTTTTCTATGCAAAGTATGTTTTATTTTATAGCATAAGTGTGAATAAAATTTCCTTTCATAAGTAGGAGTGTGAATTTACTTTCCCTACAAATGTAAAATAGGAGTGTGATCTTTTACTTCCAGCAAAAGAGTGGATTGATTTGATTTCTTTCTTTTTTCAGCAAAAGTGTGAATCACGTAGTTTAGGACACATTCCTTTATTTAGTCAAAGTTATAATAGGATCAGTAAGCACTCCCATAAGCAACATTCTAGATCTACTATCCTATACCTTACTATAAAAAGCTTTGGACACTAGCCCTGGTTGATAAGACATCAATTGAATATTGACTAAATGAGGAGATAGATGATACTCATCAATTTACCTTGATCAAAACTCCTATTGACATCAATAGCCCTTAAGTAGGCATACATCTAGGTGGAAATGTTCATAGCATTTTTCTCTCCATTGATTCTAAATATTAATTATGTGATCTCATCAACTCCTTGGACCAAGTGAGACCTCACTATTTTTATTAGAAGCCTTGAGGGCTATTTTTGTTTCTTTAGATAAGTAATATTTATTATCTTGATGCATTATATCATTTTAGTCTTCCATACATCTTCATCATTTTTCATTGATAAATCCATCACTTTAGGTCTTGTTAGGATATTCAAGCAATAGTCAAAATATTGAAAATCTAATCTGATCACCACATTGCCTAAATTATCTTTTATCATTCTAGTGAGAGAATAAATTAAAAATAAGAAGCAAAATAACAAAAACTAAATAAAATTCATAAGCCTTAAATGGTCAAAAGGTCCCACTCAAAGTCTCAAATGCACCTTAAATCCATATAACCCCTTGCCCTATTTTTGAAAAATGGCCTTGTTTACTCACCACCCACACCCACATCTCAAAAACAAAGTAATAAAAATATACTTTTATTTTGTGAAAATTGAACTATGCATAGATTCTAAGCTTAAGAGATTTACATTTTAGAGCTTGAGAAATCTATAACTTGTAGGATTCCATTATCTCGCATTGATAACATGAGTGGTGTTTTGATTGTGGCTTCAGATCTTTCCAACAACTCAGTTATGGAAACATGTCCCATGTCACTATCATTGATTTTTGATACTTTGGATGTGATGTAAGACTCCATGGGATATCCCTTGTATTCATACCTCATCCATAATTATTTTTATTTCCCAACCTTATTTTATTTAGTCTTTCCTATCCTACTTGGCCTCAAAACTTCTTCAATTGGAGTTGCTTCTTCTTCTAATCTTGACATTCATTATGACTAAAACCAAAAAGACTTGGTAAATGGTATTGAAAACTCAATGAGTAATCCTATTAGTTTTATAAAAAGGTTGAAAATTTTATTTAATTTGTCTTATGTAACAATCATAATTAAGCTTTAGGTATTAGGAATTTCTAGTAACAGTAAACCTTGAAAACTTCAGAAAACTCATTCTAAGTAATAGGGTATTGCAATCCTTTGAAAGTTTGGGTATTTATCAAGTCTTCAAGATTGAAAAATATAAGTGAGTGAAAAGCATGGTTTCTATGAGAAAGTTACTAGATTTGGAAAACCTAATGAAGGAGAAGCAATAGATAGTCAGAATTCTAGGTAAGCAATGCCCCTTAGGAACTCTGTGTAAAATGGGACCAGTTGTGTGAGTTTAGGAATCTAATTAAGTACCAAGTCATGAAGAGTCCTAGTAGATAATCAAGGTCAACTATTATATATATTCATAAAGATTCTATATTTTGGGATTTTGTTTGATATTTTCATATGCAAAGTTATTTTAAAGAATTTACAAGGTTTTAAAAAAACTATGCATGCAAAATTAACATTTACAATTGAAATCAAAATAAGAAATGATAGGAAAAATTTAGAAATGATGCAAAAAATAATATGAGATAAAAATGAGATATATAATTAGAATGGGATCACAAACCTAAAGGGGAAATAATATAAATAACTTGGTTCTAAGTGGGTTATGAATATTTTATACCAAATTCACTTTTGAAGCTCAAATTATGTCACTCAAGATTCGTAGGGGTAGAATCTAGGCTATAAAATTAAAAATCTAGGTGGGAAATGAGGTGGAATTATTAATAGATATTAACTTTGACATAAATGAAAACTAAGTGACACAAGTGAGGGTATCCATGTAAGCATTTTGATAACTATAGAGTTTCATGAATTACATTACTTAAATTGGTCTATGAAGTCAAGTAGCTATGTAACCTTAATTTGGTCTAAGATTATGAAGACTTTAAGCTTATGAACCTTAATTTAATTTAGTTATGATTTAATCAAGTGAAGAAATGTAACTTCATAACCCTAGATTATTCTAATTATTGCTTTACAAGTTTATGAATCTACTTAACTCAACTTTTATGATTTTGAGAAGTAAAGTCATTCCACAACATTGATTTAATTTGGAAAGTGTAACTTAGGTTTGTGATGATAATTTAATTCACATTTTTGAATAAGTAAAGTAACTTAGGACCAGAGTTGGCCTAGAAATGAGCCCTAACACTTAGTTTTTTTAAATTTATTGGAAAGATGGATAAATGGGTTTTATGATAATGACCTAGATAGACATTTTATAACCTTCTAGAGAAATTTGAAGTAATTTTGGTAATGCATGTAATCATAGTGAAAACTACTAAAGTCTAAGACTTATTTAGGGGACTGAGTTTTGACAAGGATAACTAGCTCACATAAGACAAGAAAAAAATCTCAATAGGGGTAACTCAAAATTTCTAAGTGTTAAATTTTGGGGACACTGGCTACCTTTGATTGGGGACATCTTTATTTCTATGAAAAAGGATTAAACAAAGGTGATATCCTAGTATCTTTGGATTTTATTATTATCTATTGGTATAGAGTCATGTAAAAATCAATCACAAAAACATCAAAACAAATAAATAGAAAAAGAGAAACAAATTTACAAAATGAAAATTAGGGTTTTATTTATATATAGATAAGTGGCACCTTGTTACTCAGTTCTTGTAAAGGTTCAAGTGTTTCCCGTTGTAAGGTAGTGATAGTTTCATTCCATCCTAGTAATCTAGGATTAAGTTATCTTTTCCAAAAAAAATCTTTATTGTGAAAGGTCCTTTCCACAGTGAATCAAATTTTTCATGCATCCCTTTTGGTTCATTTCTCTTATCCTAAAAAAAGACTATGTCACCAACTTCAAACTTTATTTCTTGAGACTTTTTTTTCAAAAAATATTATTTACTTTCATTTGATGATCAGTTAAGTAGTCAACAAATTGAGTATAAAATTCTTGTAGTTTAGACAAAAACATAATCCAATTATCAAGTTAATCTTAATAAGTTTTATCTTCAATAGCCTCAGATATTTGTAAAGAAGGAAACTCTATGGTGATGGGTATTTCAAAATATATTCCATATAACAAATAAAATAGCAACATGCTAATGGCTTTCTTTGAAGTGATTCTATCAACCCATAATACATCAAATAGCTTCTTATGCTAGGTACATTGATTGTCATCCACTAGATTTATAATGATATTCATCAAGTTATTGTTACTTGATTGAGCTTGGCCATTCCCTTGAGGATAGTAATTTCAAGAGTGAACTAATTCTATTTTATATAAATAACATAAATAAGTTAGTTCAACTAGAGAAAAATTAGCTACATTATCTGCTACTATATTGTGGGGAACACCAAACCTTATTATAATGTTTTCCTTGATAAAATTAAATACAACATTATAAGTATATTTCTTGATAAGAATGTCTTCTACCCACTTACTAAAGTAATTAGTGGCAGTTAGAGCTAATAATGGAAAACACTTGAAGAGGGATTCAACATGCCAAAAAAATCTATGCCCTACTAGTGGAATGGTTCATTGATTATTATTGGTTTTAGAGGAAATTTTGGAAAATTTAAAAGTCCCACAAAATTTGGAAATGCTTGACATTTAGAAACCCAATCCAAACTATCCTGAAAAAGAGTAGACCAATAGTACCTTGCTCATAAGATTTTATCTACTATAACTCATGCTAAAAAGTGACCTCCACATGATTTATCATGGAATTATTCTAGTAGTCTCTTTTGTTGTTTTTTGTCTATGTAATGGAGGAAGACACCATAAATTCCTCTTTTATACAAACCATTGTCGCAAAGGAAAAAATAATTTGATTTCATCTTGATGGTATGTTTTTTCTTATGTGTAAGATGAGCTAGACATTCTCCATAAGTTAGGTAGAAAGCAATATTATTGTACCATTTGTGAACAAGATTAATAAAAAGAACCATGTGTATATTTTTATTTGATTCATTTTGGAGTAAATATACCATCTTATCTATGCGATCTGGTTTAATTTTTATCATTTTTTGGCACAAGCCTCTTCCTCACTAGCTTTGTTGGTTTGATATCAAGATCAAATTGTTGAACCTTAGCTACCTAGGTGCCTCTTAGCAATCCCAACTCTTGTTGTGTTAGAATAGATTTAACTGTAGTGTCAGGTACATATACTTTAGTATGTGAAGATAAGATATAATACCTAAATACTTTGCATGATTTAACTACAATAAAGGTATGTTTTTCCATCTGTGTATTTTTTAGTTCATAAATTTTAATAGCTATCTCATGAAAGTTTTGGGATATTCAATATTTTTTCATTTTTTTGTATAATTATGGTGGACATGATATGTTTAAAACAATGACAATATAAAGTCAATTGCTTACTAAAATATAGTGAAAGTAGCACTGGAGCTTGAGCTATGACTACTTTAATCTTTTCAAATGTCATCTTAACTTCAGTATTCCACTTGAATTCTTGATTCTTTTTCATCATGTTAGAAATGCGGTGATTTAAATTGGAAAAGTTAGGGATGAACCTTCTGAGGAAGTTAACCTTTCTAAATAATGAATGTACCCCTTTCTTAAATGTAGGCATAGATAGACTTTGAATGGCTTTTACCTTTTTTAGATCAATATTCATTCCTTACTTTGAGATGATGTGACTAAGAAGTTTCCCTTAAATAATGATAAACATTTATTTCTTAGGATTTAAAGAGATCCCATGTTTCTTTCACTAGATGAGAACCTCTTCTAAATTAGCTAAATGATTACATCTTTTCTTAGAGAAGACTATAAAGCCATCAAGATATACAACTACACTCTTTTAATTTAGATGTGTAAATTCTAAATCCATTACTCATTGGAAAGTTTCTATAGCACTAACAAGCCCAAAAAACATCTTTTGATAGGCAAATGTCTCTCATGATGTTGTGAACATCATCTTGTATTGATATTCTTCCAACACTTTTATTTGGTTATATCTTGAGAATATATTAAACATGGACACAATTTTTGAGCCTATAACTACTTACAAGGTATAATCAATAATAGGTAATCGATAGTTATATTTCAAATAATCCTAATTGAGATTACAAAAATCAACACACAAATGCATTTTTCTATTCTTCTTTCTTGTTAGGACAAGATTAAATAAACATGATAAATGATGAATGGGATAAATGATCTTAGCATCAATTATTTGCTATGTTTTAGCAAATATAGTACCTGTGATTGTTGGGTTATGATGGCAAAGCTTTTTCTTAAAAGGTTTTGCTTTTGGCTAAAGTGGAATGTAACGTTTTACCTCTTTTGGCTGAAAGGTCTTCAAGTCTTTCTAGGATCAAGCAAGCACATCAATATATTTCTTGAGAAGCTTAATGAATGCTTATTTTTCCAAATTAACTTACTGTACTTATGGAGAAGAACTCTCACCATACTCCTATTTATTTAGAAATTGATCATTGTTATAAAAAATATTCTAAATAAACTAACCTTTTAAGGATTTTATTTCCCTTTAATTGAATCACATCTTCATTATCATCATGCTTAGGGTCAGTATTAGTTGTTTTTGTCTGGCATGGAAGTGAACTACTTCTTTTAAAATATAGTTCATCAAGATTATATTATTTATTAAAGAAAACATATACCTTTTTCATCATTAAATACCTACCACTAATTAACATTATCTAGATCCTTTGGGAAAAAATCCATCTCTTTTATATAGTCACCTTCTTGAAAAAGTGTGTGTTGTTGATTTAACATGATTAGAGTTGTAGTAACTACAAGAGAATCAACTCTAGATTTCTAATCATGAGGAATGAAATTGATTGAAAAGGATTAAAAATCAAGTGTTTCACTAAGAACTCAATCATGATAGTGCCTTATCTTATCCTTCTTTACTTGGTATTGGCCATGAATTTGCCTTATAATCAACTCAACATCTCTTTGTGATTTTAAAAGTCTCACTCCTTTTTATTTTGCTTGTTTTAATAATAACAAAATTGCTTCATAATATGTTGTGTTTTTAATATTTTCAAACATTAGTTTTTAAGAATAAGGATATACATTATCATCAGGTAATATCAATACAACCCAAAAACTGACCCAAGAAAACTACAATTTCCATCAAAATCTAGAGTATATAGTTTCTCTTATTCTTATTATGTCTCTATCTCTTTCATGTCCTTTCCCAATTCAAGTTAATAGACTCTATGATATTATTCTTCAAAAATAATATGTGATCTTGGATCATCTGACTTGGAAACTATATACATAGAATTTCTTCTCAAGTTCAAGTTTCTGATTTATACATTTGATTGGAATATGAGCATAAGACCAATCCATGTTACCTTCTCCCCCTAGTTATATGTAAAATTTTATACTTAATAAAATTCTATAGGAAATAGTAATATATGATACCCAAATTGCTATTTTAATCCTCTTATTAGGAAAATCTTCTAAAAAAACTTGAACATCTTTGATATATCTAATCAAGGGAACTTGTCTTTCCATTGAGTAACATCTCCTTATTGACTTAGTTAGAGTGAGGCCAAGGGCATAAAATAATTTAGCTAGCATGACATTATCATAATATCCAAAATATAAGATATAATTACTCAACTTGAACATGTTCATTAATAGAGATACATATAATGGATCTATTATTTCAAATGAGGAAGCAGATGTGGGAGAGGTAGTTATATAATTATTTTATAAAGAGACCTTTTTAGGAGTAGTAAATATACCTTTTGAATAATTATATGTATTATTTAATCCTTTAAATTGAACATACTTAACAAGTCTATTCACCTAATCTGGATAGGACCTCAGTATTTGGCTTCTAACATTTGAATATTAGTTTTATTGATGTGGACAATAATGTCAAAAAAAGGGATAGACATAGACAAAGTAGGATTAACTTTGGATGTTTGAGTGACTATATTATGAGGTTGAGATGAATATTTTGTATATTTATCTTTTAGAGCAAGAGAAGTGGGTAAAATACCACCTCTATTGAGGATGCTAACATCTAACTTGGAATCTTATTTTTATTTCCCTTATTCTTTGGAAGATTTTTCACCAACTTGCTAAGTTTGTGATCTTGTAAATATTATAGAAAAGTGTATATGATCATCTTCAAACATTTATTCATAATTAAAATTTGATTTATATTCAAGGAAGCCTATATTGGAGTTACCAGTATGATCTACAAAATCATCCTCATCAGCAAATCTCTAATCAAGATCAATAGCCATATGATATTCTTCATCATTTCAATGTGGTTCTTTGGAGAATCCTCAATTTATAGTATTTATGGAGGTATAATGATATGATTCTAGTTCTTACTATTGAAATTACATCTTGGTGCATTCTTGATAGGATCAGAATGAGTACCTTTAGCAATTTGCCTTTTAACTTGCAACAAGTCATTAGCCAATTTTTAAAATAGGGGATCAATAGTGGTTTATAATGTAGTTGAAGTATAAATTTCAACCTTGGAAGTTGTTATATTAATATTTATAGCTATAATAAGGTCATATTAAACCTTTGTAGCAATGTTTTGAGTTGTTTCTAAGTCAACAATTTGTGTTCTATGCAATTGATGACTAACTTCTGATAACTAAACATTGATGAAAAATCACTCATGATTATCACTAGTGGGCTGAGTAGCTTGAGTTATTTTGTAGAGTAGTATGTTAAATTTATCAATGAAATCATGCATGTGTTCATATAGTTATTTTCTAAGATGATTCAATTGGGTGAGTAATATGTGTGAGTCTTCAGTAGATTTAAACCTTTTTATAAATTACTCATGCATAGTGGCCCAATTGGTTATGGTGTCAAGAGCCAAATGGTAGAACCATTTTGTAGCTAAATCATACTAGGTTTCAATGAAAATTTTGACTAACACATCTTCATGATCAACATCAATCACTATAAAATCTATAAATAAAGTAGTTAAGTGCTCATCTGGACTTTTTTTTCCATCCCCTATGAAATTATGAAAGTTCTTTCTTGACCCCTTATGAAAGTCATAAAGATGAGGAGTTAAATTTAATGGGTTAATTGCTTCCCCTAAAGGGATATAAATTTGTTCCATTATTCTAAGAATAAGGAATTGAGGATTAGCAATTTGGATTATTCTTGAAGAATTATTTTTTAGTTAATTCACATGATTTTATATTCATCTAACAGGAAAAAGACTTGCTCTTCTTATTCTAGTTTGGGGAGGGAAGCTAAAATTAAAACATTGTTATAGTTGAAATATGTTGCCAGTTTGGCCTTGAGTTTTTCCTACCCTAGTAAAATTTTGATTCTATATATTTATACACATATGATTCTTGAAGGATTTGTTTAAGTTAATTCATTTTTATAAGCAAAGACTTGGTAAACGATTACTTGACATGCATCAACTTAAGATAAGTAAAATGTTTTGATCCCTAATAGAGTCACCAAAAACTATTGGATAGATATTTTTTAGGCTATTAAAAGATACCTAGGTAGTCATGGGATTAAATCCTCTTCATTTAATGGTGAATATCCCATATGCTTATTTTTATTTACTCTTACTATTCACACTTTCATTTTTTATAATTTATATAATTTATGCATAGGATATACATAATTTATCTTATTTTTGAGTATTAGTTTAATCACAAAGTTCATGAACCATAACAAAGTGATTTTGCAACAAGTAAGTAGCTAATTTAGATATTATGCAAAGAATTTCTAAGGATGTGGAGAATGAAAAGAACTAGAATATGTCAAAAAGAAAGAGACTATACTTCACAAGAAGTAGTTTTTGTAGAGCTTATTGTATCCATACAAATAGATAGACATACAAGATGTGATAATTATTTCAGTAAATAATTAAGAAAATTTTGAATTCACATTCAAATTAAGTGATAACATAAAGTTTACCATTTTAATCCTCATAAAATGCACTGAAATATCTCCTTAGACAAAGTTCCTCAGAAGCCAACTTTCTTCTTATTCACTTCTAAGAAAGTTCATAAAAAGGCATACAACAATCCACACACAAACTTTTAGATTGCTTAGTATTATTTTAATAGAAATTATAATTTCTTTCTAAAAATTATCAACTCTCTTTATGTAGGTATTATCCCATATTTCTACCACTTTTAGATATCAAATACAATTAGGAGATAAATCCTTGAATTCCCCATGTGTTGTGTTAAATTTTGAAAACCATTGGGAGACATCTTCCTTGAAATTCTCATGTGTGGTTTACAATGACTAATGACATGTAGCTCTTCTTGGTTTTATTATTTGGATCAAATAACTTCTTTGTATTTTATGCTCAGCTCACTTAAGTAATTTGTTGTTACAAAATGACTTCAAGTAACGACATCTAGCCAAGTTACATGAGTCTTTCATTTTATACAACTTACTTATAAAGTAATTTTCTAAGTGACATTAATTATAAAGTAAATACTAAAAAAATTACTTCAAATACATTTATAAAAACTATTTAAAGAAAATAGAAGTTGAGAAGAGAAGTAATATAAATCACTCTAACTCATGAACTTCTTTTCTACACTTTTATATGTAAATGATGTGTTGTGATAACATAAACTGAATGGCTGCATCATTTGACTTAGAAATTGATTGCCCCTATATTTCAAATCTCAGTAGCTCATTTTTTATCTTCTTGAAATAACATTTTACTCTCTCAAGATTGGGTTCGAACCTTTTGACTTGTTAATGAATTTTCATTAACTCTTTTCTTAATTTTGCTATCAATAGAGTTGTGGCCTCTTTAATTATTTAATTAAATTATTGATGTATTTGTCCATGTGTCCTTATTGGTTCTTATAAATAAACATTAGTGAGATATAAAATACAATCCTATAGATCTATTTTCACATTGTGTGCATATTCTTTCAGAATCTTCACTTCTTCAAGCATTGCTAAAAAAATGCACAAGTGAAAAGATATGATGTGTTCCTTTTTTGTTTTTATCACTGATCCCTCTAGATCAATATTTTCTAAAATAAAAATATTTTCACTTAAATAATTTATTTTTTGAAGTCTATCCTATTAAAATACAGATATTTCACTTCCATTTTCAATCTCCATCATTACTTTTAGTTGTGCCAATTTATTCTCAATATCAACTAAATTGCTTGGAACCTCAAGAAACCATTTCTATGCAATTTTTATCATTTTATCTATCTATTCATCAACTAATTTGGCCTTATCACTAGTTTATTCAAACAAGTTTATTTTTTGATGATCAATTACATCTCTTAAAATTAGTGACTATTAGGGAGTAGATCTGGCGAATTTGATAATTATTTCACATAACTTACTAACTTGGTCCTTTAGTTTGGATTTATCAACCTTTTCTTCATCAAGCTTGTGAAAAAGGATATTGATAATAAAATGTGTGTCTTGATTTAGACCATCTGTAGTGACTTCACCTAGGGAGAACATTATAATTGCCAAGTCTTCTTCAGTGATTTCACTCTTATTCTTTCCCTTTAGAGAAACTAATATTTCTACAAATTTTTGACCTGAAGGCTCAATTATCAATTTTGAAGTTACTATGGAATTATTAGGATTTTTTACCCTTATTATCAATACTTTTCAAAAAAATTAAGTCTATCTCTTCCAAATTTATTTCTTCTTTTGATTTAGAAGTTGTTTGTAATGTTGATCATTAGAAGAAATTTATACTAGTGGGAGTAGCTAAATGTATCACCATTTTCTAATTATTATCTCTCACCTCTATCTCTTGAGAGGTAACTCCTGTATTCATAATATGTTCTATATGAACAAAATTGGAAACTATTTATTCACCTTTCTCTTTCTCTACCTGCTTGTCAAAATTTTCTTCTTTTTCTTCTCTAGTGGTTTTATTCTTGGGTTCAATTTTTATCTTTTGTTGTGATATCTCTTGAGATGAGATCACCTCTCTAGTAGTTATCTACTCTAGCTCTTTTAGTGTAATAACATGAAGAATGGTGGGTTGATCATTAGAAAGAGGTGGAGGGGGAGAAATAGTTGGAGAAGATGGGGGAAGAGGAGGAAGAACATTAGTCTCTTTTCAAATAGATTTCTCAAGAGATCTGATGGTAGGAGACTTTAGTGATGGCATGACTGTCAATGGATCCACATATTTGACTAATGGATGTATGTTATTTACCAATAATGAAGATGTTTATGTGGTAGGTGTGATAGAAATAGGAGTGATAATATGAGTAGTGTTTATGGAATAAAATAGAGGAGATGTAGAGGTAACTGACTAAATTAGCACCTTTTATTTTATAAAATAATATGTTTCATCAACATTATTATTGGACTTGAACTTCCTCTTTGGTTCCTAACTACCTTCTCCTTATATTATTTTCCTTTTACGACTTGGCTAGTTTTTTTCATTATTAATTCCTTCATGTAGTAGCCCTTACTAAGTAGCCATGTTGAAGTCATAACAAGAACTATTGAACTTCTCTTAGCAATAGTATTTACCTAATTATTCTTGTAATCAATTTTTGGGTGTGGAGCATGATATTCTCCCATTACATGATAAGAATAAATAATTACTTATCCATCATCTTCCATGTCTTCAGGAATTATATCCAAATGAAATGAGTGAATTTGTTTAAAATTCATCCTAATATTATCTCTTCTTCTTACTTCAAATTCATCTTTATAATCAATCCATAAGTCTTCTAGTGTAGGAATATGCATATATTCAAGAGAAAATGTGTATTATTTTACTCCTCTACAATAAAAATTTGCTCTAGCCTCAAAATATGATTGATTATAGTTCTGATAAATCTATGTTTGTATATTTTTGGCCTTGTAAATGATTGCATAATGATATTGATCAAAATCAATAGAAAAACTATTTAAAGGATGGTGAACTTTTGACTAAAGATCATGTAATTCCACCATTTGTCTACATAATTCCATTAGAATCCATTTATCACTAGGGTACCTTGGCAATTTTATTGGTGTCCCTATGAAACCACCAACTATGGTGTATGTGAAATTCAAGTATTTAATAAAAATACATCTAAAATGGGAAACTACCTCCCAAACTACATTATATACTCTCTTGGCCTTCAAAGAAACATTTAATTTACAAATTAATTCATAAAATAATTCATCATTTACCATTTTATAGTGATTTAAGTATTCAAAAAAATTCAATTAAGGATAGTATTCATAGATGGGATCTGTTACCATCATCCTTTTTGTAGTCATCCTAAAAAAGACTCCATTAGATGTTGCATCATATACTAAATATGAAGTCATTTAAAGATCAAGAGTTTGAAATACATTACTCAAATGATGATCAATGTTATCTCTTATCATGCTTGAACATTCAATCTAATTTGAATTCCTATTGACAACAATATCACTTATGTAGGCATACATCTAGGTGGAAATGTTTTTGGCATTTTTCTCTTCATTGATTCTACATAATAATTATGTGATGTCATCAACTTCTTGGACCAAGTCAAACCTCACTATTTTCCTTGGAAACCTTGATGGATATTTTGGTTGCTTTAAATAAGTAATATTCATTATCTTGATGCATTCTACTATTTTATTCTTCCATAGATCTTCAACTTTTTTCATTGATAAGTCTACAAGTTTAGGTCATGCTGGGATGTTCAAACAATAGTAAAAATATTGAACATCTAATTTCATCACCACATTTCTTGTATTATCTTTCACTATTATAGTGAGAGAATCATAATACTTAGCACATTCTAGGATATATTCAAGTAGTTGTGTAGAGCTTGGGAAAGTTGTAGCTTGAAGTATTCCACTATTTGTCATTACTAGAATGAGAAGTGTTTTGATTATGGCTTTAAATATTTCCAACAACTTAGTTATGGAAATTATTTAACTGTTTCAAGAACATTGAAGTCTTATTCATAATTTAGTTAAGGGTCTGAGTTAATTAAATTAGTAAATAATATTGGAATAAATAAGCTACTGATTTGTATAATTTAATTATAATTTATGCCTTTCTAAAAATAGTATCAAGCAAAAAGAAATATAACTTATCTATAAATAGACTAAGATGGGTAAGACATGGTCTAATACTTGTTGTGTAAGACTGGGATAGTGTCATGAATTAGGATGTGGCCTCCATTTCATGAAAAGATAGGAGCATAAAAATAAGACACATAAGGGTCTAGTGTTGTAGTCCTCTTATACTACTATTATCTTGGTTGCTTAAGCTTTTTGGGTTTTGCTCACTTTCTCTATGTGAGCCTACCTGTGAAATTTTAGATGTTGTGTGTTTATGGATCTTCTTATAGAAATGATTAAGTATTTAAATCCTAGACTCCATTATGCTTTGACAAACTTTGAGAAAGAGGGGTGGGATAGGTTAGTGTGTATAATACGCACTCAACATGTATCCATAACCCTTGTGTGGGCACACTGCCTACATACCAATACTCTAAGGAGGGATCAAGCCATATGAAGTTCTCCTACTTGATGTGTTTTATATAATGGTGTATATGAAGATGCAAAATGATAAAATTGAGTGTGATTTAGGTGGCTAGGGACTGGTGTAGGGATTTTAATAAGCTTATGGCTATATTTGATGGTTATATGCAAAGAATAGGGAAATATGCCTAAGTAGTCTTGCATGTATTCTAGCTTTCTTTGTGATATTTATCGACCCCTTATAAATTAACTTTGAATAGGTTTTTATAGAGATATATTTATCATGGGTCAAATGTATTCACATTAAGCCAATAAGAATAAGAATATAACATAAATTAAATGATCATTGGAGTCAAAAATACATTTGGATAGGAGCACAAAAAATAGACACCCTAGGGTCTAGTGTTATAGTCCACATTGGGAACTATTGTATTGAGGGTATGAGACATAGGGGGATGTATTTTTCATGGAAAAATTAGTTTGGATGAGTTAGAATCACTATCTAGAAGGATAAAGATGATTTTGTATTAGTGAAAAGGTGCTTAGAAGAGTCATGAGAGAAATCAAGAGGGACCTATATGTTGGATGTCATAAGCCACACTCAAGTTACCAATTTTCACATTTTATATGACTACATTTCCCCCCCCCCCCCCCTTTATTTTAATGATGTAGCAAAGTGAAATACTAGGATAAAGGAAAAATAGAAAGTTTACATGAACTTAGTTTTAAGGGTGAAGCTCATGAAGCTGTGTAATGTTGGGTGTGTAAAGAGAGAGAACATTATCAAGTGTATATCTACAAGAAAAAATTAGGAGTAGATCAGTTATTATGAGATACGTTATATCTAAAATAAGAACATAAAAAGTTAGGTAAGAAAGAGAGGAAGAGAAAGGAATGAATACACCTCATTAATTATTTGAACTAATAAAAAACATATTATGGTGATGAGTGATGTTGAGTATGTGTTGAATGATGTTGTACCAAGATTAATATCATGAATGTAGTTGAGTGCTCAATTCCCCAAAAATAGCTCAAGAATAAAAAGGCTAGCCCTTTGGCTCCATTATCACCCACTAAGTGAAACTACATGAACCTTCATATGTTGATCTATATTTAGACTATGTATCCAATCCCTCTAAGTAGGTGGTTCAAGAATACAAAGGCTAGCTAGTCCTGTGGCTCCATTATTGCCCCATGAAGTGAAGCTATGAACTAATATCAATATGAAATATGTGTTGTATGAGATGTATCCTAAATCTAATGAATTCCCTAAAATCAAAAAATGTGTTATAGATAGCCAAATGTGTACTAGAAACTAGGCCACTCTTGGCCAACTCAAAAAAAGGTAGAGATTAGGCTTATATAAAATCCACTCTAAAACTAGGAAATAAGATTATGTGGAAGCCACTTAGAAATGTGAAGGTTAGGTTTGTATGAAAGCCACTTCAAAATGATGCCAACAACCTAAATATGGACTAAGGCATGCAACTACTAAGAATACTTAGGTAATATGTTGAACTCTAAAATAAAGAAGTCAAATGTGTTGTGCACATTGCCTCGAAATAGTAGCATTTGAAACATGAATTCTAATCTATAAGTTATACCAACTACCTAATCTAAAATTGGAAGTGAGATCCATCATATCCTACATTATTCCCCTTATATATAGATTGTTTAATAAAAACTATATTAATACGATTGATTCCAAACTGAACTATTGTTGACAAAATTCTAATTATACTTACCTTTTTATCTATTTTTACAAATTCTAGTTTTTTTCTATTTGGATACGAGTGTTAAAATTAGACACCCTCCTATTCAATGCTATACTCCAATCTTGGCCATATTATCTTGAGTTGATTCTGATGATTATTCTAAAATTTTCACTATCTACCTAGTCTATTTTTCTTGGTTTGAAGTTTGGATACTATTCTAGGTGTTATGAAAGCTAATTTTTAGATTAGTATGAGCTCTGATATCTATGAAAAAACCTTTGTTTATTTCCCTCTCTTTCAAGGGTATGAATTAAGAACCTATAATTACTATCCTCATAAGAAAGATCCTTACAAGTGTGTTATGATGCAAAAATACATGATATATCAATGATAATCGACAAGATATCTCAAGATATAGTATGGTTTATATGAGATATTGTTAGATTAACAAGGTTATGACTAGATAGATATAACAATGTAATAGCATGTGTAATGCACTGAATTGAAATTCTAGTTAGATGTTAGTTGTCAAGGAGGGATGGATCATGATGTACATCATGGCATCCAAGAAAGAAAGATAATGCATGATGTGGATAATGGCATTTCAAAAAATTGTAGAATCAATCAAGCAACAAACACACAAGGTAATAAGCAAGAAGCATATAAAAGTGGCCAATGGGCCAAGAAACCAAGGTGAGTGGGCACATGTCACTCAAATTGGAAAGCAAGCATATGATGCATGTTCAAATGCCACATACACATAATTAGAAACAAGGAAGGTTGACATGAAATTTATAATCACATAAAAGAGTATAAGCAAAGGGCATTGGCAAATGTCCTAAGGTACACACAAGAATAGAAGCAAAGGACATTAGAAATTTTCCTAAGGCACATATAGGAATCAAAATCAGAGTTGAGAAATGAAATCATAAATAGATACATAAAGTGTGAAATGAAATTATGTAAATACTAGAAATATATTCGCATCTAACTAATCAAATCAAGAAGTGAAATTATGCAAGACATGTAGTATAAGACTAGGTATATGCTAAGAAATACACAAGTGCTATATACTAGTGAGTGTTGATAGATTAATCTATGTCAGGTAGTAATTAATTTACATCAACATGATAATTAAAGTTTATGGTGCAGGAATGACATAATCTAGATGTTGTAGTTATATAGAAGATGCCCATGGTGGATATATATGTCAATGTATGTCTTAAAAGTATAAGTAGGATACCCCCTCAATGGTTAGAGTGAAGAAATTATGGATCCAAATGTCAATGAACACACTCAAAAAAGGTCAATTAAAGCATGGTAAGATAGATAAATTGATAAACAATAGCATAAAATAATAAATGTAAGTCTAACATGGTATTAGAAATGTAAAGCATGGATAATACATACAATTAAAATGTTTTTGTATTTTGAAATGTTATATTGTTTTTGGATTTTGACATATTTGAATGTTTTTGGATTTTTTTGTATAAAGATATGTACAATAAATCATAAGGAGACTATGTATAAGAAATACTGAGAAACTATGTACAAACAAGGCTAAGAAGAAATCATAATATTCAATGAGTCTCATGGGAGACTCCCTATCATAGTGTCCTATATCAAGGAGAGGAATCATGTGTGATCATGGAGCATGATAAAAGGAATGAGACTGTGGCTCTAAAAGTTGTGTATGATATATATAATCTAAAATCACTAAAGTATAAACTAACTATGGGCTCCCCATATAACTCTGAGAAGTGGATGTAACTGTAGGGCTCTTTGGGACCCATTTGGTAGTAGGAGAATCTCTGTAAACATGTTCTCTATGTGTAGAGGCATGAGACCTCAATGAAACTACCCTAGGTGTGAACATTATAAATTGAAGCTATCTATAATTTTGAAACTATGGTTTCTCTAAAAGAGACCTCTATGGAAGTGTATGAATTCTCTATGCTAGTGATGGAGACCTTGACTATGTCTAAATCTAAACTGATAGAAGAACTAAAAATGGTGAAGAAACTATATTTGGTGGAAAAACTAAAATTGGTGATTACAAAATAGTAGATGGCTTTAAAGTGGAGAGTGGTATCTCATATATAACTCTACTAACTATGACAACCTGATTATCCTAAATTAATTTCATGCATCTGTGAACTATAAAAGTTATTACTTGAAGTTTCTAAATCCCTAGTTGACCAAGTAACATATCAAAAACTATTGCACTGGAATAATAGTAAATGGTGTGTCCACATGTGTTGGACCAAACATTAAAGGAATTACAATATCACCCAATGAAATGTGTATGTGCTAACTGAATCCATTTATAACTATGTCTATCGAGGTGATATCCTACTCTTAATATCCCAAATACTACAATAATGTCATAATACACATATTTATATTGAATCCAATATCTATGAGAACACTATGAAAAGGATGATTATAAATGTACACTCTGATAAAGAGTTCATGATAATATAAATCATCCTAAACTATCCCTTGTTATAAAAAGGAGATTGAAGGTCTAGCTTTAACTCTAAAATTATACACACCAATCATATTGCTCAATGGATGTGACTCAACTGAAGGTGCCTTATATGTAGCTAGTGGAGGATGTGCATGATATGCATGGTAAGAACCTAATGTATCACTTATCTCTTCTTTGGAATGTTGTGGGAAAGGATTTGAAAATATTTTCAAAGCTTTGTCATATGTTTGCTTTTCTTGAAGAGTCTCAAATGAAGTGCTAAAATCAATATCATTGGCATCTATCAAGTCCTATATTTTGTGTTTCAAATTGATGCATCTATTTGTTGTGTGTCTTAGTTCCATATGAAAATCAAAACATTTATTTTGATCATATCGATGTGGAAGAGGCTTTGATGGATCAAATTCTTGAATTGGAGGGAGAGATATGATATTACATTCTTAATTTTTTTATAAAACTCTAGCTAGAAAAACTGGTAGATTAGAAAAAAATAATTGAAGAGGTTCAAATAAAACCACTTACTAAGGGGGCTCTGAAGTCATATTAAGTATTGGTTGATTTTGAATCTTTCTATCATTGACCTTTACATTGTATGGGACTTAGTTTTTACTCATGTTTTTTTTTTGGTATGATTGTTTATTTAAATTTTCCCATCAAAATTAATTTGACTTCCCTTTCCTTTAGTGTATGACATAACTTAGTGAAGGAAGAGATTATTTATAACATTATTGATTCATTTAAATATGGTAGAAGAATCTACTTGAATATATTTTGTAACTCTTGATTGGCCATGGGACTATTCATTTTAGCCAATATAGTCTTATATCGAAGACCACAATCTATGAGATGCTCATTTGACATGTATTTATGTTATACAACTTGGGCATAGGAAACCTTATCACCAATTTTAATGCTAAAATGAGATAGGAACATGTTGGATAAAGGATTGAATGCGTTGACCAATTTATTTTGTAGAGTATATAACCATTGTAAAGCATAATCCTTTAGACTCCATGGAAATAGCTTGTTTAGTAGCTAGTAATTTGGCACATAGTCCAAGCGTGCTACATGAAAATCTCCCAAGTGTGTCTCTATATCACCCTTGCCATCATATAGAGTGATATTAGGTTGGACAAAACCTTGTTGCAATGGTGTCAAAGTAATATGACATGCCAATGGTGTATGAAGTAGAGCAGAAATCTAAAGCCTACATTGGTCTAGATGTACCTTGCTCAAGATGTAGCATATTTGATTGAAGAGATCTTATCTCTTGCATAATGTCTTCCATATTAGGAGACAAATATGTACTAGCTATAGTTGGTGGTGGCATAGAGGTAGGTTTGGCTGCTATAAGGGGTTGTTGAGACATATTTACCCCCATAATGTCATGTATAACTAGTTGTTCTATGGTTTGAGAAGATTGACCATTGTTCACTTTATTTTGTTCTTCTTGTATTATTTTAAGTAGATTATCTTACATGTTAGGGTCTTTAGTTAATAGTTCTTGAAGTTCCCTTTCATTAGTTTCATCAAAACCAGTGTATTGGGCTATTGTTAAAGTAGGAAAACAAATTGAAATTTGATTGAATTTTTTGCAATAATTTGTAATAACCAACATGTTATGGAACGAATTTTCTGATATAGGAAATGAAAATCCTTAAAAATAGCTGACTAGATAATGCATAAAAAGGATATGAAGCTCACAAACATGTAAGGTGATACTGCAAAAGCATGAGACTTATTATATGTAACTAGGGTTTTGAATAAAATATGATTTTCAAAATTAATATGGAATTTTAAAAAATAAAGTGAAGTTCTGATTTAAATATGCAATTAAAAAAATCAAAAAATATTTCTAAAATTAGTAAAAATTATTACTAGGGTTTCTAGGGGTTTTAATCACAAAAAGACCTAGTAAATGTATATAGGATTTTAAATAAATAATTTTTAAAATTACTATGGAATTTTAAAATTTAAATTGAATTTATGATTTAAATATGCAAGTAAAAAATGAGAAAAATATTAGAAAATTAGCAATGAATTTTCCCAAGGGTTTCTAGGGTTTTTATGTATAAACAAAGTAAGTCAGGTTCACCAAATGATTTAACTATTTTGGTAATATTGGAATATTTTTCCTAATTTATTTAAGGGTCTAAGTTAACTAAATCAATTAATAATATTATAATAATTAAGCTACTAATTTTTATAATTTAATTATAATATAAGACTTTCTAAAAAATGTAACAAGTGAAGAGAAATATAATATAGATGGAAATAGATGAAGATAACTGAGAGAAGGTCTAAAACTTGTTGTGTAAGACTAGGATAATGTCATGAATCAGAATCTAGATTTTGTTTCATGAAAGGACAAGAGTTCTAAAATAGGATACCCTAGGGTCTAGTGCTATAGTCCTATTCTATTGATATTATCCTGGATACCTAATCTTTTTGGGTTTTGTTCATTGTCTTTGTGTGAGCCTACCCATGAAATTTTGAATGATGGATGTATGTGGATATCCTTCTAGAGTTGATTTAGTTTTCAAAACATAGACTCCATTATGCTTTGATAAAATTTGAGAAAGAATGGGGGTTAGTGTGTGTAATATGAACTGAACGTGTATCCACAACCCTTGTGTGGATGCACTTCCTACACACTAATACTTTAAAGATGTATCAATATATATATATATATATATATATATATATATATATATATATATATATAGGTCTCCCACTTGATGTGATTTTTGTAGTAGTGTATATGAATATGTAAAATGCTAAAATTGGGTGTGCTTGAGGTGGCTAGGGATTGGTGTAAGGATTTGAATAAGCTTATGGTTTTATTGGATGGCTATATGTAAATACTAAGGAAATATGCCTAGGTATTCTTGATTGTATTCTTGATTGATTTATGATATTTACCAACCCATTATAAATAAAATTTGAATGGGCATATATAGATATCTATTGGTCATGGGTTGAATGTATTCATGTTAGGCTGACAACAAGAAGGATAATAACTAAAAATAAATGACCATTGGAGCCAAAAATACACTTGGATAGGAGAACCATAAATGGAAACCCTAGGGTTTGATGCTAAATTCCAAGTTGGGTGATATTTTATTGAGGATATAGGTCTTAGGGGGATGGATTTGTCATATAAAAAGTAGCCTAGCTGAGCTAGAATCATTGTCTAGAAGGCTATCGATGATTGGGAATTAGTGAAAAGGTGATTAGAAGAGTCATGAGAGAATGAAAGAGGGGCTTATGTGTTGTATGTCATAAGACACAATCAAGTTACCAATTTTCATATTTTATATGACTATAATAAACATGTCCCATGTCACTGTCATTGATTTTTAATACTTTGGATGTAATAAAATATTGAATGGGATATCCCTTGTATTCATACTTCAGCCCCACTTCTTATGATTTACCAACCTTCCTTGATTTAGTATTTCCTTCCCTAATAATCCCTATGACTTCTTCAAGTATGATCTCATGAACTTCTTCAATTAGAATTTATTCTTCTTTTACACCTGACATTTGTTGTGATTAACACTAGAAAGACTTGGTAAATGCTTTTAAAACTCAATAATTATTCCTGTTAGTTTTAGAAAAGGTTAAAAAACTAAGTTAATTTATTTTCTTACATAAAAATCCTAAGTAATCTTTAATTAGTAGGAACTTATAATAATATTAAACCTTGAAAACTTTAGGAAACATATTCTAAGTAATAGGGTGTTGCAATCTTGCTAAGGTCTAGGTATTTCTCAAGTATTCAAGGTTGAGAACTTTGAGTGAGTGAAAATAATTTATAACTTGAGGTTTTTTTGGGAAAGTTATTGGAGTTAGAAAACCTAATGAAGTAGAAGAAATAGATAGTTAGAGTTTTGGGTAAGCAGTGCCCCTTGGGAACTCCATGAAACATGGGACCAATTATTTGGGTTTGGGAATTTGAGTAAGTACCAAGTCATGAAGAGTTTGGGTAGATAATCTAGTTAAATGGCTAGAGATCTACAAAAATATTATATTTTTTGGGATTTTGATTGAGATTTTCATATGCAAATGTTTTTGAAGAATTTACAAGGTTTTAACAACACTATGCATGGAAAAATGACATTTACAATTGCAAAAAAAACAAGAAAAGATAGAAAATATTTCAAAATCATACATGAAATTATAACAAATAAAAATGAGATATACAAATAGAAATGGATCATGAAATTGAAGGGCAAACAAGATAAATACCTTGACTACAAATGGGTTTTCAAAATTTTATGTCAAAATTGCTTTAGAAGCTAAAATGATATCATTCAAGATTCGTAGGGGAAGTAACTAGGTTAGAAAATTCAAAATCCAAGTGGGTAATGAGGTGTTATTTTTAATATTTATATTAACCTATACATTAATAAAAAATAAGTAACACATGTGATGGTATCCATGTAAGTGTTTTGTTGACTATCAGGTTTCATGAATTAATTTGCTTAATTTGGTCTACGAAGTCAAGTAACTCCATAACCCCAATTTGGTCTAAGATTATGAAGGTTTCAAGCTTATGAACCTTTATTTATTTTACTTATGAATTTAACAAGTGAAGTAATGCAAATTCATAACCCTAGATTATTCTAATTAGTGCTTAATGGGTTTACGAATATGATTTACTCAACATTCATGATTTTGAGAAGTAAATTAATGCCAAAAATCTAATTTAATTTGGATGGTATAACTCAGATTTGTGATGATGACTTAATTCACCTTTTTGAAAAGGTAAAGTAACCTAGAGAACCTGATTTAGCCTAGAAATGAGCCCAAACACTTTGTTTTTTTTTGAATTCATTGGAAAGATGGACAAATGGGTTTTATGATAATGACCCAAGTAGACATTTTTAATCTTCTAGAGCAATTTGAAGCAATTTTGGTAATGAAATCAATCATAGTGAAAAATAATAAAGTCTATGTCTTATTTAGGGGACTAAGTTTTGACAAAGATAAATGACTCACATAAGATAAAAGATAAAAATTAAAATAAGGAAAACCCAAAATTTACAAGTGTTAAATTTTGGGGACACCAGTCTCTCAATAAATGAGCATTATAACTTTGGCTTATAAGAGCTTGTTGATCAATATGTAAGGCCTTGTATTTATAGCCTTCAAAGTTAACTCTCATCTAAGGCAAGTTAAGGTTGAGTTCAAACATGGAATGAGTTCAAACTATCCCTAGATAAGTTGAGGCTAACTCGAGTTGAGTTAAAAAGGTACCATGTATTTATGATTTTTAATTAATAGGCATGGCTCTCAAATTAGATATTTTTAAATATTTTTGAGAGCTTGACAACTCATAAAGGAAATGATGAAGAAGATTTATAATTTTAATTTAAATTTCTAGATATTCATTAATTAAAAATGGATAATTTAGATAAGCATTTAATCTAGTTTAATTAGTTAATTCATTTTGATTAGCATTTTAGCTCTTTTAAGAATTGTTCAATTACCTCACATAATGTGTCCATAGGCTAAACTACTAGTTGTGAGGTCACATGGTGATTGGGGATGAATCCATGAGATTTTATCATTACATACAATATAATACCCCAAATAGGAATGCCTCAAAATGAATCTGAGCATTGATGAATGGTACACATACAAAATTGGGACATTTAATGATTTGTGGGCTTAATTTGAAATATTTGGTAGAAATTGATCTAAAGTCTAGTTGGAAGCTAGTTGTGGACAAAATGGGGTGTCTATAGGACTTAGATAGATGTATTTCTTCCCTACTATTTTATCTTGTGTATGCACAAGGGGGAAATATGTGGAGATTAAATATAACAATAGCCTAGCTTGTAACTTGGAAAATAGGACTCACAGGTTATTCCTTCATTACTTCAGACGTATAAAAATGTTGTCTTTATGATTGATATTAAAATAGGATAAAATAGGGAAGATTTTATTACTTTATTAATTGATTGAGTGTTTTTGATAAGTTACCTTATGAGTTTTTATATATGTCCTAGGTCCAAAATGATTAAGGATTGATCATGCGTATATACCAATCCTTAGGTAAATATATAACATTAAATCACTTAATCCAACAATAGAGATATGTTTTAATTGAAAATTTTATGACTTTATGGCATTACACACTTGTATTTAAATATGACACTTACAAAAATGTAGGCTTATGACTTGGATGCAAGTGTTAATAAAGTTGAAAAATAGGCATAAGTCCCAAAATTGTGGAGTATGATAATAAGTAGGTTAATAACATTTTATTAATAATTTTTTTATAAGTATATGAGTCTTTTTCATCAGAATAACATATGGTCATACTAAGAGATAAGTATTAGGCATAAAAGAGAGTAGATGCAAGCCTTTAGGTAGTGGGAAGATCTTAAGAATGGTGTAACCCTGAGAGGTATTTTCTAAGTGTACAAGACTGAGGTGATATATACTTTAGATTTAGCATCTCCATTCCCACTTTTAATCTTGTAATGAAATTTCCATTTAAAAAGAAAATAAATGTGTGCCTTGGTGTTATAGCAAACTTTACCTTTAGGTGAGTCCCAATTGAGTGATTTAATGTTAAATAGCCTAAAACCAAGAGCTTGTTACAATATATTGTCTATGCATATAATTTGAAATCAAATTAATTTAAATGATTGAAATATAAACATCAAGATTTAGGAGTACACATGTGTATCAATGCAACTACCTTTCCTTTTGGAAACTTGATTTTAAAATATCTATCATTATCTACCATTTAAATGTAGATCAAGATAAATATAAATCTATAAATTTTTATATAAATATAATTTATAAGATAAAATTTCCCCCAACCTTGGAGAAAAAGAGAGTTTCTACCTGAAAATTAAGACTAACTCAACTATACAACCCAATCATACTTAAATCCTAGTGAGCATAGGTTGATCCAAGTCAACCCAAAATATAAATATGGTGAGGTTAGATGATGTAATCAAGTAAAACCTACAAAATTAGAAATATTGAGTGATTTAATAACCTAAACCATACCAAAAAGTGAACCAATTACTACATTAGATTGATTTAATAACAACCTATAATAGTCCAACATTATGTGCTAAAGTCTATAAAAGTATTTTGAAAATTGAAATCTTATTTTGATTTTATAATTTAGGTTATATTTGCACAACATATGCACATTGATATCAATATATATAATTTTACAACAAATATTTATCTAAGTCATATAACTATATAATTTGGCTAATTTTCAAATGTGTAAGTGTGGAGAACATGTTTACATTACATTCTCCCACTTTGTATCCAAATTAGTGAACTATGAAAAATATGGAGAACATGTTTGAATAACAAGCCCCTATTATATAACTAAATCTATAAAGTATGAAAAATTTGGAAGCCATGCCTCTATGACATACATAATATGACCCATTTTGATGTGAGGGGAAGTGGAAATTGGTAGTTACCTTACCTCAAAATGATAATATAATTGTATAATATGTGTATGAACCATGAATCATGTAGGAAAAAAATGTCTATGTAGATATATCATTGAAGCATGTAGAATGTGATGGCATCAAGCATTAATATGCATCATATAGATTATGGAAATGTCTAAATAGTAATAGTATAAGATTAAAAAGTAATTGAACATACACAAAATATCACTCAAAATTATATCAAAATACAATGGTCTAAGGATACCTCAAATAAGGGGCATGTTAAAATGTTACACTATCAAAGGGGCATGACCTACTAAAATGTACACAAATGATGACATATTCAAATTTTTATACAAAAAGTAATGAAATATGAAAATGTTAAAGTAAGAAAGCAAAAGGAATAAGGGCTGAAAATAATTGAACATATGCAAATGCTCAACAATAAAGATAAGACACACAACGAAGTGTATAAAGGAAAAATGTAAGTAACCAGCATAATCATAAAATACTATCACATGGATATATGTCTGAACAAAAAACATCAAACACATATCATATCAATTAAATTGTGAAAAATATAAGCATAGATAAAGGTATATGTAAGTATATAATCTCAATCATGATAATGGAAAGTGACCACAAAATCATATAACCTATGTGTATGAAGATAAAATAATTAGATGCTCCTATTGTTTATACGAGGTGAGTATAAATAAGTCCCAACCTCCATATAGGAATATATGTATCTATGTATTCATATATCATAGTCAAATGATGTTTCAAACATATGTGTATATATAAATTACTAATATGTCATCTACTAATATGGAACTAACAACATAGATGTCAAGGAGCCAATATAACATGTAAATGTTAAATTTTATTTTTTTATATTTGAAATTTTTTAATTTTTTGGTATTTTTAGAATATTTTCATATAAATAACTATCCCATGATCTTATCAAATTTCTGCTCATATTTATCTCTCCAATATGATGTAGTGAAATAAACTAGTGGTACTCCCAAGGAGCATGTATAAGTGTGATATTTGGCACTATAGTATCTATAATACTTTATGTATGTAAAGTATGACTTTGTGTTTTTGAGGATACAATATATGTAGTAGGATTTCATATAAGTCATTATTAATATGGTTTTTAGTTTATTTGGAATAGAAATATTAATAACATGTTTAAGTGTTCTAGATACTTGAATATGGTACATAATAGAAAATACTTTCATGGAATCCATTGTGTGTCTTTGATACAATGGCACCTCAAGTATTAATCACCTAGGAAAGGTAATTTACTATTTATTACCCTTTCAAAGAGTATTAACCTTAGTAGGCACATCAAATACCCAAAACTATAACTATACTATTGACATGAATGTATTTAATGAACCCATGCATTGTGGAAGGTAATATATATATATATATATATATATATATATATATATATATAATGTCATCACAATAACATATCTAATACTTTGTGTATGTTATAACTAAAAAGGTAGTAACAAGATGTGATGGACCCACCTATAAAGGTAAATCTATCTCAACAAGAACATGATATGATGCCCATCAACTATTATAATTGATTTGGTTGAAGGACATAAATCATTCTATATAAACCAAATGTAGAAGTAAAGTAATGGTGAAAATATTAGTGCTTTCACCATTATAAATCATAACACCATGTATAGGCTAGTGATCAAGGTATGATCAAATGAATAAGGAATGAAGTTAAAAATTTTCACTCACAATATCACTATCATTGAAAGTAATAAAGAGTCTCTAAACCATAGGAGGTGTATGCCATGTATAATTATAAATAATCTAATCTAATAGGACATTGTAATGTGATAGATAATGATGTACATTATATACCATTTATACTTCTAGATCCTTCTTAAAATAATATTACAAAGGATTATTAAATATTTTATAATTCTAGTGATCACCAGGTTGTAAAACTAATTTATTTGAAGCATCATAAAATGTAATAGGTCCCAGATCTTATGATTCAAAACAAAAAATATGTTTGTAGAATTACCATGGCCTTGGTGATACTTGCAATAATAACTTGAATAATAATATTAAAGTAGAGGTTGACTCATATCAAAATTTGTAAGAGGAAGGAGAGATATGAATTGAAACTCCACAAGCCTTAGTAGTAATGAAAATAGAGACTCATGTACATGTGTAAATTATTTTATATGTGCATTGGATAAGACAAGTTGATTAGTTTTTTGTGACACACAAATTAACCATGGTAGTTGTTTAATTTTTAGGCTTTATGGGTCCTACCTTATAGCTTGGTTTGATAGTAAATTTGGTATTTGATGTAATAGGTTTTTCTGATACATACTTAAATTTGTTAAATGAGATAATTTTAATTTCACAGTCATGAACAATATGCACAATTCATAAAAAAAAAATCATTTTTTTTGTAAAATATGGAATCATGTAATGGGGCAAGTAAATATTGCTTGAACATATCTTGAATTTATTTATCTACCATTTGATAGGCATAATTCATCAAAGGATATCAATTTTTAGGTGATGAAGATTAAATTTTAAAAATGTTGTTAAGGTTTTCAAAATATTGGCAAGGGTTTAAAATCTTTGAACTAGAAGATCACATTCTTTAAGCCTAAATTAAGATGGGTTAATATAGTATAGGGTTAAGAATATAGAAATTAATAAATGTAAGGGTCATAAATAGATATATAGTAGCTTATTTAATTTTGAAACTTAGATAAACAATATTATAAATTTAAATACTAAGATATGCTAAAAATAGTAAGTACCCCTAATGATTGATATTGTGATAATTATAAAACAAGAATACTTAGTTTTAAATTATGCACATTGAGATCTAACATGGAATAGGTTGGAAATAGACTAGACCAGTGCCCTATATTAATTGTTAGATTTTATAAATTTGTATTGTGTAGCCTCTGACACTTGCATTGGCATTGGATAGTTGCATTGATGATTTTTTCTAAATTATATGAAGGTGTCTAGTATATAATACCTATTGGATCTAGATGTGACTATCTAGGATTTTATGGGTTACCTTTGCTTTGGTATGATTATATATAAATCATGGGTTATTATTCCTTCTCAAATTAAAAAACCCTAGTTCATCAAATTCATAGTGACTATGGAAAAAAATGGGTTAGTGGGATCATAGTTTTGAGCTAACCCCAAATTGCCCTCTATTAGTGGGTTTTACCTACATAAAAATTACTTTGAAGAGGCCTTCAGATTGATGCACTTCTCCCCCTAATGTTTTTTCTAGTGTGTGCACAAGGGTTAAATATGTGAAAAGTAAGTATAATAGTGACTTGGGTTATAACTTGGAAAATATGACTAATGTGTTATTCATTCAATAATTCAAATCTTTATATATGTTATCCCTATGACTAAAATCAAAATAGGATAAAATAGTTTAGACTTACTCACTTGAATTCCTATTTGAGTTCTTTTTATAAGTTATCTTGTGAGTTATTAGGTCTTACCTAGATATGGAATGAATGAGGATTTATCATAGATATATGCCAATCCTTTACATGGAAATATATTGCATTAGATCATTTAGGATGAACTTAAGGATACATATCATTTGAAATTTGATGAATTTATGGGACCATACACTTATTTTGGAATAGGACACATGCATCAATGTAGGCATATAAGTAAGATGAACATCCAAAACTTTTAAATTATGATAATAAGCATGTTAATAAAATTTTTAATAGTACATGAAGATTACTCATCATAATAAAATATGGTCAAAATAAGAGATAAGCAATAGGTGCAAGAGATAGTGGATGTGATATTTTCAACAATAGAAAGGTCTTAGTACTAAAGGGTAAAACCATGTAAGTATTTTCCAAGTTTACAAGATCAAGGTGCTATATAATTTAAATTTAGTGTCTACAGATAGTTGTTAACTATTTTGTGAATAAATATACATTAACAAAGAGAATATATTATCCCTGAATTGCATACCTTATAGTGAACAAAAACCATCTAAGTTCATAATCATTATTGAATCAACTAAAAATAATGGAATTATTTCCTTTTCATTATTTTGTGCATACATATTTGTTTGAGTGGCATGTTGAGTATGCTGATAATATTTCACATATGGAAGAAAATAATAAAAAATTGTTTCAACACATTCAAGAGTTTAGCATGTCAAAAAAATGATGAATGAATAATTTTAATTATCTCCCAAAGTTAAAATAAATTTTTATTTATGTTGATGAATCTATATATTAATGTAGATAGTATAATTTTTGTAACCATTATGGTGATTACATAACCATTGGTCTTCACTAACTAGTGGGTTTGCTAATAGTGAATAGAATGGTAAATTAATTGTCTAGAACTAAGAAAACATGACATGTGGAAAATTTTATAAGATAGAGGGAACTTAAACATTATTTTAATATGTAAATTTTAGGAAAAAATATTTAAATTAGTTTAGAACAAGAAGTTTACAGTTAGTTTAGGACATAAGTTTTTGGAATAAAGGGAGTTCTAACTCTAAGATAGTAGATCTATAAGATAAATAATTTTAACTCAAAGAGAGAGAAACAAATCCAAGATACTATTGGTTTGATGTATGTTCATTCAATCTAGTCCATGAGAGTAAGTGTGAAGTCTTATTCATAGTCAAAATAGGAAGTGTGTGAATATGTGTGAATTAAGTAATTTTTTAAAGATTATTAAATAAATAGAGAATTTTGGTTTCCATTCTAAGGTATTATATCTATGTGTGTCTCCTAAAGATATTGAGTCTAATTATTGGTTAGGGAATAAGGAAACCATTCACATTATACCTTATTGTTTTATGAATAAATAAGTATCAGAATAAGAGATTCCTTGTTAGGTTGAGTGTGTAAACCTCTTATTAAGTTTTAGGTTTTGAAAAATAATTTTTTATTTTTTATAATACATGACACACAAATGAATATCTCTTCGAGGAGGAATGGAACCTAGAGTTGTATACATGACATATATGTTAAAGGGATTCACAGTGATTTTAAATGCAATGGATATTATTAAAAAAAAAAAAAAAAACTACCATTTTATATGTAAATTATGATGAATATAATGAAACTTAAGAGATTCAATTGAAAGTGATAGTGGATAAACTAGAAGATATATTTCTTAAAGATATTGCAAATATGGGAAGAAATCCTAACTTGTACACCCATTTCTATGGATGAAAATTGATTCCTAAATATATTATTTATCTAGTAACATAGTTTATATCCTAAAATTTGGTATTACACACTTTTCAATGTCACTTTTGACTTGTCTTAGTGATACATGAATTGTGTGCACATATATGCATCTTAGCTTCCATTCTCTCACATCCACATGTTTAATATGATTCTAACATATTCATTTTTCTATAAATTACCTATATAACCATATTATTTTGTATCAACCTAGCTAAATATATTACTTATACATCTAGAGATCACCATATCCACATTTGTATATCATGTACAATAACGTTTTGATCAGACAATTTCATTGTTAAAAATGACTAGAGTATGTCATTAATGACTCTCACCTAGAAATGGATATGTTTAAAAAATATATAATTCCTATGGGTTGGCCCATTTTCCTATTATTTTAGTGTCATAATAATATACCCAAATGTACTTTTAAAAATACAAATCAAACCCACACTTAGTGTTTAATTGGCACTTGTATATCAAGCATCTATATACTACTACGCATTATGAATATATACACTATTATTCCAAAATTAAATGTGTCACTAAGATTAGTTATTAGACAAGTCTAAAACACAATAGGCTTATTTAAGATAAAATATTATCAAGAATCATAAACCAAATTCTTATTTCATTCATATATAAAAGGGGTACAATTACACAATCACATTAAGGGGAATAATTACATTTGGATTGACTTCCATATTTAGAATATATATTAGCATGAAATCATTAATGGGGGTGATTTGGGTTAGCTTAACCCATTACATTTCATACTTATTATATGTTTATACTCTTCACAAGTGGACTAAGGGTTTTAAAGATAAGGAGAATGAGTTTTGTAGTTATGCACATATTTAGGCATCAAAATTATATACATTAGGTGTTATAATATACAAAAAAAAACTGCATAGTAAAGAATACATATAAACCCAATATAGAAACTTTTTCCTTAGCCACTAACCTCAATGGATCTTCCCTAGCCTAATGTTAGTGACCCTATGCACACAAACAATGAGTTCTGGATCAAAAAAAACCTCACAAGCATGTTTCCAAACCTTTTCCAATATTAAAATATA
>JARHVA010003953.1:945000-960000 GCA_037957365.1 Torreya grandis | reverse complement strand
GATATTTATTTATTATAATTTTTAAATATTATAAATAATATCAATAATTAATATAAAAAATATTCAAACACTCAATGGGCATTATTGATAATAAATTGTAGGAAACAAGCTAAGAAGGTATTAAGCTAGTATTCTTAAACAAGCTCTAAGTTTGAAGAGAGTGATAGTTTTAAATGGAGATTGATGTTTTAAATTCATAATAATAAATATAAAAACTCATATGAATTCCTAATACTCCTTAAAATCAATTTAATAACTCAAAACATGAATAAACAAGTATGAACTTGTATGACAAGTATGGTTGTGTACACTTACAGGCCTGCATATGGAAAATTGGGAGAGAAGATGTAAGTGTTAATTTGGGTATGAATTTTTTATGCATTTTAATATCTAGGGGACCATTAATAATATTTAAATAGTGATGTGAATTATTTTGGTGAAAATTAAAAACCAAAATAAGGATACTAGGGTTAGAATTACTAAGTTGCACAAAAACCCTAGGTAGAGACAAAGCAAGTTTTGAGACTATATTAGGAATAAAATATTTTTTAAGAAAACATATAGACATTATATAACATGTAAAAAACCTAAAATATATAATTACCAAAAAAATAGGCATGTTTACCTTTTTTCTCAAAACCTAATCTTGACCTCATGGAACGAACCTACCAACTTATGAAGGGATATTTTGCAGTGTGATAAGTATGATGAGAATATGCATGGGTAATAATGGCATAAGGGTATTTTATTATTATATATTACCTCAAAAATAATGGTATTTTTAATCCTTTAATCCCATGTTATTTTTAAATAATCATTAAAAGAAGCTGGAGCACTCCAATATTGTCAACGTGCCTAAAATAGATCTGATGACTATGAAAGTCATTTTCATGGCTAAAATATACCAAATGTGTCATTAAACACATAATAAAATATTTTAATACTAAGAGGAACCTAGTGGATTAAAGACCCTAGAATGTGTGAGGCAAAAATACAGAGAAAATGACAAAAAAAGTATTTTAGTAATGATTTCACATGTTTTACAGGGTATATAGCTTATTGAATAATTTAGGAGGAATTATAGTCATGTTCATGGGTCATATGTTCATGGGTCATATGATCTTATAAAAACTTTTAAATTGGTATCCATGGTGAAATAACAACTTTCAAGTCACTAAATAAGCCTAAGTGAAGACTATGCATTGATAGCTAAGAGAGAGTGATGATTGTAGACCCTCTTCAAGATATCTAATGGAATAAGATAATAAAGCACCACTTTAGACACCTATTATCACTTTTGGATACCTATCAAGTTCAAAATAAATCTAATTTCACAAGCTAAATGTAGTATTAATGGGCTTAAATATAGGAAGTCTACTAGTTCCATTGAGATGAGAGCTCTCTAAGGTGAAATACAACTTTATCAATATTTTATTTATCTAGACACATTATTTAAGACTCTAAAATAATCCTAATACATTGTAAAAATCACTATGTAGGTCATAAAAACATAGACATGGACACTTATTCAGATCTCAAGGATAGATTAAGCCTCTATTACATAAATACTTACAACTATCTTTAAACTTGTCTATAAGCAAGCTATGAAGACTCAATTTCATGTGTTATATAGGTTGACCAAAGATGGAATGATATTATACAAGGTCTATATGGATTTTAAAATATTGTCATGACAACCTTTAAAAACAAGGGATGAATTTGGTATGAGAGATAGCTTGTATTCATTACTTTCTTTTAAATCAAACAATATTTGACATGAGATTATAGGGTTCTAATGACACATATCAAGTGTGATGAAGTTTTATCCTTAAGTCACATTCTCCCAAAGATATGAGGTACATTTCAAGAGTTAAGTTTGACATCGAAATATTCTAAGAAGTTCAAATAGGCCAAGTGTTAAACCAACAACTTGTAACTCCTTCAAGAAAGGCAAATTTTTAGAGAGATTTGATGACTCATCAAGAAAAACCAAGAAATCCTACACTAACTTCATGAAGACCATCATAGAACCAAGCCAACACATGTTAAACATGAGTTATTTTATTGCTTTTCTACCTTCCACTTGGTATTATAACTGATTTTATGATGGATAACACAACCATCATAGATTCTTGACATGCCCACATTATTTCTTTTTTCAATCTGTGTATGGTTAATCCATTCTCAATTTAACACTTGTTCTTTCCTTTTTGAGATGAATAATAAAATGGTTTTAGCCTTCTTCAAGTTTGATTTTAGTGTTTTCTTGTGATTATGCATGATTGATGGTGGTAGTGTCTTAACTCCCTCTCTTTTGTCTTCTCACCCTTAGCATATTGAAACTAGTTTGACTCTTTTCAAGTCAAATAAGTGTTTTAGTTGGTTGTGTAGGGAATTATATGTGGAAATCTACCATTAGTGTTTATTTAATTTACCTCTTGGTTATCCCTCCTAATTCATGCATCTATTAATAACTACATGTTGAAATAATTATGTAATGAGAATCTCATGTTGGATTTGTGTGGTTTGACCAACCTTGCTTCATATCCTTGTTAGTTTAGTAGGTTAGTGTTAGTTTTAGGTGTTTTATCAAGTGCAAGGTAACCCTCTCTAGTGGTTATCTCTAGTGATCAGCCACCCATATCCTTAGAGATATACCATTATGTTAGTTGAGTGAAGAGGTCCTGAAATAGGCCTTTTCAAGGGTACAATTCAAATTTGAAAAGTGATACAACTAAATCTAGAGTTCTACAAGCTAACATTGAAGTTTGACTTGAAATTAAGTCCTCTAAATTTTAGAGTCCATAAATTTTCATATAACATTGAAATCATGTGCCTTGTTTCTAAATTTGCACTATTTTTTGAGAGGACCTAAAACATATAATAGAAATATGCTTTTGATGACAACCATATGTTGTTTTAACCCATATAATAGTAACTGATACTTTTTTCCATTTCATGTGCTTGAAACTTACTAAGCAATCACCATGAATATGTCTGGATCATCTTCATACTAATTTTACAAAGAAGCATATATCATTTGACCATTTTTGGAGTATGAAATGTATTATAAAAGTGTCTCATGACCATGAGATACATCTAATTAATCATAGTGGGAACCTGTAATACACATGAATAGTATACTAGGATTCAAATTTGGATCACACCTCCCCAATTTTAGTCTTTTAAGTCCCTAAAATTTTTAGGAATCTTATATGAGGAAAATTTATTCCCCACATATTCTTTAGAATACAATCTAGCCTTTCCTAGTAGTTGACCTTTTAAACAAACAAGCCAAAGTTATTGTACTGCTCTTTACATTATATTATAATTCTTATACAAAATGACATACTCCTCTAATGACAAATGAATATCAAGGTAAATGTATTCAATGGAACTTGGAAACAACCCTTCATCTTCATTCTCTATCATAGAGGGATAAAAATATGTAAGCTATCAACATTAAAAACTATATAGATCTTCATTTAAGCAATAAAATCAAGTCTAAAAACATTATTTCCCAAATTTTCTTTAATTTAAAATAGACCACACCTAATATTATTAAGATTATTATACTTACCTTGGAGCCTTTTTCTACTCAGGTAAAACCATACCTTATGACCAATGAGGGATTTATTCTCGATCATTTTTTGATCATGTATTGATTTATACTTATCTTGAGACTCCTTAAACCTTACTTTTAGTGGTTGTTAATTTGATAAATATTCTCAATGAATTTATCATATTTTTGGACCTCAAGATCCTATTTCCTATTTCCTTTTTATGGCTGTCTCAAAACAACATTAAAAACAAATGGAGTTTGGTAACCAAAACAAGTTTCCAAAGGATATTCACTAGTAGAAGAATTCACAACCTTAGTGTAGTAATGTTGAATATACATCAAATTTTCATCCCAAGTCTTAGGATGCTTCCTGTTATACAATCTCTAAATTTATACCCATGTAATATTCACAACCTTGGTTTTCCCATAAATTTTTAAATTAAAATTGGAAGATTGTTTCAACATAATATCCATATTCTCCCATAATGTGCTGCAAAACTTCATAATAATCCATATGTATTGATATAAAATAATATAACTAAGAAAACCAAATTGAACCCACACATTATTTAAAAAAATAGCTTCATTAATACTTTTGGTAATCTTATTACAAGCAAAAATGATACACATATTAATTAACTATTCAAAATTACAAGGAGATAGTCATGCCCCTTACATGACATAGGCAACCCACCTACAAATTCCATGAAAATGTTTTCCAATTACCTAGAAGGAAATCATAATAAAATATATAAACCTAACTTAATATTACTAGAATTATTTGTATTATATAATAGACATCCTCTTATGAAATTTGCAACATATACTTGCATGTTAGTCCAATAAACATACCTTTGTAAATGTGAAATAGAATTTTTAACACAAAAATGTCCTATAAATTTTGAAGTACATGTCTCACTCATTATTTTAACTCTTTCCTCCTTGGGTACTCAACTTATCCAAATTGTAGATAAATCCATATTTAAGATAATAATCCTCCTTGGGATCCAAACCTACACCTTGGGACTTTACGTCTTGAATGAATATCTCCCTAAAAATTGTATCATGCTCATATCTATCTACATATAATTCATACATAAATGGATCAATAAGAGTTATGGTGCCCATGGATAAAAGTAAATGAGGTATTGACAACATATCAAATAGTTTTTTAGTGGCATCTTTATTATATTTGATAACTAAATGAAATTGATGATAAAATACAATCCACTTATATAATCTATTTTATTGAAGTTTAGTTTGATCTTATAAATATTATAAATGTTGATGATTCATATGGAAAATATTTTCATTACCCATGAGATAGTGATTCAATTTATTGATTTCTTTAACAAGATAAAATAATTATTTGTATTATGTATAATAATTCAATATTTTATGATTAAATAACTTAGAATAGTAGCATATTAGATTACCTTGTTGAATTATAAAACACTGATAACATAATGACTAGCATTAATTTCCACATAAAATCATAGAGGAAAGTTAGGAAAATCTAAAAATAGAGCATGGATAATATTATGTTTTAAAAAATCAAATACAATTTATTTTTCCTTTCCCTAACTAAAAGTTTTACCACCTATTGTAATGGCATGCAAAGTTATAAGTATGGGACATAAGTTCTTGATGAAACTGCAAAAATATTGAAGTGCACCCATAAAAATGATTGTCTTGGTCACATTTGAAGGACTTTGACAATTCATGATGGCCCCTAAATTATTTGGATTAATTATAAATTATCCATATCCAACCACATGCCCCAATATGACAAGTGATTGTTGAGAAAACTCACATTTCCTCTCATTCAAAACTAGCTTTTTATCCTTAAAATATTGAAAAACTTGTTCAAGATGGTCAATATGCTCATCAAAAGTTATATGAATAATGATAATATCATCCAAATATAAAATGACAAATTAATCAATAAATATCATCGTTATGTCATTCATCAAACACATAAAGTTATATGATGTGTTTCATATCCCAAAAGGTATAATCAACCATTCATTTAACCCATGCCTTTTTCTATGTTGTTTTCCAAATGTACTATTATATAATTCATACTTGGTGATACCTAAATTTAAAATAACTCATAGTAAAATATGGGGAATGTTGAGGCTAATTAAGAAGATCAAAAGTGTATAAAAGAAGATACCTATTATTGATGGTTATCTTATTAATTTCTATATAATCAACACACATTATATATGTGCCATATTTATTAGGTATTAAAACATTAGGATAATCAAATGGATAATTATTAGGATGGATTATATTTTTATTGGTAAAATATTGTAATTACTTTTTAAAATCATTTTTTCCTTCAAGGACTCCCTATATAACTCAATATTTGGAATTTGATTAATGGGTACAAAATGAATTTCATGCTCAATAGGATTATATAGTGGTAAATACAAAGGCTCATGGAAAACATCTTTGAACTATTATACTATCTTTCCCATATGATTTTATATTTAATATTAAACACAACAAAATAAGTATTATGTACAACAACTAATTTATCTTAAATATCTTTAAAATTAAGTAAAGTAAATTTCTTGCTAATATTAATAAGCTTTTTAGTTTCAAATTCATTTATCAAATAGATTTTAGAATCCCTTTTTAGGTTGAAATTATGTAGTTATTAGAATCTTTTACCAAAGGGTATTAGTTGTAACTCATAATGAATATTGCATATTGGATAGACATGTAAGGTATGCAAAACAATACACCACCCAAATTAAGAAGAAAAACATCCATTATAATTACATCAATGAAATTTGCATGAATACCAAACTTAACTTTGCATTTATTGGTCAACTTGATTTATACACCTTTCATCACCCAATCTAAATAATATGGTATTGGATAATTATATGTGTCAAAAAACAAAGTATATACCAACTCCTTAGTTTTTAGATTATCTTGTGAATAAATATAAAAAATAATATCCACTTTTTTTTTCTTTTTTTCAATTCTAATATGGAAAATTTTAAAAACACAACTCTCTTTAACATTACTAATACCTATACATACATTTATATTGATATAGGTACAACAAAAATTATTCTCCTCCTTAGAGTGAAAAAAATATTCTAACCTTGAAGAGAATACATATCCTTTCTCTTCTTGTTGTTTTTGAATGGATGTAATTCTATATGGAGATTATAACATATATCTTCTTAATAAATATTGATAATAAATTCACATAAAAAAATTAGTATCCTTCTCATAAATAGAAGTATCATTTTTATTAACTTCCCCTTTTGGTTAAAGCTACCTTGTTTCTTGGAGCTATTTTTAGAGGTTGACAGTGCATTATTATTATACATCTCCACGTATTGAGCTTTAGAATAAGCCTTGTATACATTTTTAGGCTTGGATAAGAGGACTAGTCTCTTAAAAAGACTAGATATTCCACCTAAATTCTTCATTAAGAGGTCACCATCTATTACATCTTTACCCATTTAGATCGCCTTATTATAGAACTCACTAATGTAAATCTTGACACTTTGGACTCACTTTTTCCTAAAATATTTTTAGTATATGGACCTCTCTTCCTTCTAACAAATAAGATGAAACTTATTCTTGATTTACTTCTTAAAATCATCCCACTTAGTAATATGAAGAATCTTATTAACCACTAAATAATGGAAATAATTCTAAATATTAGTTAAATAAAGATTGGTTAACTTAAACCTTGAAAAATAAATCTATTGGATTTTATTAATTTGATTTAATCTAAAATATACCTCACATTTGGATAGGTAATGGTCTAGCTTCTTTGTATTCAATTTCATGTCATATGGCTGAATTTTATTCTTTACCTTAAACTTAAATGGAGGTGGAGATTAGTTGGTGTGGGGATGATCTTACTTATTCCCATGTATCTATATAACATCCTTTTATGTTTTATTCAAATGTCTCTATGGAAACATAAAACTTTTTCATAATAATTCCCATACAGGATTCCAAATGCTCAACTTGCTCATATAAATAGAAGATATAGGTACTTCTTATTCAAGCTTATCAAATCACTCTTATATTTTTCAAACATCTTTTTCATGTTTATGGTCCATAATTTTAATCTCTTTTTTCCACTTCCTTGTAGAAATATCTTCTTCAAATGGAACTAGGACATCTTAACCACTAGTATTACTTACTCTATTGATGGGCATAAACTTGAAATGTAGTCATGAACACACAAGGGACTAACTTAACCAACTATGATAGTAATCTGATCCATAAACTAGGTGTATATTACACTCTATTTTTCATAAAGACATATCATATTTATCATAACATAAATATAATTGATTTTGTGACTATTATATGTTATTAACCCTATAAAAATAGATAAACACATGTTTTAAGTGAAATGTACAACCTAATGCACATAAACATCAAGCATATGAATGAACATATCATAAAGACACAAGATTTATCTTGGAGACACCCAATGTGCAAAAATCTCTATCGAGTGAAGAAATTTCACTCTCCTTACACTATGTGATGTATTAAATGTAAAAGGAACTACTAGACATGGACCTTATGGATAAAATATTCACTACCATTCTATCTAAAAATCATGCACAAGGATAGTTCACACTTATCAGACACTTCTTTTTTACTTCCATGAAACAAAAATAATAATATAAAGTTATGAAACAATGAGATAACAATAAAAAATACTCAAACTTGAAAAAAATAATGTCAATCTTCTTTCCATCCTCACCATTGTTTTTTCTATGTTAACTACTTTACCAATACTTGTATTTATTCTATATCAACCTTAAAATCCACCAACAATCTAAACAAAACCACCAAGGTGAAGGATAAATGTTTTAACCTTCCAAATTAGAGGGATATAAAATGATATAGGTGGCTCCAGAGTTTTATAGATAGACATTAGAGCTTGACTTGAAAGAAATGCTTCCAAGTTATAGAGGCCATAACTTTCACATACAACCTTGAAATCACATTTTATTTAAGTTTGAATTTCATAAATATTTCGTAGTAACTAAAATATGTAATAAATATATACTTTTCATGCAAACCATATGTTTTTTACCCCACACAATATAATCTAATACTTTTCATTTTATTTTATTGGGTGAAGAACATGGCTTACTAAAACACAAATTATAGTTGATGAACATGTGTGGGATTTGATATATTTTGTGTTTTATATAGTAATTTATATTTATTCAACCTTTTTAAAGCATAATTATATATGCAATAATGTGAATATTCTCTCATTTTAGGCATATCAAAAGGTTGGAATGTGAAAAGACAATGTTGAGTAAAACTCGATATATAGTTCTCATGTGTAATCATATATGTTGCAAATGTGATAGATATTAATACAAATATTATGAAATGGTTTTCTTAACTATATTTTATCATTATTATTTATAAAATGATTAATTTTTTCCCTTAATCCATTTATTATAGAAGTATATAAAATCTATTAAGATTATAATAAACCTATGTTCCTTTGTGCATCAATATATTTAATCTATTTAATTAATACCTTTAATATTAATATGGTTTCAAGTATATCCATTTACTATCTATATGTAAGGTATCCTCAAATTATCATGTTGTGAAGGGTTTTATGAATCTATACTAATAATGGTCTGGTGAGCATGGATCATTTTTGAACATGTTGAGATGGTTTCCAAGACAAAGGGATATAGAGAGATAGTTAGATTAAAGAATTCAAAATTTTGCCAAAGAGGAAGTAAGAAGAATACATAAAACTATGAAATTAATTATTAAGGAACATATATATGGTGCATTATACGAAATAATTTGGTGTGAATCACCTAAAATATTATTTAATTGGTTATCTATAGTAGAGTATTATTATTTCCATTCAAGAGGATAGAATTTATAATCTAGTTAGAGGAAAAAATAGAAAACCTATGAAATTTAGACACTGATTAGACCCACATAGTAGATTACTAGAAAAATACTACAATTGATGGGTATATTAATGAATTTATTATTCATATATACTTATATTTTGAAACTATGAAGGATCAATTTGTTAGGGGAATCCAGGAGAATTTCCTTCAATGACTACCTACTTTGATCAAGTTGTGGAAAAGTCCATGGTGCCTAGTCCTACCAACATGGAGTAGTCTCTTCAAGCATTATGGGTATGCATGTGATTTACGAGTGAATTATTTAGATATGAGTATAAAAACTTGAACCTAAATCCATAATAATCAAGGATGAAAAGGGCCAGAGTAAAAAGATTATTTTAGGATTAGAAATAAAGTTAAGACAATAAAGGAGATGGAAAAATAAAATAATTTAGACATAACTAAAAGTATGAGTGGGAAAAAGGTATAAGATTATAAATAAAGGGGAGCCCAAAGAAAGGATTTTCAATATGTATAATGTAAATTAGATTTAGAGTAAGAAGGAAAATGGTTCAAGGAAGAAAAGGAAGAGTTGTGAGTGGTAAGGAGATGGAGCAGAGAAAGGAAGAATAAGAAATTAGGTAAAAAAGTAGGGAAATTAAAAGATAGAAGTAGTTCATAGTTAAGAATGAAATTTAATCAAATAAGGTAAGAATATTCATGAAAAGATATTATGTAAAAGTGAGTAAATATCATAGGTTCAAGATCAACACTTGAAGAAGCTAAGGATAGAGATTATTCATTTCTAGAGTATGCATCCCCCACCTCAATTTTTATTTTGTTAAAACATAAAGAATAAATGAATGGATTGTAATAAGTGGTTTTGATCCATTCATAAATAAGTTTTGAAAACTTAGTGTAGAGATAAATAAGTCCTTTGATAAGAAGAGGCTGGAATAAGTTGGATTTAATTTTGAAGCTAGTTTTAAAATGCCATTAAAAAGTGCATAAAATCCTATAATCACAATTACCAATACACAATAACCTATATTCATAGTCATATGTACATATCCATAGATAATTATATCCATTAATAGTAACCCAAATATTCATTACTATCTAAGAATGTGTTTTGTGTTGACACCATATGATGGGTCTACATACCTTGACAAATATCTCTTAACCATGTGACATGAAGTGGCAGATTAGGAGAATAATTGTTGATGATGTGAATAAGAGTGATCTCATAGGATATTTATTAGGTATTACCTTTTAATTTATTTTAAATATATATGTAAATATATTATATCTCCAATAAGTTAAAGTGCAGTTAGTGGTAGAATTCAAAATGATGAAGTGCACAAGCTAGACTATTTAGGCCTTAAAGGAGACCAAGTGGTGTAGTGGAGGATCTATGTGCAACTATAATTTCTTATTCTTGGATGTGATGAATAAAATTAATTTTTTCATGGAGGATTAGGATAAATCTACTTGGGTTTTAGAAAAACAATGCTCAAGAATTATATTTGATATTGTGTGGTCTTAGTTCATAATAAAGTTTGGTGCTCAATCCATTACATTCAGAATAAAAAAAATTGAATATTATGGAGATGCTCTAGATATTGGATCCAAAGTATAAGGGAAGATATATTCTTTCATGAATAGGATTAATGAGATGCATGAAATCGATAAACCTAAATTGGGTTTATTGGGTATGGAGTGTGGGAGAGAGGGACATAATAGGAATGATTATCCTAAGCTAAAGATATAATTTTATGAACTCTATAGATTATGAATCCAATAAAATACTAAATTTAATTTACTATAACAATACATATTAATGTCTCAAAGCTTATACTATAGTTTTTGTAAGTCAACCAACCATGATGAAAAGAGTTGTTGATCCTTGTAGGAATTAAAGGAAGATATTTCTAAGAATGTATTCATATTTTTAGTGAGGTAATTACCCACTAAAAATCAAGGAATCCCAATTCCATAGGTATAAATGGTGAGTTTGACATAAGGTAGTCCCACAAGGTTACCCTCATCTTCTCAATATCAATATCAACCCTAGGGTATGTCTGATTAGACACCATTATCATTATAATACCATTACCAATCTTCATGTTATAATATTATCCCATAATAAAAATAATAAAATTAATCTCATACTTCACCACAACATTAGCATAGTGGATAAAAGGAAAAAAAATAACAAAATGGAGGATTTGGTGGAGAAAAATCACATTATTAGGGTTATCAATAGAATAGAGGAGGATATAAAGGAGGATACATAGGGTGATACTAATGAGTCTATCAATCTGGTTGAAATAATTATAATATACAAGGTCACCAACCCATATAATATTATTAATGTGGTGATTACAATAATTTTGTGCAAAATTATCCTAGTAACCCATAAAGATAAGTATACTACGTGTATTATAGAGTGGAAGGGTAGCATCAAATAAAATATTTCCTAATTTTTGAGAAGCAAAGAAAATAAAAATTAGTGCACAACATGAACATGATTAATTTATATCTTAAATAAAATACATTTATAAAACTAACTACTAGGTAGAAGCATGCATAATAAGGACTACCTATGTTAGAGATGTAATAGTGTCATATAGTTGAAAAAGAGTAATAGGACAAATATCTTGAACTTATGACAGATAATGGATTGATGCATAAATATATGTAGGTCCTCTAACACATATAATAATAGAGTGTGTTAGAAGGATATGCCACATCCATATATGCATAGATGTATGGCCAAATTATATGGATAATGAAGCAGGAAGGTGTTATGATAGTGCTCATAGATTTGTTATAATTTATCAACATGATACATAATTAATATATGTCCATAATATTAAAAATATGTTGGATAGTGTTTTGGAGTATGCATAAAGGGGATAATAGTATACTGATAAGGTGGTTTAGTTTATCAAAACAAAGAAATCATGCGATATAGACTCATGATTAGACATTGAGATCAGAGGATATGAAATACCTAATGTAATATTTGAATTTAGGATTAATTTTAATATGATCTTGAGATCTACATGGGAATACACTAATAGACCAAACTTGAGCTACATGTCACACATCCTTAGTCTTGTAGACTTTAGGTGGGTATAACCAACTCGTCACCTCAAAGATGTAGAAACTAGAGTGGTTAAACTAAGTTTGCATGGTGATTTTGAAGTCATTGACATAAATATAATAAAGACCAATTACCCTAATTTAATTGGTAATAAATGGGATTACGATGGTAAAATGACTATTAATACAATGCTAAACCAACTAGAGGCTCATCAGGGATACAAGATAGTTTTCATTCCTTTAAATAAATTAAAGTAGAAGCCTTATATGATTTTGAAGGAACTAGAGTCATTGTATGCCAATGAGGGTAATAGTTGGTTCAAAGTGGGCATAGATACATGTAATAATGCACTACAAGATATTGAGTGTCAATTTTTGAACATGTAGATGGAGAAACATTTGAAAAAAAGATAACCATTTTATAATTTAATGATAACAAAATCTTTAGCACTCTAGTTTCAACTTGAAGGTTATACCTATCCATTAACGTGATCTCTTACTAAGTTAGAGACTGATTTATATAATAATATAGGTGTAAAATTAATTGACAATATATAACCCAATCTAGAGAGTGTTTTACCTTGGGAAACAACATATTCCATAAGTGGTGATTCAAACACCCATATATTAAATTATGTTAGGGGAGATCATGAGATATGACCTCTACACATGTTGTTGTCTAGTTTGTGATAGGTTATACATAGTGGATAAAACAAAGTGTATCAATAATAGTAAAAAATATTGAAGAAAACATTAGAATAAATCATTTCTTAATCATGTTATTATGGGAGACTACTGGGGGAAGGAATATATCTCAGAATCATTGCAACTGCTACAAGATTATCAAGATGTTTTGCCAACCAAATTATCTTAAGTAAAAGGTGTATATATCTCATTGGTGGAGATGCACATATAGTTGAAAGAGTGTTTTTGACCCATTAAAAATTTCCCATGTAGACTAAATTCCAACATGAAGATAAAAGTAAAGGCTGAAGTAGATTGAATGTAGGAAGATGGAATCATTTATCTAGTTAAAATGGTATACTAGGTGAGTCCCATAGTGATGTAACCAAATACTTTTTGGGAAGTTTAGGTTTTTTAAGACTACCATGCACTTAATGATGCCTACATTGATGATCCATTTATAATATCATTCATGAATGAAGTCTTCAAGTCATTTATAGGTCATGATGTGTACTCATTAACATATGGATTCAAAAGGTACCATCAAATTTTGATTTTATAAGAGGACTAATTTTAGATAACCTTTACAACATAATGGGGGTCATTCACTTATAAGGTAATGTCCTATGTTTTGAATAATGCATGAATATTTTCCTATAGAGATATAGTAACTACATTTAAATACTTCATTCATGATTTTATAGAAGTATATTTAGATGACTAAGATGCATTTACTTGTTTAAATAACATTTATTGACACTTTTATTAATTCTATAATGGTGTTGATCTCTGTGCATTTCTCTAAATTTAAAGAAGTGTTTATTTTTCACACCATTTGGTGTTCTTCTGGGCCATCTTATATGTAGTGATGGAATATTAGTTGAGCAATATAATATTTTTGTAATATTTGAGATTCCACTCATAACCATATCTATATAATTGTATATCTCTTTGGGGTATATGAGATACATTATAAAATTCAAAAAAGGATACACAACCATATTTGCAAAGATGGATTTTTTTGCAAAGGTATAAAGTTTGAGTGGACATAAAATTCCCAAAAACATTTATCAATTTCCAGCAAAGGTTGGTAAAAAAACCTATTTTAGTTTTTCCTAACTAGAAAAATTGATTCCACACACATGTTGATGTTTTTGGTATTGCAGTAGGGGTTGTCTTATCATAGTTAGGGGATGGTGGGTTAGATCATCCCATACATTTTCCTAGCATGAAGATATAATGAACAAAAAATAACTATACAAGTATAGAAATAGAGTCCTTAGATATGGTATTTACATTATAAACATTTTGACATTATCAATTAGACACATAATTTGAGGTTTTCATAGACCACTAACCATTGTGATACTTAATTTAGAAGCCAATGCTGGGAGGACAGATCTCTAGGTGGATAATGTTGTTTCAATATTTTAAATTCTAAATAAATGTAAATCCAAGTTGATAAAATATCTAAAAATATCATATGATTAGGCTAAAAATAGTGAAGAACTAGAATCAATATAGGATGAGTCCCTAAATGTTCACTTTTTAAAGGCTTTTGCAATCCTAGATGACATGAAAGATAATGAAAACTTCTTGGAACAAGAAAATTTTCCTATGTATTGTATGGAAATGAATAAAAATAAAATTGTTACCCAAGTTATCCCATATAGTTTCATCAATGGATTTATGTACAAGATTAGTAAAGATGATGTACTATGAAAATTAGTATTAGATCATAAACAACCACAACCT
>JARHVA010003953.1:545000-940000 GCA_037957365.1 Torreya grandis | reverse complement strand
AGCAGATGAACATCCATCCTTCTGCTCAAAATAATATAACACGTTATTTGTAAATAATAAGAAATAAACCATAATTAAATTATCACATAATCAATAGACCTAGGGACAATAATTGTTGTTCACTTAGAAATCATATTGTCCATTGTGTCAACATGTATATTATAGAATTCACATAGGGGGAATTAATATCTCCTTCTCCACACTTTTCTAGATCACACTCCACTACATGTGAGTTATCTTAGGATGTTCCTTTTAAAGAACCATTGGGTATTCATGACATGAGATATGTGGTTTTTAGGACACCTACTTATGTGATATATCATATACCATATATTTAGTAGAGATTATAGTCAACTCATACATATCAAAGCACAGTCTTAGTTTGTCCACCAATTAATATATTTGGCAACAATCATAGAGATTAGATCATAGTCTTAGTTGTCTAACTAATTAAGATATTTGAAAAAAATAATAGAGATCATAAAATAGTCTCAGGAGGATAACTAATTAACATATTTGGTTGAGATCAAAGAGATTAGAGAAAAGTTTTAGTTAAATAACCAATTAAGATATTTATAAGACATTATGCACAACATAATACAATTTGATCACAATAATTGATAAAGATATTTTCCTATAGAGTCTACAAATCTATTTATCAGTAGTACACCACAATTAGTATCAGTTTCATAGGCTATTCCTACACCTACATAGCATGATTATTATGGTCACTTGTTTACTCTTCTATCATGATTCAGATAGTTCTTTCCATAGTCCATAGGCTAGTTAAGCCAACTTCATAGATTCAAATCATAGTTTATAGGCCAATTTAGTTAGCTTCTTAAATTCCTATCCCTAATAAACATGTAGTTTTAGCTAAAAATCACTTAGTACATCTAATTAAAATATCTCATATACCTCCTCACATAAAACGTGGTCACTCTTTTTTTATTTGATACATGACATCTTGATAATGAGTCTCTTGTGCGACTCATCAATTATTAGTATTTCTCCACTTGTGCACATTTTTTTGTAATCTTGATCATTGTATATAGTTTCATTGTCATGTTGCTTATGCATAATTTATACTTAGAAAATATAAAAATAATATAATGTTTCCAAACATAAAAACATTCAAATATTTTCTTAGAAAATACAAAATTTAGATTCTATGCATTGCCATTTTTAGATTTCTTATATTTTATAGGCCCTATATATGGTATCTATCTTAGTATAGAAGTTTTATCATACATACATGATTCACTTATTCTAGTGAAGTGTTAGAAGATTGGTATAGGATATAGGTCCATCACACATATCAATATTTTATACTATCTACACATTGGATACACATACACATGATTTTTATTTGACATATTCACCCAATTGGAGGCATCCTATACATAGTTTTGATTACCAAGTTATATCTTTATATATTATATATGATATATTCAACATTGTTTCTATATTGATATTGATCATCCTACACTACATAGTTTTTTTTGCCAACTACTATTATTTTAGACTCAACTTATGTACATATTTTTTCTTGTAAAACTTTATACCACATGTTCATTCATAATTTCATTTATATCATTCCTAGTTTAGAATTGATTGTGTTTCTTTGATTCAACATCTATTCGAGGGAATTTTCATATGTCATTATTTTATGACTCTATGTCACTTTCTTTCAATATATATGTGATTTGGACATGTTTCCATGTCCTTGTGTGTGACTTATTGATTGTATATGTAGACATTTGAACATGTCCTTTTATGTGGCTCTATGCTAACATACTTTCTATTTATGCATGTAGACATTTAAACATGTCCTTGTATGTCTTGGTTTCTCACATTTAGTGACATGTGTCCATGTTCCTTGTATTGTGTCCCCTTGGCCTATTTTGTATACCTAATGTGTTTTTTATGTATACTTTCATGTATGCATCATAGCCATGACACTTATATTGCTTGTTACACACACTAGTTTTAATTTCCATGAGGGACTTTATGCATCTCCCCCTCCTCCTTGGGTTTATTTATGGACATCATGCCCCATCCTCCTCGGTAGTTACTCATTTTATTACTGAAATATGCTATTCATATACATAATTATATTATCATATCTATCTTGATAGTCTTGTAAATGCTAGATATAACATACATCAGACATTAAAAACTTATGCCTAGATTATATTACATTATATTAGTTTATTATGTTGATATCATATATTATCTAGCTAACACATATCATGTAGATCATTTTTTCTCTTGAAGACAATTCTTGCATAGGTTCAACAACTCCCCTCAAAAGAAGGGGAAATCACAAAGGTTTTTCATAGAGATTAGGCTATTTGAATGCACTCAGAGTATAGATTTTATATCACATGGGCACAAAATATAGAAATTAATTTTAGGATATTCCAGATTGGACATAAAAGTATAGTATATATAATCTTGGTTTGCAAAAATTGAATTATAGATTACTAGTTTTTCCTTTATTTAGCATAGATTGATACTAGTTCACTTAGATTGGGGGGCATCATGTGTAGCATGATCACTCCAATTTTAGTTTTAGATACTCATATACATATTATTAAAACTCAATACATAATCTAGATGCATCGATATCATATTTGGTGGAATGTGTGTAACACATTATTTTCATATGCTCACTTTTTATCTAGTTGATTAGATCAAATGAAAATTTCATTTCATTCTCTATGTTCTTAATCTAGACACCACTCTCACCAAAAAATTCTATATTGTATGCCTTATTTATTTTATAGTGATTGGCATTACCAAGTTTCCTAAAACTATCTTACTTTTGTGAGTGGCCTAGATCTATCTTACATTCCTTAATGGCCTATAGTTGTTTTACATTTCAGAGTTTATGAGTGGCCTAGATCCATATTATATAGTTTCATGACATAACATAGTTTCCATTTTAGATTCATCTACTACACATGGGTAGGTAATTATGGATCATAGATTACTTAAGATCTTGATCCACCCACATGGCAGGGTTGGACACACCATTAATCAAATCAAAGTTATTCATAATGTATGATCGATTGAGTATGGGTAGACAATGATGGGGATTCAACAAGACATATTGAGTTCTTAAGCCACCAACACATGGGGATTCAACAAGCCATTACTTTAATCCAAGTTAATCATTTTTTTATCACTAGTTCCAGACACAAAAGATGTCACTAGGTTTTCACATTATTTCATGTACATAGTGAGGTGTATTCATTCATTTCCTCTCCCTCTTATCTTTTTAATTAGTTTCTTATTTTTATTTTTATGTCTCTTAATTAAATACTAATATATGCATGTTTATTTATAGGACATGTATTGGAGTACACTTCACACACTCAGATCTAGATTCATGGGTTTTACCTCTTATATAAGTCTAGGTACATTTATTCATCTAAAAATTTAAATTGAGTGATAAGAGTGTTACTTGAGACCACCTATCCATACATTAGCCCTAGACCTATCTTAGGGCATATTTAGACACATCTAGATTTCATGTAGGCCACACATATTCCTAAATGTCCCTAAAGTAGTCCCAGATCCTCACATTATCATTTTGGCCCCTAGTGCCTCATGTTATGCCTCCTAAACACCAGTGCCATAACTTGGACAATAGCACCAATGGTTCTAGTTTCCTAGTCTAGGTGTTATTTTTCTTTTCCCACCTTTTATTACCAACAAATATCTTTTCAAATCAATAATGACCTAGGGTTATACTAGAAATATTTTAAGACCCATAAAAACATTTGAATAGTATATAAAAATGATTTTTTTCCCTTTATTCACTATATGGAAATAAGATGTAAATACACACAAATAAGCTCAAAATAAGTTATGCACAGTCAAGGTTATTAATCCTCATTATTTTCCATTTCTTCATACAATCATATACATCCATAATAAACTCATAATACATGAATTTATAGTCTCAAACCTCACTCAAGGCATTCAAATTATAACTCATACTAAAATTCACTTCCACTTACACCAAGCACTTAGGTGGGAGAGCTACATCAAACTTTATCCCTCCTTAGTGTATGGGTATGTATGTAGTGTAACCAAATAGGTGTTTAGATCACACATCTAGTATATCAGACCCACTAACCCCTTTTTTCATGGTGTTCATTCAATCCCTTAAAAGCATGAAAACCTATGGTTTTTAGATTCAAACAAAGTTAAATGGAATGTATTGATTTTACAGACCTAAAATTTTGATAAAAAATAGAATAAGACCTAATCTACAAAACCCATAAATCATTTAGAAATAGGGCATTATCACAAAAGGGGGACACTAGCACCATTGAAACCTCTATCTAGTTACGGTGATATTATCCAATAAGGGTTTTGATACTTGATCCTATTCATAACATGCAAATATGTTCTTATCCCAGTTTGTATCACCAATATCTTTCATCTTAATCAATTTCCATCTATGTACTTGTTTACATCATTTATTTCTTTTTTTTGAAAGCTCAAACTATGCCAATTCTATTACAAATTAGTGGGTATATTTATTACATATTTTATACCTTAATTTACTATTCTCATCCCTTTTAACAACCTAGGGCTTAAATCCATAACCCTAAATAGTTAAATCAAGTGGTCATCAAATAAGTCTTAGAGGATGGCACCAAAAAGATATATATGGTGAAAAGATGTAAAATAGTAATTCAAGACCATTAATAACAAGACACTTGAATAGATTACATCTTTCCAAAAGTAAATCATGTGTAGAAATGATAGGTAAGGTCATAAAATAAATTTGATATATGAAAGGAATCTAAGTCACATAATCTATGTGAAAATGCATGAATTAAATAACTTAGATGGAAAAGTAAAACCATCAAATCAAATGGTAGTTGGTTGATACTAATTTTGGATCTCAACTCATGTGCAATCAGTAAAATTCATTTAAGTTAGTCACCTATATGCATTGGATGTCAAAATATATCTAATAAAGGTCATACAAAACAAAAATACATTACATACTTATAAAAATAAGTGAACTATGTGATCTAATTTAAAAACACCTTATTATTCATAAAATTACATACTAGATCTATAATAAACAAGTAAAGTATTCAACCTAGGCCACAATAACAACTATAGAGAGAGCTCAACTGTTGATTCTATTTTTGATGCATATTTTTAGGAAACATGGTGTATGCTAGGGATATATAAAACCAAATAAAAATATAAAGACCCATTTGACTTTATCGATGGAGTAAAACTCATTTTGTTTATGTAGGATCCATAACAAGTATCATATCTATGAACCTTAGGTTTATAACATCTAATGTGAGCATCAAATACAAAATGGTTGATAAAATTATTGATATTTATATGACTAGATGAGGGAATTCTCACTCTTATTAGTAAGTATAAATAAAAGGATATTCAATTATCCAAGGATGTTATAACTTGGATCACTCCTCAGACCACATCATGAGTAATAGGTCTCTTATCTCATAAAAATTCCTCTTACCTTACAAGTCCATCACTCCACCTATCTATTTTGATACTAGGGATAAATATACAACAACACCAGAAAGAGGCAAACCCATTTATTCTATTAATGATGCTTCCTAGTTGAATGCATTACCAAATAGTTTTAGCAAACAAACAATTAGGAAAAGTAGGTGATAAAAGGTGTGATATGAAATTATGTATTGTATGATACATTTCCATGAAAAATATAGATAATCTGAGTTTACTAAATTTGAGCTAAAAGAAACTAAAAAAATCTCATAGGTAGTTCACAAAAATTAAAATATGAGTTATTAGTTCTACTTTATTTTACATAATAGAAATATATATAAGGACTAGATAACCCTAGTACAAATTTATAGCTTGATATTACATTAAAAAATTTCATATGGATAAAAATAGGGTATTAATATGATCAATTGTAAAGGTAATGGTGGATGGAGGCCCCAAACATGATCTAGTTGTACTGTAAAATACCCTAGGATGTCATGCAATATTTGGGATAACATGCTTTATTTAAAAATCTACATAATTCAATCTAAAGGAATGCACATGAGTTACAAAAATAAAATATGACTTCACTCCCATTTTTCATTACTATGTTGGATGCCAAGGTATAATTGTTATGGAATAAATGCTTTGATATAAGGTTGGTGCCATTAATGCATTATATTCCTCTAGGTTCAGAATAATCAGTGTAACCACAAGTGATACCTTAAGCACAACTACAACTAAAATAAAAAGTGAAACTAAAATCACTAACACAACCAATAGTAGATATATCATAGCCAAATAAATGCGTAGAGAAAATCACTAGAATGGTTAGCCTTACTACCACTACCAAAGAAGACTACATAATTTATAATACTATTTTGAGAATATCCATGTACGTAAAATAGAATCTAAGTGAAAATTTATAGATTTAGGAGTCAAGAAGAAGGAAGTCCTAAATTCTATTATGGAGATAATTGCCAACAATGTGTTTGAGCAAAGGAAGAGAAGGAATTATTTTTATACAAATTAGCATGCACATATCAAGTGTTTAATTAGGTAAGGCAAGACCTTTGGGTTAATATAACTCAATATCCCCCCTTTATCATTGTTGACACTATAGGGTATGAAGTAGCTTGGCAAAAATTGGAGGATGAAATATTACACAAAGATCTATCTATGTCATCCTCTACTATATAGCCATAAGAAATACCACCATAAGAAATATTTCAACCAATGTTTTTGTATAGACTATGGAAACATGTCATAGTTCTACCATCTCTAATGATCAAGGATGAAATGGTGTCCCTCTCAAACCTAATATAGGTAAGTGAAGTGCAACAAGGAAAGAGGCACAATAATATACATAGGACTATATTATAAAGAGATAAAAGTAGAGCCTTAATCCTCCTCCAACATTGAAAAAAATATATTTTCACATCACGGTACAATTTTTTTAATATTCTAATTCATAGGACTGATAATAACTTATAATTTTGGACTACCTAATCCCCATGCAATAAACTAAATAAATGACTATACCACAACTAGATCTCTAGTAAGAAGCTACATAGGAATAAGATGATCTTAGAGAATCAAAAATTAAGGTAGAGAGAAGGGATAAAATTTAATATAAAAAAGAGAAAGAGAAAAGAAGCAAAGTGAAAGGAAGTTATGGAAGAAAAACAACATAAGTAATAGTATGTTATACAAGAAGAGCAATACCAATAGTTATCCATTGAGGAAGAGCACAATAAATAATATGAGGAAATAAAGGATCAAAATAAAATAGATAAGAAAGTAGAGGCTATAAATAATCAAGTTGAGAAAGTAGAGGTTCACAAGAAATGAGCTAAAGAAGAAAAGACATATAATAATAAATAAGAATAGGTATAAAAAATACATCAATAAGTGCACACTACATAAAAAAATCAAGAAAAAACTAAGGCAATAACAACTTTTCAATAAGATTAAAAGTTAAAATAAGAGAAATGAATAAAATAAGAACAATTTAATAATGTAATTGAAGAATAGGTATACAAGGAAAAATCCAAGGCTAAATATAAAACCAAGGACAAGGCCAATACAAAGGCCAAAGCTAAGTTTGAGGTAAAATCCAAAGATAAAGTTGATGTTGAAGATAATTCTAATGTTGAGGTGCAAGACAAAGCCTAAGCCAAGGTAGATGATAAGGATAAGGTTGAAGATGAAGCTAAATTTAGAGAATAAAAATATACCAATGCCAAGTAATAATAAAGAACATAAAATATTAGAAACTAGTGACACATGGAGATAGATAAGAGGAGGCTTTATAGTCAAAACCTAAAATCACTATCTAGTGGTTGTGGGATGTTCCCACATCATCCACATACTACACCACCTTTTCTCTTCCTTTGGCATAATTCATGTTAGCTCCTGTAGTGAATCCAAGCACATCCTTGGTCCTTAATACCTCTATGTTGTAAGCATATTTCGATGTTTCCCCATTACCACTAACCAAGTAGATTGAGGGTGAAAATACCTTTCAATATTTAATATTATATAAGATTTCAAGCTTAGAATAAGATGTATTCTTGATATGAGATCATAATATATAATTAAATCACCAACCTATAGATGCACACTAGTTGATTAATACAAACTACCCTACAATGGTTAGACAAGTTACAGATAACCAAGTGATGTTAAAATAAAAGTATCTCATGACTTTATTGAAACAAATAAAAAATGAATGGCTGGTTATGCATGTCTTTGAGGAACTTCTTAAGCATGTCATGGTTATCACAAAGGATGGATAGTGGGTCCTTAAATATCTTCTCTTATATATTAGTAGCCCTCATATTGGTAAGGGAAAAAAAATCTTGATGGGTCTACCATATAACTAGGTTCCCCTCATAGACAAATATCTCAGTGAGTGTTCTTTACATGATCACGTAGGCTCAATAGAAACTCCACTATATGTTAGGGTCACCTTAGTCATACATCTATATTTATTGTGATCCTAAGGCCATCCCTCAAGTTATGGGATTAGGACGTATGGTTGAAATGGTGGTGAAGGGTGGAGGATGCGGTGTAGGGGAGATGGAGTAAGTGGAAGGAGTGAAATAGGAAAGGAATGGAGGTATAGGGGGCAGGGAAGTGAAATAATGGATAATGAAAGGGGAGGCCCATGGGAGAATTTATTCCCACCATTATTCCTAAGTGAGGTTCCTAAGGAATAATTTCTTATAAAATAGGTTGTGGAACAATAGGGAAAAAATGGGTTGGTTGAAGGCAAGGCCAGTGGATCCTTAGCTAAGGGAGAGAGTAGGGAAAGGAGCTAAATGATAAGATATTATTATTAGGTATGGATAATCCATTGAGTCCTATAGAGGGGTTAGTATTAGAGTATAAGGCCTTAGGTATAGAACATAAGTATAGATCACCTTATATTACTTCCTCAACCTCTTTGTTAGGTTAGATTTAGGTTATATGATGGATAGTCTAACTGAAATGATATGGTCTATAGGGGATTATGGTAGTTGATTTGGATATGCATATAGGAACACTAGGCTGACTAATGTGGGGATTAAGAGAGTCAATAATGGAAGTGGTATTTTCATGAAGGTTGTAGTCACACATATTATTAAAGGAATGCCCAAGGGAGGCACCAAGATAAGTTTAGGATATGAGATGAGAGGATCTTAAGGGAATGAAGAATTAATGACACTCAAAAGAATTGAGGCCAAAGGTACTTAGGAAAAATATATATGGGGACCAATGGGAAATAGAGGCAGTAGAGATATACTAGTGGGTGATGAAACTAGGAGTTGGAATGTACTGAGGGTGAGGGGTAGAATTGAAACAAGAGGAGATTAAATATTTAGCAAGGTAATTTGGATGGGTTACTTGTTTTGTGATTTCTATTGATTTTATGGCCATATAAAATATGAGGGGCTATGGTGTTGGTGGCTAAGTGGGTTATTATTGGGTATCCTAGTGTCATGTAGTCTTATGTCAGCTATTCCATGACTTGGTTATTGGAAATACTAGAGGAGACAGAGGTAGAGCTAGATCATGAGGAGCTAGAGCTATTAGAATAAAATTTAGAGTTGGATCTAGAGTTAGATCTTGAGGAGGATAAGGTGGTAGGACACCCTATAGGATATTTTAAGAGATGGTGAGGATTTATTAGAGTTAGGTCCACTAAAGATTGAGAAGGAGATAGAAGAGTTTTGAAGGTACCTATTTGAGTAGTATTTCCCTTATTCTTATTAGCTTTGATCTATGATAACACCTCTTGGTTTTTAGTGACATTGAAATAAAACTCATTATCATCTTTAACTTGATGTTCATAATTGATGTTGAGCTAAGTTTAATATTGAACCAAATGGGATTGAATCACCCCTTTAGGGTCTCATTATCAAACCTTTCACTTTTCTAGGTCAAAGGATTCTCTCCTAAAAAAGCATATTTTTTTTATCAATTAGAAGATCTTGTAGATGTGTTGTTTTATTGTGATTAGGACTAGTAGGCATACCCTTTGTTGATGCTATACATAGAACCCCAAAATATCAACTACTAGCTAATAGGAAATATCCTATTATGATAAGTATTAAGCTACATAATATGGAAGGTATATGGGGTATTTGATTAAGGTCATGATTGAGATCATTGTGTCATCTTTTTATAGCCACTAGTCTCTGATGGCTACCATAGAGTCCTATATTGCCTTTGAGAGCCAAGGCATTAGAGCTTTGTTGACTACCTATTGACAAAATTTGACCCTACAAGTCAAATTTGGATTCTTGTAGGTGAAAACATGATTTTTAGATGTTTAATGGGTCTACTACTATGTCATAGGGTTTATTATAGGTATTTTAATGTCATTTAATGCTACATTAACCTTTATTATGGTCTAATTAGTCAATATGTCACTTTTAGTCATTTAGATTGTTTTTAAGGGTCTTAAATGCAAATGGAATGGTTTTAAAGTGTTTTCAAGTGTCCTATTTTTCCCCTCAAATTTCCAATATGTTATATTTCCTATCAGGAATGTTAGTTCATCTAAAACTTGTAGGTTATCTAATTGAAGATCAAGTAATCAATTGAAAAGTGGAGTTTGGCACTTGTATGGACCATGAGGGAAGTTAACACATGAGAGAATAACATATAACATCTCTTCATATTACTCATGTTCATTTCCATTCTTAACATGATTTGTAAGTTCCATTTTAAGCTAAAATGACTCTTCTCCTTCTTTACCTTTCTAAACACATAGAAGTGGTCAATAGGACTATGTTTGGTATAGATAGTTAAAGAGGTTTCTATTTAAAAACTTTTAAGAGGTTTGATTAAACTTAAATATACAAATTTCAATAATATTATTTAAAATATTGGTTAAACATGATTTATCAACTATCCTTTACAAGCTGACTATGTTTTTCTTCTCATTATTTCTTACACCCTATAAGTTTTACTCTATTTTGGACAAGTACGTATAATTAACTTGATAAGGTTGTTTAAAGATGATTTTTACTACCTATTAAAATTATTACTATGATTTTTTTAGTTTTTTAAGGTGTTTAGATATGAAAATCATCTCATGTTGCAAGAGAAGGTACCATTCTGTGTTGCAGGCCTATTTTCACCATTTTAAGGTCTCCATGCTTCAATAATGAATCCTAAGGGTGATTATAGATTTATTTACATGTTTTAAATTAAATTTTAGTTCTATCACCTTTCAATATCATTATCCAAGAAATTTTTCATTAGGATGCATTCTTAAAGTGCCATATAGTCAGCCTACTATAGGACTATCATATGTAGTCATTAGAATGAGCTATATTAAATCCTAAACATGTCACTAAGAGAGTGAAAGAGATTTATATGGTGGTTTAAAAAAATTTATCACATTTTTTATGAATTTAATTTCATCAAATAATGTGTGGATAACATGAGGCAACCTTTTTAACACTTAAGAAAAATTCCTACCATTAATATTCACCTACATGTGCCCTCATGGAGAATATCATATTATGAGGAATGTCTGAGCTAATAAAAGATTTTGTGGTAGTATGAGTCCTTTATAAACATTTTTTAAAGATAAAAACTTAATTTAAACTTATAAAACATTCATACTTCTTGAAATTTCCTTACTACTTATATATGTACTAAGCACCTACAGGTGGCATTGGCAGAGCCTTGAAGGTACATGTATAGAATTTTGGAGCATGGTAAGGTTATATTTAAAATAATATCATGTAATAAGACTCAGATAATACCTATTTTAATCATTTAAATGGGTATGAGTAAATAAATTACCTTTAAGCACAAGGTGATCGAGTTCAGGGATATAAGCCCAAAAGTGCAAAATAAAGTTCCTTGAGGTTTTATTGATATTTTTTAATAGGGGTGATAAAGGATTTAAATAATAAAAATTACCTATAATTATATCATGAAAATAGGTCAAAAAATTTACAAAATATTTAGGTCAGATCACTAATGAAGGTTGGATGTTTGACGGGCTCAAAGTTGACTACAAAGACACTAAAACCTTCATTGGCATCTACAAGATTTTGATCCAAAAGAAACCTTCTTTCACCCAAAGTTGAAAAATAGACTATTACACCATATGATAATGTTTAATAATGGTTAAAGTGACATTCATGATCTTTAATATCATCAAGAAGAGATGATATGTGGTGTTTTGTTCCTCACACACACCTACAGTTGACTATAGGATCATATAGTGTAAAATAGAAGTTTGAGTGTGAAAACACATACAATGTTATATGAAGGATGATTTAAATTTTATAAAAGTAATCCCAAGTAAAATTTGGAATGAATTTCAAGAGATAATGCCAATCTATAATTCTTTTGCTTCAAAAAGTCAACCATTGTTGACTATTACAGGTAGTGAGCAGGAAGTATTGCTTTTAGGGTTGCTAGTGCATATCTCAAGGTGAATAGATGAGTAAAATAATTTTTAAATGGTTATGTAATATTGAATAAATTTTTTATACATTAAATCAGTTCCAAATAATCAAATATCACCAATAGGTATGGTGCCAATGTGAATAAGATAGTCGGGAATTTGCACATTTAGTCTAGACTAGGCAGGAGTATAAGGAGCATATGGAGGAATATGTGAGTGTTTAGAGAGGAAAATGAAGATTTTAATATATAAATAATATTAATAATAGTATAATGGAACTATAAATTTGGAAAAAAAGTAAAATTAAATGCCCTAAGAAAAAAACACACAGTTTATTGGAGGAAATTGTGCTTACAGTCCATTTCACACAGTCTATCTTGGTTTTTTATGCTTTTGAAGGATAAAATATTTGAAACAAGGGATGATTTTTTTTATTAAATAATAATAAATTTTAAATTTCACTAAAATATTCAAATTATTTTATTAAATATGGGAATTTCCTTTTATTTTATCTCAGATAGAGGGCACTCCCCTTAAGTGTAAATTGTTAGATTTTGCAGAAGGGGTCACAAATGGATGGACCAAGAGATATTTGGATAGTTAAAGGAGGTTTTATAAATTTAATTACATCTAGTAAAATATTATAAAAAATTAATAGAATTATGGAACTAAACAAAGTTCTTTAAACCCATAAGGTTTTAGTCAAGTCTAGTGGGTAGGGTTTTTGCCTAGTGCCCAAATGGTAGACCAATGAAATTTCCAACTTTAAAAGTGGATTCCAATGGTATATAATATGATTTTAGGATAATAATATTGGTGTATAATCTATTGTGATGCAATAAAATCCATCATAAGTCATTTTGATCTTTAAGACAACTAAGGCCTATTAGGTAAGGTTTAGGCCTAGTGTCCAAATGGAGAGTCATTCACACTTGTAGCCTTAGATGCTCACTCAAATGTATTGGATCATATTTATATGGTCAATTCATATGTTTACAAGCCTTAAAATTGTATTGACATAATAGAATTTTTAGGAAGTACATAATAGGGTTTTATTGACATTTTAATGTATTTTTTTGGTTCTATAAGGAGTATGAAGATTCCAATCACATGGAGGGGAATATTTATACTTAATATAACTCACCATGACCATTTATTTATTTATATAAACTCCTAGGTGCCTCAAAAATTATCTTACTCTTAGCTAGTCAATACTAGCATAGTGAACATGTAGTGAGAAGGGTAAAAATCTTCAAGTAAACTAATTTTATGGTATGAATAATTCATCTAAGGCCATGGAGGGTATTGAAATATGTAATTCACCCATTTTAAATATTTTCATGATAAAATAAAAGAAATTTTAAGGCCAAGTGTGTAGGGTGTGTGAAAGAAGAGTTACTTTAATTGCAGATGGTGATAGCTCATTTCCATATTATTCCAAACGACCAAGAATACAACCAATGCATGGAGAGGAATTTATAAAATACTTACATATCATTCCAATCATAATACCTATCCATATTAAGTCTTAGATGCTCAACTACAGGTGAATAATGAAGGCAATTTTCTAAGCCAGTAAAGGGAATTTCATGCCACTTTTCATAAGTTTCATGACTTGGGAAGCCACTTGTATCTTATAACCTTGCATGGTATATTTAATAAAATATTTAAATTCATAAGTAACTAATTTTCTCAACTTTAAAATTGTCTTTTTAACCTTTTTACTTCTCTCTTCTCCTCTCTTTCTCAAGTTCTATAAGAACTAGTGATTTTGGCCTTTGTAAACTATGCTCCACATGAGTATGGCATAAATGTGCTCATTTTCATACCATGGATAAATAAAGATAACTAATTTTTGCCTGTTTCATGAATATTCATAGTGAGTTTTACTTTTATGATTTATATTTCTTAGTGATAACTCTTGTTTCCTCAACATGTTATCTCATTCTCTCACCTATTTACAGTTGAAAAGATTCTTCCTATACATCATGTGAAGTGTTAAGGTTGAGTGAGTTATCCTATTCAATAGTGTCATTATATACCTATTGTTTATTTCTCCTAGCCTAAACATTCATCCATAACCTCATAATGAAATATTCATGTGATAAGATGTAGATTGGATAAGTGTATGTCTGGCTAATCCCTTATTCTCATGTGTAACATACATATGGTTGGTAGTAATCAACTAATTTGGTGTATCACCTCCCTTAGGATAGTTTACTTTCATTTTTACCTCCTTTTTCCCTCACAAGTTTAGGTGTAGTAGTGTTCTAAAAGTGGTACATTAAGGGATCCAGACCTATCTAGAGATTCACCCCATTTTAAGGCTCACCCATAGCTTATAGGTGTTTCAATTATGCCACTTAGATGAGAAGAGATGAGAAATATTCTCAAAGGGTGACAATACAAGTGAAAATAGTTTTTTTCATGCTTGATGGGAATTTTAGTCCAAGAATTTGAAATAATTTTGGTGTTGTCTTTCAACACATTGACCTTTGGAGGCATCTATCCAAGCATAAATGGTGACTTTAAAGTTACATCAACTAGTCAATTAGACTAGGTTTTCCTTTTGAAGATTGTTGGTAATATTTTTCTTTATGTTCTTGATTTCAATTAGGTTTCATGGCTAATTTTTGTGTTGAGTACTATTTTATGCAAGTTTGTGAGACATCTCAAGCATATAGTATTCCCTATCAGCCTTGGTGTGATTCTTACCAGTATTATCATTATCCTTACCAACTCCAACATGAAACTTATAAGCCTTGTTATGAGTTTTATCAGTCCTATAGTTAGCCTTCTCAATGTCTTATTCCTTTGAGTCACCCTAGTCACTTCTCTGATAAGTCCATTTCTAGTTTCAAGCAAACTATCTTGGGCTATGAGAAGTACATGATAGATCTTAATACACTAAGGGGATATGGTCAAGAGGTTCCTAGTCATCTTATTCATAAGGTGATATATGCATTAGATTTAGTCAAAAGATAGTGGGAACCTATTGAGAGAGCCAATTGGTAAAGGCTCACAAGTCAGATGCTAGATGTGAGTGGCCTAGTTTTATCCTTAGAAGATAGGAGAAAAATTCATGAGAAGAAACCTCACCAAAAATATCATCCTTCATATCCACTTCCCAAAGATTTCTATCAGTCCTACATGATTACTACTCATGAACCCAATCAAACTTATCAAATTTATCCTTCTCATAATTAGATATAAGACAGTTGTGAAGATAAACCTTGATAGGTAGATTGAGTTGTGTAATATGTAGATTCAATAGTCCTTATCATTATAAAAGGAAGTGGAATTTAAGACCCCATTGCCATCTCCAATTACATCCCCACCTCAAGAAGTGACCTCTAGATATGAAATCCCAAGCTGGAGACAAGGTGGTGAATCTAAGCCTAAGGAGATCACCACCTCAAGAAGAGACTCCTAATCCTAACATCTTAAGTTGGAATAAGGTATTGGAATATTTGGGAAAGAAAGAGAATAAAATCCTTGATAAAGAGTGTGAAGTTGAGAAAGATCTTGATCCTATGAAATTACCTTCCACCCTTAAGAGACCTCACCCTATCACTATTTTCCTTGATGTACCTATGGTATGGGAACCCAAATAGTAACACTTGGTTGATAATAATTCAAAACTATTTCTTGTAGAAAACACACCTCCTTAGAACCTATGGTATGGGAACCTCATTGGTTGAATAAGTGACATGATTGCAATATTCTTAGTCTTGGCATCACCTAGAAGGAAAAGGAGATGGAATATCTTGAATCCCTTGAGAATCAAATTCAAGTTATGATAGTTGATATGAAACTCGAGATCCCTCAAGAAGTCCTAAATGTTGAAGAAGAGGACATAATTTTAGGGAATACCTTTGGTGATCACAAGTGTAATTACAATCTATTGTATGAAAAGAAACATGTTGAAGACTCTTTTATAACTATCTATGAGGAATGTGACAAACACTTGAAGAGGGAATTAGTTGAAGAAGGCTATATAAATAATCAAAGAGTTTTGGATAATAATCTCAATAATTAAGATGAATGTGCTATTAAGAATGGAGAACAATTTCAAGTCATCCCCAAAGATGTTGAAGTCTTAGGAAAATATCTTGAGACCAAGGTGGAAGTTATTTTTGAATATGACCCAATACTTATTTCAAGTCATCCCCAAAGATGTTGAAGTCTTAGGAAAATATCTTGAGACCAAGGTGGAAGTTATTTTTGAATATGACCCAATATTTCACCCTAATTTTGGACCAAACTCAAATAAATTAGATTTTAAGAACACCATCTTGATGACCTCATACATCAAGAAGAGAATATTTAAGAGGTAGTGGTTTTAGATGATATAGAGGATAAAGATGATTGGTAGTTGCAAATGAAGTTCTTTCAAGAGCTTAAAGAGATTTTAAAAATTGATGGTCAAGTACATGAAAAGGTGAAGAAAGAGTCTTCCATGAATTACAATGACAAAGATTGGGTATAATATGCAAATCTCCTTAGTGAGCTAGAAGAACTTGTAGTTAAGAAAAAACCCAATTTTATTGAGAACACTATGGAAATCAAGAAGGTATGCCTTATTGAACCACCATCAAAAGTGATAATTAAGGATCAATATGAGAAATTTGAGGATATTTGGATGTAAGAATAGTTCACTTCCATAGACACACTATTTGGAATTGCTTGGTTCTCATTGAACTTCATGCCAATGAAATTGACAAACATTATGAGAAATTTAGTGGCATTAATGTCAAGGATCAAAATACTATATCTCTCATTCATTTCTTCATGTCATGAATAAATAAGGGTTTAAAAATTCCCCTTTGATCTAGGAGGGAGTTTTATTTTTAGGTTAATTAGTGTTTGATTCAGTTTGTTTAGTTTGGTGTGTCTATTCCATAAGTGCTCATGAAGCACATGTGTATTTAATTTTGTTTTATGTGTGTATTTTATTTGTGTGGTTGAGGTATTCATTGGTATTATCTTGATAAAATATCATGGTCAATGTTAAAGTTCATCTTGTTTAATTTATACTTTATATGAATCCCTAAGCCCAATAGACTTATAAGGCTACCAATCTTTAGTATAGCAAACATACTACCCCTATGAGTCACTAATTTATTGACCAAATTTGACCCTATAGGTAAAATTTGTAATCCTATAGGTAAAAACATGAATTTTATATATTTTATGGATATATTATTATGTCATAGGGTGTATTATAGGTCTTTTGATGACATTTAAATCTACATTAACCTTGATCATGGTCTAATTAGTCAATATGTCATTTTGAGTCATCAAAAGGCTTTTTGGGGTCATAAATGCAAAAGTGACATGGTTTTAAAGGTTTCAAAGTTTTCTAATTTTTCCCTCAAACATATAATAAATCAAATTCAATATCAAGAATGTCAATTCATCTAAAATTTGTAGGTTATCTAGCTAAAGATCTAGTAATCAACTAAAAAAGTGGAGTTTGGAACTTGTACGGCCCATGAGGGAGTTTGACACATGGGATAAGTCCATGGAATGTATATTAATATTATTAAAGTTCATTTAAATTTATTTACATGCTATTAACGTTCCATTTTTGAGATAAAACTGTTATGCTCTTTCTTTACCTTTCTAGACACATAAATTGGTCAATAGGTTTGTGCTTGGTACAAATAGTTGAAAAGGTTCTAGGTAAAATGATTTTATAAAGTATTATTAAACTCATACATATAAATTTCCATAATAATATTTCAAATATTGGATAAAAATGATTTAGGAACCATCCTTTACATGTTGACTATGTTTTTTTTGCTCACTATTTCATGCACCTTACAGGTTTTGATCTATTTTGGACAAGTTCATATGATTCACTTGTTGAGATTATTTTAAGATTATTTTGAATCCATCTTAAAATTATTCCCATTTTTATTTTATCCTTTTAAGGTGTTTAGATATGAAAATCATCTCATGTTCTAGGAGAAGGAACCATCTGTGTTACATGCCTATTTTCACCATTTTAAGATCTCCATGTTTTGATAATGACTCATAAGTGTGATGATAGGTTTGTTTACATGTTTTAACTAAAATATAAATTTTCTCACATTAAAATCTCATTCTCTAATCAATTTTTCATGAGGATGCATTCTTAAAGTGCCATATAATCAGCCTACTATAGGACTATCATATATAGTCATTGGAATGAGCTATGTTAAAGATTAAACATGTTCATAAGAGAGTGAAAGAGAGTTACATGGTATTGGACTCATATTTATCGCATGGGTGATAAATTTAATTTCATCAGGAAATGTGTGGATAATAGGAGGAAACCTTTTTAGTACTTAACACAGTTTCCTACCGTTAATATGCACCTATAGGTATGCTCATGGAAAATATCATATTTTGAAGAGTGTCTAAGCTAATCAATGTTATAATGGTAGGATAAATCCATTTAAAACATTTTTAAAATATATAAACTTAATTAAAATTTATAAACCATGCATATTTCTTGAAATTTCCTTACTACTTGTATATGTAATATGCACCTACAAGTGGCATTAGCAGAGCCTTGAAGGTACCTGTATAAAATTTTGGAGCATGGTAAAGTCATATTTTAAATAATATAATGTTATAAAGTTTAGGGAACACATATTGTAATCATAAATTAGGCATGGGGAAGGTAAAATACCTTTAAGCACAAGATGACTGAGTTCAAGGATATAAGCTCCAAAAGTGCAAAACATAGTTCTTTGAGGTTTTGTTGATATTTTTTTAATAGGAGTGATAAAGTATTTAAATCATACAAATGACTTGGAATTATACACCCCAAATATATCAATATATATATATATATATAAAGTATTTATGGCATATCACTAATGGATTTTTGAATTTTGAAGGCTCAAAGTTGTCTACAAAGACACTAAAATCCTTCATTGACATCTATAATATTTTGATCCAAAAGAGACCTTATTTCACCCCAATTTGAAACCTAGACTATGCCACCATATGTGAATGTTTAAAAATGGTAAAATTTAAATTAATTATCTAAAATATCATCAATATGATATTATAAGTGGTATTTTTTCCTCATACACACTTACAAGTGTTCCAACATTTGAGAATACACACATGAAAGGATATTTATAAATTATAATTAAATATATTAAAATATGATAAAATGTGTATAAATTATGGAATTAAATAGGGTGATCTACAACTCATTGTAGGACCATATAGTATAAGATAGAAGATTGATTTTGAAAACAACTAAAATGTTATATTAAGAATGATTAAAATTTTATTATAGGAATACCAAGGAACATATGGCATAAATTTCAATATATAATTCCAGTCTACAATTATTTTGCTTTAAAAAGTTAACCATTATTGACTGTTATAGGTAGTGAATGGGAAGTATTACTTTCAGTGTTGATAGTTCATATATCAAGCTAAATAAATGAGTAAAATAATTTTTAAATTATTATAGAATAATTATTAAACTTTTTATACATCATCTCAATTACAAATAATAAAACATCACCTACAAGTATGGTTCTAAAGAGCATAACATAGTTCAGAATTTGCATATACAGTCTAGACTAAGCAATAGTATAAGGAGAATATAGAGGAATATGTGAGTGGTTATAGACATAAATGAATATTTTAAAATATAAATCATAGTCCTAATAGTATAATGTAACTCTAAATGTGTAAAAAAAATGAAATGAAGGACCCTAAGCAAATAACACATAGTCCATTAGAGGAAACCCTACATACAATCCATTTCACATAGTCTATTTTGGTTTTTTATGATTTTGAAGTATCTAATATTGGTAAAAATGGATGATTTTTTATTTATTACATCCTTATCACTTGGATATGTCACTCTAATATTCAATTTTTTTGAGGAAATAGGGTAAATTCCTTCTATTTTGTCTCAGATAGAGAGCACTCCCCTTAAGTGTAAATTGGTAGATTTTGGAGAAAGGGTGGCAAATGGATGGACCAAGAGCTGTTCGAACCATGAAAGGAGGTTTATAAATTATAATTAAATATATTAAAATATGATAAAATGTGTATAAATTATGGTATTAAATAGGGTGATCTAAGCCCTTAAGGTTATAGTCATGTCTAATTGGGTAGGATTTTGACCTAAAGTCCAAATGGTAGACCAATGACATTTCAAAATTTTGGAGTGGATTCCAATGGGAAAATAAATATTTATAGATAATAATATAGGTATATAATCTATTGGGATGCAAGTAAATCCATCAAAATTCATTTTTAGCTTTAAGACAACACAATCATGTTAGCCAAGGTTTAGACCTAGTGTCCAAATGGAGAGTAATTCACACTTATAGCCTTAGGTGATCACTAAAATAGATTTGATAATGATTATAGGGTCAATTTAGATGTGTACAAGCCTAAAAATTTTAGATAAGGAACAAGGGAAGGCATTTTTGGACTCAAGACCAACATTAGGTCTCTATGAATGGAAGAAAGGGTTTGAGTGAGAAATTTTGATTGCTCACATCTCTAAAGATTTTCATGGAGATCAAATAAATTTGGATATGTTAGATAGGGTCCTGAATAACCATTTTGTGTCATTTTATTGAATATTGGACATGAGATCTCTATGAACAATGGCTAAGAGGGTGAAATAGGCTAAACCCTTGTAAGAACTTGATGAAGGAAATAGAGATAGAAAGCTACCAAAATGGAATAACCTTCCTAGTATGATGATTAGATGTTGTAGGATACTCTCTCAGGCTACTCCCCATAGTTTTTAGTTACATGAAATTATATGGATGGATTAGAAAATAGGATTTTTTAAAAACTTTTTATGTGTTTTTTATGTTTTAGAAGGAGCTAAAGGTGTTAATATCATGGAGGGTAATATTGATACTTAATATAACTAACCATGATAATTTATTATTTCATATCAACTCGTAATTACCTCAACAAATAGCTTCCAATCAGCGAATCAAAACTGACAGAGTGAACATGGTAGTGAGAAAGGTGGAAAGCTTCAAATAAACTAATTTTAAGGTATTATTAATGCCTATAAGGCTATGGAGGGTCTTTAAAATTTTCATTCACCCCATTTTATGTATTTTAATGAGGAACTAAAGCCAATTTTGAGGCCAAGTGTGTAGGGTGTGTGAAAGAAGAGTTATTTTGATTATAAATGGTGATAGCTCATTTCCAAATGATTTCAAATGACCAAGATTAAAACTAATACATGTTAAGGCATGTTATAAATACTTCCCTCTCATTCCAATCATAAGACCTATTGCTAGTTATTTTTTTTACATTCAAATAGAGTTGAATAATGAAGGTAGTTTTCTAAGCCAGTAAAGGGAATTTCATGCCACTTTTCATGAGTTTCATGACCTGGGAAGACACTTGTCTCTTATAACATTTCATGGTCCATTTAATACCCTATTATTATGCACAATTAACTCATTTTATTATCTTGACATGTGTCCTTATGAACTTTTGAATTATCTCTTCTCCTCTTTCTCTCTCAAGTTCTATGAGAACTAGCCATTTTGGCATTTGTAAATTATAATCCACATGATTATGGAAAATCCCTTGTAATTTTAATACCATGTGTCAATAAATATATCTAATTTTTATCTCTTCCATGATTTTTCATAGTGTGTTTTACTTAGATGATTGATCTCGCTTAGTGATAACTCTTACTTCCTTAGCATGTTGTCCCATTATCTCACCTATTTGTAGTTGGAAAGATTATTTATATAGGTCATGTGAAGTGTTCTATGAAGTTTCAAGGTTTACGAGTTATCTTATTTAATAGTGTCATTCTAGACCTCTTGTCTAGCCCTCATAGCTTAAACATTCATCCATAACCTCATAATGAAATATTGATGTGAGAAGATGCAGATTGGAGAAGTGTATATTTGGTTAGTCCCTTGTTCTCATGTGTAACATGCATCTATTTTGTATTCATAAATTAATTTTGTGTATCACCTCCTTTGGGATAGTTTACTTTCATTTTTCTCTCTCCCTTTTCCCTCATAAGTTTAGGTGTAGTAGTGTTATACAAGTGGTACATCAAGGGAGTTATCCCTATGTGGAGATTCACCTCATTCCCAAGCTCAACCAAATCATATATTTATTTCAATTGTGTCACTTGGATGAGGAGAGTTGAGACATTTCCTCAAAGGGTCAAAATCTAAGTGACAACAACACCTATGATGTAGAAGCACCAATCCAATTTGGAAATTTTATTTTGTTGTTATTTATTTTTTACTATTAGGTTATTTAAATGGTCTTATATGTCATATCATTCACTTGATAATTATTTATAAGTGTTTAGGATAGTTCATGTTAGCTAAAATTTTAATTTGGCACTTTCCTAACAAAATTCAAATTTAATATTTTGAATGGTTCTATTTAGTTTAAGAAACTTTTCACAAAGTTCTATTGATTTTTAATGATGGTTTTAGGCTTGTTATGTTTATATAGATTCTTCAAGTTATTAATAATTTTTATATTACCAAGGATCATTTCATTTGTCATTTTAGTTATTGATCTAGTTTGAATAAATACCTATCGAGTCTATTCAAGGCCTATGCTATGAATTTCTTGGATAGTTAGAGTTTTAATAAGAATATATATTTTATTCTAAAGATTAAATTAAATCATAATGAAAACAATTAATAAGTCTTAAATCTCCAAGAATTAAAAATGAAGAGAACATAGGGATAAGAACAAGACTATCACAAGGATTATGTGCAACTGTATGTAAGGTTTTATTTCAAATGACACTTCATTATTAATGAAATATTTTAGTATTGGAAAGTAATAATTTATAATTATTTATATATTTTAATGGTTTATGTTGATACATTGAGAGATACTATTATATAATAAGCAAAATAAGGTTAATTCAGTATACACGGTCAAGTGAATTATCTTCATTTTCAATAGAGTATTGAAGATCCTTGTCTTATTTATATGTTTATTTATGTGAGAGAATTTTTTACTTGGCAAAAATAATTTAGGATAAATTATTTTGGGGTTTTAAACTTTAATAAATACTCAAACACGGTTAATTTTTGCAACTCTACTTACATAGACATGTAACCTATCTTTTGTGTGCTTTCTATAGGTGAGTTTGATGGTTTCTTGATTTTTATTTTAATAAAATAAGTGTTTATTTTTTATGAGTTTATATATACCATAAAAAGACTTAACACTTTAATCAACACATAAAACCTCATTTTCTTCTATAAAACCAAATTTTTCTCTTACTCAGCCTTTGATAAAGACCTAATGAAGAGGTATGGACATTTCATGGTTTGGGTATAAGGAGAGTTAAAAAGACACTAAAATTTTGAATGGATGATTTATTTTTAATCTTAAATTTGAATCAAACACAATTGTTGACCAATTTTTTGCTCACAGGCCAAAATCATTCACCTTCTCCTCTTGTTATTTGAAACCTATCTTTTCGAGTTGCTCAAGTTCAATAGCATGTTTTCTTTGGCCTGGTTCAAGTCTCATTTCAATCTTCAAGCCCCTTGTTTCATCGACACTTGGTTCATCTTTCTTTAAGTTTAGTTCTACACCTGGTTCATTGGTTCGGCTTTGATTCTTTAGTCAGTTTAGTCATTTGTTTCTCCACATGGCCTGACAGCCTTGGTTCATTAGCTTAATGTAATGTCCAATGCCCTTATGTATGTCAGGTGCTCTAATATAAAAGGTAAGTATTCAGGTCATTTCAAATCTAGGTAAGTTCAAAACCCATGGGGAAAATACAAAGGCAAGGAGTAGGCAAAATTTTTGTGAACTTTTTGTCCACAGGAAATATCTATGGATAAAAGCCCATGGAAAACATAAGCAAGTGGCCCAGGAAAATTTTTGCAGACAAATTGTCCATGGGAAATCATCCACGGACAATGTCTATGGGGAAATTGTCCACAAACATAAAGCCCATGGGAGCCCAGAAAAAAGTCTGTGGAACATTCAAAAGTCTGTAGAAACATTTAGCGGCCTAGTAGACAGTCTAAAACACAAAGGAACCTGTCGAAGATAACAAAGGAAAGAGTTCCTATAAGGTGATAGAAATATACAAGCAAGCCATGAAGAAATAAGCAAGCTATGAAGAAATAAGCAAGTCGTGAAGAAATTAGCAAGTAGCCAGAAGCCAGTAAAGCACGAGGATGTCCTAGAGGACGTCAAGTTTGATAAAGAAGGTGGCTCGCTATTTTAAAAAAACAAAGAAAGTGCTAACCAACCAGGAGCTCAAAATGTAGCAACCTATTAGGAATTTCACCCCAGGGGCCGAATGAACCAGATAAGACAAAATGGAAAAGACAAAGTGACCAACATGGTCCCAGTAGAAGGATGATGTCAGTAACAATGTTTTCTTCTTCCCAAGGAGGGATGCGACATGCCCACTTGCAAACAAGGAGCGTCAATGAGCCTTTTGGGTCTTTTCCATATAGTTTATGATTTGGTCATTTTGTAATTATCTTTTGACAATTTTACAAGGCACAGCCCTGCTGAAATTTTCACCTAAATCAAATAAAGATAGTTTTTACCTCTTCTTGGATGGATATTTTGTGTATGTCCTAAGTGTTTGATTTATGTTCAGTCATTCTCTTTTGATGGTCTCACAAGTTCAGCACCAACACACCAGTTATCTATAGGGCACCATTTTCTATAGCTAACAGGAGGAGAGTTTTATTTGGAAGTATAGAATAGAGGAAGTCATTTATAGTATGTATTTCATAGCATCTTGGTAAGTCCCTATTCCTGTGCTTTCATAATAACCTCCCTGCCATTTTCCTACAGCTTGGTCTTTCTACCAAGTTTGAGTGTATGTATGTATTTTTCTGATTCAAGGGTGGATGTGAGAAGGTCATTTTATTTTGGTGTATCACCTCCTTAGAGTAGTTTTTATTCCTATAATTTTCCTCCCTTTTCATCCCCCTAGTTTATATATATATATATATATATATATATGTATATATATATATATATATATATATATATATATATATATATACACATACATACATGTATTTTTCACTTCCTAGAATAAACCATGATACATCAGAAGGAGCTAGCCCTTACCTAGAGACTCTCCACTCCAGCTTCACCAGTCCCACAAGTGAGAGGGGAGTTTCCATGTTGTGAGGAGAAGGTAGGAGTTTGGCCTCCTTACCTCAGGTGTAATTTCCTATGTCAACAGTTTTAGCACACTCAGTGGGATAGATAGTTTGACAACTCATTAAGATTTAGGATTGATGCTGGTCCTAATACAGTGAATTAAATTTTTCGAGCATGTAGTGACTCCACTAGTAAGAGCTTTAGTTTTCAAATTTAGACTAGTGTCTTAACTTTCTATGCCTAAGGTCACCACAAGGTCTGCTTCAAAAGGGGTTCCTTTCAATTTTGATTAAATTACCTTTAAACTCTACTAAAAGACTATGATTTGAGAGGACCCACCCTTATCCAACAATCAATCCTCCTAGGCCTATTATAGGAGACACAATCATAGCAAAACCCTAATTATAGCCAGTTCTAGCCATGGCATTACCTTTTGTGGCTTTTCATGGTGAGAGCCCCTTGAATCTCCCACTCTCAAGAATGTGGGAGATTCAATTCCTGGAACTACTCTCAAGAATGTGCCTTCTTTTGATGGAGTGGGGCCTATTATAGCCATCAAGCATATTAGGAATATAACCAACCTTTACAATATTCATAATGTAATAGAAGAAAATATTGCCATCAAACTGCTAGCTTTGTCTCTGAAAGGGAAGCTCTTGACTGGTACAACACTTTGCCTATGAATTCAATACATTCCTATAATGAGTTGGGCACTCAGTTGATAGATCATTTTGGGGAAAAGATTGATGGTCTCTCACTTACTGAACAGTTGATGACCATAAAGAGGGCTCTACATGAGTATATGCAGGACTTCAATACGCATTTTCAAAAGACTTGGGATAGAATTCCCATCCTAGTAAGACCGACTCCCAACTACACTTTCTTGTACTACTTAAAAGCATTAAATAGTGATATTCTTGTGATGATCCAATCTATGGGAGGACATATACTGCTAGCTACTTATGACATTGCCGTAACAAACAAAAATTGCTTGGTTCAAGCTGGGAAAATTGCCCCTAGGCCTCACATGCCACTTTTCCTAGAAATGATGTCCCTAATTCAAACTATTGCTCTTGTAATAGCCCCTTTGCCTAGTGTTGAAAGCCAGCTGCTGCTCTCTCTAATGAGCTTCACAAGGTTAAAAGCCTATTGCAAAACATGTCAAATGAGCTTGTAGCTCTTAAGAGGTAGCAAGCCCAAAGCAACAGGCCAAATCAAGGATATCAGCAATATGGTCAAGCTCCTAAGCCTCCTTTCCAAGGCTATAATCAAGGATAGGGTCAGCTCAATCAGACCAGACCATTTCAAAATTACAACTCAGGCCACCTTTCATCATCTAAAGTCATGGTGTTGGTTCAGAATAATCTAGTACAAGAGCAGTTGGGTTGTTCGACCATGGGATATGGTCAAGAATAAGCTATTTACACAAATGAGATGATGAACTATTTTTATAATGTAGACAACCAAACATCCACTCAATCTCAGGTCTTCGAGCCGTCAATGCAACCCAACACAAATAGCAGTCAAGCCCAGCTAGATTCTACCCTGATGAATCATATGGAAGGGGAATTTTACTCAGTTAATTATGTGGGCACTATAAAAAATTAGGCTAATTGTGTTGTAGCTAACACAAGGTTCAAAAGAAGAATAGTGACAGAGGCCCAAGCTACTACTCAAATGGCAGCAGTGGCTCCTCCATTACACTCTAATTCAAAAGCCCCAAATTTTAGGCATCCATCTTTACCTTTAGCCCCTCAGCCTACAATTTAGCTTGGGATCAACCCCAAAGAAAACTTGAAGGGAGGGAATCCTCAAATAAATATAGTGGACTAGATGAAGAAGCTACATATGAACATCTCATTATGGGATTCATTGTCTCTTGCAAGCTAGAAGGACATGTTGAAGAAGGAATTGCATAAGCTGGATTGTCTAGTTGTCCCAGCAAGCACTGATAATGTCTTGATGACAAATGGACAGCCTTCTAGTTAAGGTCAGGTAAAGAAGGAAGAAAAAGGTCCCCCTTTCTATGTATCCTTGGTTATTGGGTATTTCTTGGTACATAACTACATAATTAATAGCAGGGCCAGCACCTCAGTAATGCCCAAGTGTATTACTGACAAGATGGGGCTGAAGTATGAAGAGATGAACAAAGACATCCTATAGCTAGATGGGACACCTAAAAAAATAGTTAGGATTGTGAAGGGTTTAGGCTTGATGCTACATGCTTGCCCAACCTTCTCAATTCCCCATGATATAGTGGTGGCAGAAGTTCCTCCTAATTTCACAATTTGCTTGTCCAAAGACTTCATGTCAAAGACAGGTGGCTATCTAGCAGGAAATTGGTCATATTTGGTTTTTAGAACCAAGTATGGGCCCAAGGTAAAAATCAAATCTGAGCCACTCTATAAGGACCATCTAGAACTATACACGCCCAAGGCAGTGAATGTTAGTTACACCATCATTGACCCAAAAGAGTCCTAGACAAACCAATCTCCATCTTCCACTCTTGAAGGAGTTGTAGACTTACTCTTGGATGAGTGGGGAAATGATAATTTTGAGCATGATCCATACAAGTTCATTGAGGAGGCAGACCTTGGAGTCTACTGCATGCACGAATAAGGTGCCTTCATGCCTAATATAATGAAGGCAAGAAAAGAAGATCTTGGCTTGTGACAGTTGTATTTTGATGGTTCTAAAAGTAAGCTGGGAGCTGGTGGTGGGGAAACGTTGGTCTCTCCCTCAAAGGAAAGGTATTTTTTAGCTTTCTATTTCCAATTCTCTTGCACAAGTAATGTTGCAAAATATGAGTCTTTGATCCAAGGGCTAGAATGGGTAAGAAAAAGAGGGATCAAAGAGTTGCAAGTGTTGGGAGACAATGAGCTAGTTGTAAATTAGGTGAAAGGCCTAAATCTGACCAAGAATTCCTTGCTGAATGTCTTACAAGCATAATGTTTGGGACTTGCTAGAATATTTTCTCACTTTCAATATCATTTCCATTCCTAGAGAACAAAACAAATAGGCAAATAGGCTGGCAACAATTGGTGCTTAGTTCAATGTTTCCAAGGAAATAAGTTGAGACTGTGGTTCACACCACTTGAAGGTGGTGGTTCGGCCCTCTATCCTAGACAACATAGCAAATTGGCAAGTTTTCAAAAGTGACCAGCAAATAGATTTCTTCCTATAAGAGGAAGCTAAGTTTGACAGCAAAAAATCAATCAAAATTGCAGCAGCAATATGGCAATCAAATTTTTCAGTTGAAGAACAATAAACTCCTTAAAGGGATAGTCATGCTTGAAAGCATATTCAATAGAGATGACCAATTAAGAAATGACAAGGCATGCATCACGACCAAAGAGGAGAATTACAAAAGAGTTGAGATCTTTAAGGATAAGCTGCTTGTGCTTGGAAAAGTCTACATGGTTCAAGAAAGGTGAGCTTTCATTATGCTATGTCAGGAGTTCTTTGATGTCTTTGCTTGGGATTATAGTGACTTAAAGGGCTTCAACCCAAGGCTTACCCAGCACACTATTAAATTAGAAGAAGGTGCCAAACTAGTCACACAAAAGCAAAGGCCTATAAATTTGATGATTGAGCCCCTCATGTAGAGGGAATTGGCCAAATTGGTTGAGTCCAGAATTATATTTCCAATCAACCACTCCAATTGGTTGGCCAACCTTGTTCCTATTAGAAATAAGAATGGGTAAATTAGGTTGTGTGTCAACTTTAGAGACCTTAATAAAGTCTCTTTAAAAGATCATTATCCCCTTCCAAGCATGGATCAGATTCTTTAGAAGGTAACAGGTAGTGAACGTTTCTCCCTCTTGGATAGTTATTCAGGGTATAATTAGATTCTAGTGCAAGGTTGTGATCAGCATAAAATGGCCTTCACCACTAAATGGGGAACATTTTCCTACAAGAAGATGCCTTTTAGGCTATCTAATGTTGGTGCTACCTTTTAGTGAGCCATGGATATGGCTTTTGGAGGCTTAATGAATAACAACATGTTGGTCTACCTTGATGATGTGATGGTATTCTCCAAGGAAGCGAGCCAACACATAAAGCACCTCAGGCAGATTTTTGAAAGGTGTAGGGAGTTTGGCATCTCTATTAATCCAAAGAAGTGCGTGTTTGCTATTCATGAAGGGAAACTTTTTAGCCACATCGTGTCCAAGGAAGGCTTATCCATTGACTCTGAGAGAGTTTGCTCTATCCTAGAGATGTCCCTCCCAAAGCACAAGAAAGGACTGTAGAGTTTATTTGGTAGGATAAACTTCATTCAGAGGTTCATTCCTAATTTTGATGAAATAGTCAAGCCACTCACATCTATGTTGAGGAAGGGTGAGGAGTTCAAGTGGACAACTCAAAGAAAAGATAGCTTTGAAGCCATCAAGGAGGCCATAACTTAGGCTCCTACTTTGATTAGCCCTGACTTCAGCAAAGACTTCAACCTCTACACTTTCAGTAATGAAGAGGTGATATCTGCCATGCTTACCCAAGCAAATGGTGATGACCTTGAATAGCCACTTACTTTTTTTAGCCAAGGGTTAGAGGACTTCAAAGTTAGGTACACATATGTAGAAAAGCAAGTCCTGGTAATAGTGAGGAGCCTGAAGAAATTTAGGCATATGTTGTCTAACAGTAGGATTCACCTTATGGTCCCACATCTTGGGGTTAAGGATTTCTTGACCAATCGAGACCTGAATGAGAAGAGGGTAGGGTGGATTATCAAAGTGATGGAGTATGACGTAGACATCAAGATCACCAAGTTGGTGAGAGGAAGAGGCCTATGTGAATAAATGGCTATAGACTTCAAAAAAAAAGGGAAGATAGCTTGTTAATTCATGATGTAGGCACTACAAAAGAACCAGCTATCATAAAGGATTAGACACTAGACATGAGACATTTCCTTATCACTGGTGAGTGCCCATAGGGTCTTGGTAAGACTGGCAGAAGGTATCTTAAACACTAGTATCTTCCTTATGTCTTGGTTGATGAAGTATTGTTTAGGAAGGATCTCTTTGGGGTTCTTCTAAGATGCATTGACCCAAACCAGGCTGATAAGGTACTGACTGAGTTCCATGACGGGCTAGTAGGCGGTCATTTCACCTCTAGAACTACTATAGCAAAGATAATGAGAGCTAGCTATTTTATGCCTACTCTTTTCAAGGATACCCATGCCTGGGTAAGAAAGTGCCAAAAGTGTGCACTTTTTGATGGAAAACAAGAGTTGGCTACCATGCCTCTACAACCCATTCAAGTTGAGCAGCCATTCATGTAGTGGGGCCTAGATTTCATAGGGATGATCAATCTTCCCTCCAGTGATGAACACAAATGGGTCCTGACTGCTATAGATTATTTCATCAAGTGGGTGGAGGCCATTGCTCTGAAAGAGGCAAATGAAAGTGTAGTCTTAGAGTTCTATGAAATTTTGGTAACAAGATTTGGGGTCCCAGCCACCATAATCTCAGATAACACCTTGGCCTTTCTTGGGGCTAAAACTAGTGAATGGGTGCTAAGGTATGGGATATATCTTAGCACTTCATCAAATTACTACCCTCAGGGGAATGGGATAGTTGAGTCCACCAACAAGAATTTAATCAGGATTATAAAGAAGACCATGGAGGAAAATTAGAGGACTTGGCATGTCAAGCTAAAGACAGCTCTATGGACCGATTGAATCACTCTAAAGAGATCAATCATAAATTCTCCATATACACTCATATATGGAAGGGAAGCTAGGCTTCCCATTTCACTTGAACTACCAACATTGGATCTCACCCACTAGCTGCAGTTACAAGAAGGAACCAGCATGGAGGTCAGGCTGTGTGAGCTAATGGAGCTCTAAGAGATAAGGGACCGTGCCATGGCTTCTATGTCTAGTCACCAACAGAAAGTAAAAGGACACTTCGATAAGAAATATTCATCAAAGGATTTCTTTGAAGGAGATAGTCTTGAAATGGGATGAGGATCGAGCTAAGCCTAGAAAATATGCAAAATTTGATGCCCTATGGAGCAGCCCTTACATAATTACTTAATGCAAGCAGCATAATGCATTCCAACTCTCCAGGTTGGATGGAGAAGAATTGCATATCCCAATTAATGGGATACATCTGAAGCATTGCCACTGAATTTTGGTTCACTTGTACATATTTTCCCTTATTTTCTTTCTTATTTTCCCTAAGTGCAGTTGCATAGGTAGTGTTTTTTAGCCTTGTGTGTTTCCCTTTGCGTGTGGGGGTAAAAGCTTCATGTTTGATTCTCAAATATTTTGGGGTTGTTTTTAACTTTTGCATAGCTGTATCTGACTCTATGCCTAATGGACTACAAGGCAACTGGATTTCTAAGTATAGCAGGCATGCTTCCCTTGTGAGTCACCAATTTGTTGACCAATTTTTTGCTCAAAGGCCAAAATCATTCACCTTCTCCTCTTGCTATTTGAAGCTAGTCTTTTTGAGTTGCTCAGGTTCAATAGCATATTTTATTTTTCCTGGTTCAAGTCTCATTTCAATCTTTAGGCCCCTTATTTCATCGACAATCGGTTCATCTTTCTTCAAGTTTAGTTCTATGCCTAGTTCATTATTTCAGCTTTGATTCTTTGATCAGTTCAATCATTTGTTTCTCTGCATGGCCCATTGGCCTTGGTTCATCAACTTAATCCAATGTCTAATGCCCTTACATATGGCAGGTGCTCTAATTCAAAAGGTAAGTATTTGAGTCAATTCAAATCTGGGTAAATTCAAAACCCGCGGGGAAAATACAAAGGCAAGGAGCAAGCAGAATTTCTATAAACTTTTTGTTCACAATAAATATCTACAAACAAAAGCCCACAAAAAACATAAGCAAGTGGCCCAGGCAAATTTCTGCAGACAAATTGTCCGTAGGAAATCATCCGTAGACAATGTCTGCGAGGAAATTGTTTGCAGACATAAAGCCCACAGGAGCCCAAAAAAAAGTCCATGAAACATTCAAAAGTCCACAAAAACATTTAGCAGTCCAATAGATAGTCTAAAACACAAAGGGACCCACTGAAGATAACAAAGGAAAGAGTGCCCAGAAGGTGATAGAAATATACAAGCAAGACGCAAACAAATAAGCAAGCCACGAAGAAATAAGCAAGCCGTGAAGAAATTAGCAAGCGGCCAGAAGATAACAAAGCATGAGGACATCTTATAGTATGTCAAGTTTGATAAATAAGGTGGGTGGCTATTTTTTAAAAATAAAGAAAGTGCTAACCAACCAGGAGCTCAAAATGTAGCAACTTGCTAGGAAGTTCACCCCAAGGGCAGAATGAACTAGATAAGACAAAATGGAAAAGAGAAAGTGACCAACATGGTCCCAGCAGAAGGATGACATCAAAAACAATGTTTTCTTCTTCCTAATGAGGGATGTGACATGCCCACTTGCAAACAAGGAGTGCCAATGAGCCTTTTGGGTTTTTCCCATATAGTTTATGATTTGGTCATTTTGTAATTATCTTTTGACAATTTTACAAGGTGCAACCTGCTAAAATTTTCACCTGAATCAAATAAAGATAGTTTTTACCTCTTCTTGGATGGATATTCTGTGTATGTCCTGAGTGTTTTATTTGTGTTCAGTCATTCTCTTTTGATGCTCTCATAGGTTCAGCACCAACACAACAGTTATCTACAAGGCACCATTTTCTGCAGCTGACAGGAGGAGAGCTCTATTTGGAAGTATAGAACAAAGGAAGTCATTTATAGTATGTATTTCATAGCATCTTGGTGAGTCCATATTCCTATGCTTTCATAAGAACCTCCCTGCCATTTTCCTACAGCCTGGTCTTTCTACCAAGTTTGAGTGTATGTATGTATTTGTCTTATTCAAGGGTGGATGTGAGAAGGTCATTTTATTTTGGTGTATCACCTCAAAGTAGTTTGTATTCCTATAATTTTCCTCCCTTTTCATCCCACTAATATATATATATATATATATATATATATATATATATATATATATATATTGCACTTGTTGGAACAAACCATGATACATCAGAGGGAGCTAGCCCTTACCTAGAGACTCTCCCCTCTAGCTTCGCCAGTCCCACAAGTGAGAGGGGAGTTTCCATGTTGTGAGGAGAAGCTAGGAGTTTGACCTCCTTGCCCCAAGTGAAATTTCCTATGTCAACAACAATATTTTCATTTTTGCACATGTGGAGTTATTTATAGCAAAAACATAGTTGTAGACCTAAGTGACAAAGAAAGGTCTTGAGTTGTTGTACTTGCTTAGTGAATTAGATTTTAAAAAATTATATTGTGTATTAAACCCTTAATTAGTTTATAAAAATTATTTTTCTAATCTAAATTCTTGTGTCTTGAAATATACCTCAAGAAAAATGCCTCTAGAGGACTACAAGAAAGAGGCCTAAAAAAATAAAAATATAGAGAGGATAAAATCTTTCCTTTTGAGTTAAAATATCAAATTTGGTGAGTTGTTAGGGGATGATATTGGGTACCTAAATCTAAAATGGTTTAATTTGTAACATTATACATTTATCTTAAAATCCATAATAATAAATTAATAAGGTTAGTAGAGATTAGCTAAAAAAGGAAACATTATGTTTAAGTTGTTTGTACTAACTCCTCTACATCAGTTTTGGTATCAGATATAGTTTGATACTTGAAGGATATTGAAATAATGTGTACACTCTTAGATAAAAAGAGTGAATTAATAGTGTTATGGTTAGCTAGCTTTCAAATTAATTTTTGCTTTGATATCTTGAAAGGTAAAAAGATAAGATGCCACCTAAAAGGAATAAAGCCAATATTCAAACTATATTATAGGAATTATAGAACATAATGATTGGTTTTTATGATAGTATTTTATCAATAGAGGATAATAAAATAATGGGAGTCATAATAGGAGATGAAAGTGATGGAGAGGAATAAATTGAAGAACTAGAACAAGAACGTGAAGAAGTTGGAGACTTTGATGAATAAGGTCTTGAAATAATACTAAAAGTAGTAATCAAATAGGGATCCAAACCAAAAGTGGAACTTATTACATACTCAATAATATTGTATGGATAATAATTTACTAGATTACATAGCTATATAAATACATTTACTATGAATGTGTTTTAGACTGGCAAAAATTGGAAAGGGCATGCATCCCTTTGGTGGGATTTCCTCCAAAAAGAAAGAATGAATAAGGGAAAGGCAAAGATCAAGTCTTAGGATAGTATGGTCTCCAAGATGAAGGGAAAATTATTACGAAGTGACTATTAAATAAATATCTTCCAAATATTGCATACTTTGAAACAAAAAAAAAGAGTGTTAAGGAATATATAGATGAGTTTTATAAGTTGGTCATCAGATCAAGCCATAGAGAAGAGGATAAATAGAAGTTTTTTATATATCTTATAGGATTGAGATACAATTTTTAGGATGAAATAAGTATATTTATCCCAAATACTCTTGAATAATGTTATCAAATTACATTTAAAGTTGAATCCAAGCTTAGTAGAAGACAAACACAATAGAATATAGGTAGAGGTAGAAGTTAAAGAGGAAGGGGTCAGTAAGGAGGTAAACATAGCTCACAAAGAAACCAAAGAGAAGATAAAAATTAACAAGGAAAATCATTTAATTATAGAGGTATATTTATACATATAAGACCATATTTTAGAGGTAGATATGCATCGAGAGGAAGAGGATCTAGTAACTTCACAGGTAAGTGCTTAGAGTGTAATAAATTTGTATGACAGATTTTGGGAGTGTCTAAAGGGTTAAAAATTAGGAAGTTATAAGATTGAAAATATAAATTAGGTTGTTAAATAAATATAAGAGGAGAGTGTTGGCTCTCCATTGCATGTGGAAGAACCAAATGTAGGTGATGTTTTGCTTATGATAATGGAATTGATCAAAATACCTAAAGAGACATAACCTACATAAATAAAAACTCTTTTCAAGACCTCCTGAAAGTGCCAAGGTAAATGTTGCAAAGTAGTTACTAATTTAGGTAGCACAAATAACTTAGTTTTAGTTTAAATGGTAGATAAACTAAGGTTAAAAATGATAACTCATCCTACTCCCTCTAAATTTTCATGGTTTAGAAAAGGGAAGAAAGTATTAGTTAATGAACAATATTGTGTGGAGTTTCAAATTTGGAGTTATAAAGATAAGATTATTTTTGATATCATGTCAATAGATGTGTGTGATGTATTACTTTTAAGGCCTTGTAAATATGATATGAATACATCACATGATATAATGACAAATGTTTACACTTTGGATAAGGATGGTATAATCCATACCTTGATGCCTATAAAAAAATACTATGGTGAACCAAATATTGGTTCAAGTATAATTATAGTAAGTGAAAAGGAGTTTTTGAATGCAATAAAAGAGTAATGGATAGGATTTATAGTGGTACTCAAGCCTATAATATTCATAACAACAAATAAGGTGATTGAATTTATATAAGAGGTGAAAGATGTGCTCAAGGACTATGTTGATATCATAGTAGATGAACTACCTAGTGATCTTCCACCTATAATAAAAATTAGTCATCACATTGACTTTATTCTAGGATTAAGCTTGCCTAATAAAGATGCATATAAGATGATAATAAAGGAAAATGTTGAGGTCAAAAATAAAGTTCAAGAACTATTGGACCAAGGGATGGTTAAGGATAGTATTAGCCCATGTGTAGTTCCAAAGGTGTTAGTGCTAAGAAAGGAGATTGGAGGATGTGCATGGATTCAAAAACAATCAACAAGATCACTATAAGGTATATATTTCCTCTCCCAAGAATTGAAGACTTGATGGATTATTTGAGTGGGTCAATATATTTCTCTAATATTGACCTCAAGATTAGATACTACCAAATCTTAATTAGTCATGGATATGAATGGAAAATATCCTTTAAGAGTAATGAATGACTATATGTATGGTTGGTCATCTAAAATAGCCTCACTAATACACCAAGTACATTCATGAGGCTTATGAATGAAGTTATCAATCCATTCATATATTTTTTGTTGTAGTTTATTTGTATACCATACTAGTTTATAGTCATAACAAAGAAGAACATATCCATCATTTTCATTTGGTTATGAGGAGGTTAGAAGAGGAAATATTACTAATCAATGTCAATAAATGTGTATTCTTGAAGAAAAAATTATTGTACCATGGTTTTGTGATATCTGAAGGAGTATTAAAAATGGATGAGTACAAATTGAAGTCCATAATGGAGTGGACAACTCCTAAGAGAGTTTGAGAGGTAAGATGTTTTCATGGCCTTAAAATATTTTACATATAATACATTATAAATTTTAGTGGAATTTGTGCTCCAAACATAGAAACTATTAGAGGATCCAAGAAAAGTTTTATATGGAATAACATGTCTAAATAAACTTTCAGTTTTGAAGAGGAAAATCAATGATCAGCCGATCCTATGACTTCCTAATTTCAATAAAGTCTTCTAGGTAGAGAGTGATGAAAGAGGAGTATCCATCAGGGTAATGTTAAGTCAAGAGGGTAGGCCTATAACATACATTAATGAAAAAATAAATAATTCTATAAATAAGTATTCATCTTATGATGTGAATTTCTATGCAATGGTGTAGGCTTTAAGGAAGTGAAGGCATTATCTAATCCCTAAGGAGTTGGTGATCTTCATAGATAACCATGCTCTATAAGTCATCACTACTCATCCCAATCTCAATCAAATTAATATTAAATGGATAGAATATTTGAAGAATTTCTCTTTTGATATCAAACATAAGAAAGGTCAAAGTAATAATGTAGAAGATACTTTGAGTAGGAGGGAATTACTAGTCAATTAAGTTCATATTGAGAGTGTAGGCATTGATTATATTAAGGAGTTATATGAGAGTGATGAATATTTTCAAGAATCTTATAACTCTTGTTAAAATTGAACCACTTTGAAAAGAGAACCATGGTTAGATTACATGATACAATATGGATTATTATTCAAATGAATATAATTGTGTGTGATAAAGAGTTTAACGAGGGAGAACTTGATTAATGAGAATCATTGTGGTAGCATGGAAGAACATTCTGGACTTGACAAGATGTTGGAGTAGATTACCAGCCACTACTTTTGGCCTAGAATGCAAGTAGAGGTAATAAGTTGTGTAGAAAGATGTGAAGTTTGTAAAATGGATAAGAGTAAAATTATAAATGTAGGTTTGTAAAAATCTCTATGAGTTTCAAATATACCATGGGACTCTTTTAATATGGATTTTGTCATGGGTTTACCCATAACTCAAAGAGGTTATAACTATATATTTGTAATAGTGGATATGTTTTCCAAAGTGGAAACTTTATAACTTGAAAAATTACCAATGATGTTACACATAGAAAATTTGTTCTTAAATGAATTTGTTAGACTACATGGTTTTCCACTTAGTATCATATTTGATAGGCACACCAAATTTGTAGTCGACTTTTGAAAGACCTTATGGAGGAATATTTGAATAAATATTATTTTTAGTTAAACATACCACCCTTAGACTGATGGACAAACTAAGGTGGTTAACATGAATTTAGGAAACTTTCTAAGGTGCCTATCAAGAGACAATCCAAAATAATGAGTTTTATTACTACCACATGAAGAGTTTGCATACAATGAATCTTCCAATAAGAGCATTGGTATGAGTACATTATATGTAATGTATGGCATGTAACCAAGAGGATAAATTAGATTGAGATACTTGATAAAAATGGAAAAATGAGTGTTGAAGGGGAGGAGTTTGTTGCAGCTATGCAAGAAGTACATGATCAGGTGAAAAGTAAACTAGAAATGAGTGTGGATAAGTATGAGAAACAAGCAAACTTGAAAATAAGAGAGGTTATATTTGAAATTTGTGACATGGTTTTGGCTCACATAATAAGGAATATACTTCCAAAAGGTGAGTATAACAAACTCAAGATGAAGAAGATAGGTCCTTGGAAAGTTCCCAAGATGTTCTCTAATAATGCGTATGAGATATATTTTCCTAGTGGGGTGGGCATCTTTCCAATTTTCACTTTTGAAAACCTATATCCATTAAAGGAAAATGATGATAATATTAAAAAAAATATATGATTAGGTATATAAATCCAAAAGTGGTTAAGTTAACTACCAATAGTTAAGAAGGAAGAGCTAGAGATGATATTGGATAAGAAGATTGTCAATAAAATAATAAATAGAGGGTATTTCTAGTATCTAGTCAAGTGGAAACATAATTCTCATGATTATGAAAATTTTATGACAAATGAAGAGATCAAACACCATGGAAATATCATTTTATACCTCATGAACAATAGCTCATGAGTCCATTTTCTGCCCCTTGGGAGTATGATGTAAGAGAAACACTATATTTTTTTAATTTTGGTTTGTTTTTATTAATTTTTTATTTATTAGGTTGTTTCATGTGTTTTAAAGTTCATATAATCTACTTTAGAATCATTTTCACTTGTTTAGGATAGGTTAGGTTAGCTATAATTTGAATTTGTCACATTCCTAACTAAATTCAAATTTAAATTTTTAATGGGTATCTTTATTTTAGGATACGTTTCAAAAAATTATAGAAATTTATAATGATGGTTTTATGTTGGCTAATTTTATATACATTATTTAATTTATTCCTAATCTTAAGACTACCAAGGGTCATTTCATCTATCATTTTGGTTATAGATCTAGTTTAAACAAATACATTTCAAGTCTATTCCAGACATATGTTGGGAGGTTCTTGGATAGTTATAATTTTTATATGAATATATATATTTTTTTATATATTTAATTAAATAATAATTTACAAAAATTATAATTCTTAAATATCCAATAATGAGGAATGAAGAGAGCACAAGGATAAGAACAAGACTATCAAAATAATTTTGTGCAAGTGTATGTAAGGTTTCATTGTCAATGAGACTTGATTGTTAATTAAATATTTTAGTATGAAAAATTGATGGTTTTTAATTTAAAATTATATAAATAAGTTATATATTTGAATATTTAATTTTAATACATTGAGAGATACTGATATCTAATAAGCAAAATAGGGTTAATTCAATTTACACAGTCAAGTGAATTATCTTCATTTTCAACAGGGTATTGAAGATCCTTGTCTTGTTTATATGATTTTTGTGTGAGAGGAGTTTTAAATAGGTAATAATAATTGAGAAAAAACTATTTATATTTTTAAAACTTCAATAAAGACTCAAACATAGTCAATTTCTATAACTCTACTTACATAAACTTGTACCCTTTCTTTTGGGTACTTTATACAGGTGAGTTTGATGGTTTCTATAATATTTTATCAATAAAAGAAAATAATTTTTTATCTATAAGTGTTTATAGACCCTAAATAGACATTTTACAACATGAATCAACACACAAAACCTCATTTCTTTCTTTAAAACCAAATTTTTCTCTTACTCAGTCTATGGCAAAGACCTAATGGAGAGGTTAGACCATTTAATTATTTGGATATAAGGAAATTGAATAATAATATATAATTTGTCATGGATGATTTATTTTTAATCCTAAAGTTTAATCAAACACTTTTTTATAATTTTGGCACATGTGGAGCTATTTATATCCAAAACATAGTTCTAGACCTAGGAAACCTAATAAGAGACCTAATTGTCAAAGAAAGGGCTTGAGTTATTGTAATTGTTTAACGAGTTGGATTATTAATATTGGTATGTTGTTTTAAAAACTTAATGGGTATATAAAACATATAATTTTTTATCTTAATTTTTTTGTGTTAAAAATTCCTCAAACAAAGTACCTCAAGAGGGTTACATGAAAGATTTTTTAAATGCAAAGATATTGAAAGTAGAGAACCTTTCTTTTTGAGTTAGAATCTCAAATTTAGTGACTTATTAGGGGATGATAGTGGGTACCTAAATATTAATTATTTTTATATACAACCTTATATATTTGTATTAACATCCAACAGAGTTCCTCAAGAGGGTTAGTAGAGATTGGCTAAAGAAGGAAAGCTTGTGTTTAAGTTGTTTGTACTAACTCCTATGCATCAGTGTGGTACACCATTAGGTACAATTACTCATATACATCATAGGCATGCTAGTGATACTGGTGGACATAAAACTTATAAAGACCTTTTGGATGGTTGGGCCATTGAGAAACCATGTAAGAAATGATGAGGGTTTGAATGAAAGTGTCCCACAAATTGCATTTAAAAAGTACCTCATCATGTAGAAGTTTATTCCATTTAGGCCATCATAAATGGCATGAACCAAATTGAAGTTGATTAAACATCTTATGTCTAGGATGTCTAAATGTGTTAAGATCATATGCAATAGAGGCAACCATGACTCACTGATGTGTTAGTAATTTGGGTCCCTAAATAATTAGTTTAGTAGGATCATGCCTACTCAGACCTAATCCCAAAAGGTGAAAACTATGTATTCATTTATTTTCATTGTTAACCCACTTGGAGATATGGTTCTCACTCCAAGCATGGATGACATCATAGATATGGTAGGTGCTCATCTAGTTTGAGAAGTCTATGAGGGATTAATACAACATGAGGGCATTTAAAGATATACTATTAGTCTGGTACTAAGAGGTGGATGAGAATACCTATTCATTGATATCATCTTGCATATAATAGTCCTTATGGAGGATGTGGCCCAATAGGTTAGTGTAGGGAAATGCCTCCGGTTTGGTTATGGCTCTATGGAGTCCACACTTCTTATAATACCTAAGAGCATCATCATACTCATTGTTTTGGTCATCTACATTGTTAAAATCCTTTGAGAACTAATCAATTTACTTTTATATATATATGTGTGTGTGTGTGTATATATATATATGTATGTATATATATATATATGTATGTATGTATGTATATATATATATATATATGTATGTATATATATATGTATATATGTATGTATATATATGTATATATGTATGTGTATATATATATATATGTATATATATGTATATATGTATATATATGTATATATGTATATATATATATATAGATATATATATACACACACACACACACACACACACACACACACACACACACACACACACACACACACACACACACACACACACACACACACACACACACATATCATTGTAGTGATTATACTAAGTTAAGCTAGTAGGGAAGGTGGTGTTCTGGTACTCAAGCTCAAACTTTGAGTTTGAGGATGTAACAACCATTAGAGTATGATAGAGGGTTAATTTAGGGAGATTTTAGTGTATATGGCATGGGATATAGGGGCTTTGTGGAATTTTAGAAGCAAAGAGTTAGATATTTGCTAAAGTTACCAATGGTAATCATGAATGAGATTTGCTTGGGCTTTATAAGTGCATGCATACATCCCCTATGCATTAATGGTGCTTAATGACTCACTTGATATGAATTTGAATTTGAGTTGGTGGATGGATTTTTTTCCCTTTATTTATAAATATAGAATTGAATTTAGAGAACATGATCCTTCCCCACTAGCAAGATATAACAATAACAATCATATATTTTAAAACAGTCTAATCAGGTTCAACTTCTAATTCTATTAATTCATATCTTGTACTAGGCATGCATTCACATATATCAATGGATTATTATCTAACTCCTTCTTTTCACATATGTTATCTACTAATTAGTCTTCCCATTAATGGTCAACACATAGGCATGGTTTTATATCCCATATTGATCCCCTAGGTTGGGTGATGTGTCACTTAGAGACACATGGAATTTTTTAATAGGATTTTGAGTTTCATTTATACTTCATTTTGAGATTTCCAAGATATTAAATACAAATAATTTCATCCACATACTAGGTGATGTGGTGACTTACCATTTGGACAAGATTTACTGGGTTCTAAAATTTTTGATATGTCTAGGGGACTAGTTATTCTAACTTATGGTGATGTGGCACCTTTCAATTTTACTAGGCTCTCTCAGGCTCTAGCATCTCTAATAATTTTGGGGGATTAGTTTATTTAACTCATGGTGACATGGCACCTTCCCATTTGATAAATATCTCATAGAATTTGGCATCTCTGACAAGTCTAAGGGATTTGTTGCTTTAACTTTTGGTGGTGTGTCACCTTCCCATTCAATTGGGATATTACAGGCTCTAACATCTTTAACTAATCCAAGGGATTTTCCACTCTGATTTGTGATGATGTGGTTACTTCCCATTTGGCTAAGATCTCCTAGGATTTGACATCTATAATAGGTCTAGGGGACTAGAAAATCTAACTCCTAATGATGTGGCACCTTCCCATGTGATCTAGATCTCTTAGTCTTTGACATATCTAATATATCTAGGGGACTAGCTAATCTAACTCTTGATGATGTGGTGAATTACAATTTTTTTAGGATTTCTTGGGCTCTAACACCTTTGGTACATCTATGGGATTAGACACTGTTACTCATTATTATGTGGTGACTTCCCAATCGGTCGAGCTCTCCTAGGCTCTGACATCTTTGATAGGTCTAGGGGATTGGAAACCTTAAATTGTGATAACATGGCACCTTATCATTTGGATAGGATCTCCTTAGCTTTGACATATTTGATAGGTCTGGGGGACTAGCCACTCTAACTCCTGATGATGTGGTGACTTTCCATTTAGTTGGGCTCTCTTGGGCTTTATGAAATTCACAAAAATTACCAAACAAGAAATATAAAAAGAATGAAATACATTAAAACTTGTCAAGTATAAAGATCTTATTATTTCATGTAAGGTAATTGGTTTGTTTCTCCATGAATGGAACTAGAATTTAGGATATTTGATCAAAAATGAACATATAATGTTAGTGTCATGATTTTTAAATAGAACCAACATTCCTTAGTTTTAAATAGAAATGAAATGGGCATGTTACTACTTGAATAAATCATGGTGGTTCATATTCTAAATATTTGAGAAAACATCATTGATAAGAAAAAAATAAAGGAATTTGAATCTCTGGTTTGTGAGATTTTTAAGAGGGGTTCCCCATTTTGAAGAAAAGGGATTGTGTTGGACATAACGAATGGTGAGTTCCATGGGTAACATGATTAGAAGAACTTATATCCCAACTAATCTCTTCTTCATTCCTTGTTCAAAATAGATATTGTAAGGAGATATTTATTGTCCATATAAATGATGCTACACTAGAATCTCAAAATAATAAGTAGCATATTGAGCTTCTACCATGTAGATGGCCACCAACATGATTTAAAAGTAATTTGTGTTTTCAATTCATTATCATATTACCATCAATTAATCAAGGTTTTAATAGTTACAATACCTCATTTTAAGTATTGTTGGATTGATGGATTGGGGGGAGATGACTAGGGTATTTATCTATTACCATACCGATGTCAATAGCCTTGATAAATATTCCTATAGTCTTGTTTATGGCCTTGTTCCACTATAATATAGGATAAAAATCTTACAGTAGAGATTTATTGTATTTCCCTTTTGAGTTAGAATCAAAATTTAGATTATGCATGTTTTGTTTATTCTTTTCTAAGCTTCCTATGAAAATATCATTATCTATTATTCTTATCCATTGAGGGTTCAGAACCAAGACAACAATGAAAAGATAAGAGGAAAGTTATTAATAGTCTTCCAATCCTTGATCAAATTGAATAAATGATATTCTCAAGTGATTATTATGTACATCTTGGTTTTTATCTTGGGGTGTAAGATTTTATAAATCCACCTGTTTCTCTTATATTCATTGGCCTCTCAAATCCAAGATGTCAAAAGTTTCAATTACCATCTTAGAATCACTTAGATTTAATGTTTACACCTAGTACTTATAGGTCCTCAACCATCCTCCTAGATTTCAACCACCACTTGAAATAATTATTAATAAAGGTTGAGTGTTAAAGGAAAAATATAGAATAAATAAGTGGATAGAGGGGTAAAATCACATAGTAGAAATAAACACCTAACTAAATCAAATCCATTTAATATATAGATTACCACATCCTACTCAAATTACTCACAAACTAATTTGGAGGGGACCACTAAGAAATAGTACTTCAAGAACTACCTATTTATTAGAAGTGGTAAGTCACTACCCTAAATATCCATGATACAAAAGGCATTTTAGCCTAGTATTTTAGCTATCTAGTATGGGTCGATCCAAAGGGGATCTAATTTCAAATGCTAGCATTTATTTTCATTGGCCTTGTCCCAAATTAGAACTAGGTCCAAGATTTTGAAAGCCTTAACCTTTTCCCTCTTTTCAAACCACCTCTTGACTATGTATTGATGTTTGTTGAAACTCAATAGAGCTTCATCTCAAGATTCCTGTAGTTGAATAAGGTCCATGAGTCTAGACTTTACTTTATTATCCAATTCCTTGAATTGTTACATGAACTTATAAGTTGACATTTTGAGATTGACTAGCATGATTGGCCCCAATCAATAAACTATAAGGAAAGGAGATATTTTGAGGGCTTGTTTATACCTAGTGTAGTCTACATAGAAGGCAAACTTAAGTAATGAGTACCATCCTTAGGGATTTTCTCCATCTAATTTCCTAATAGCATGAATAAATTTTTTGTGGGTGGATTCTAGTAATCCATTCCATTTTAGGTAGTCATTATATGATAAATTTAGCATGATCCTCTTATCATACATCCACTTTGTAAATTATGTGGATTGAAAAGTGGGGCCATTATCACATATTAAAGAAACAAGAACCCAAAAATAGGTGACTATGGAATTATATAATAAATTTATGACTTTGGTATTAGTGTTCTTTTTGGTTTTAACTTTCACAGACCATCTATTTTAGTAGTGTATGCATGTAAGGATGAATTTATGATCGACTAATGACATAAGGTTAATCATTTATTGACCAAATTTGTCATTTTAGTCAAATTGGGGCACCTATAGTAAAAAAATGATTTTATAGGTCTATAGGGGATGTAATATGAGTTTCATGGGGTGTATTATATTCAAATTGATGTTAATTAATGTTATATTGTCCTTGGTCAATTAGTTTTTATGTCCATTTATCATTTTGGGTCATTTTAGGGGTCAAAAAGGGTGCATTTAATGATTTCTATGGGTTTATTAGGAGATGTGAAGGTCTAAATGGGTGATGTCACATGAAATATGTCCTAATAAGTCTTAATCCACTATTGGTAACTTAATTTTTTAGGTTTATTAAAAGAAAAGTTAGTTTTCTTAAAAAAATGAAGAAAATAGCACTTGTACAGCTTCCTTCAGGAAATGTGCCACTTGGAAAATGCTGAAATGTGACTATTAATCTCCCCCAAAATCATATCCATGCTTTAATTTAATTTTAAGTGTTAAATCTTTCTCAAAACCATTCATCTCTCTTCTCACCCTTCTTGGCAAGCAAAAGTGACTTGCAGGTTTATACTCGGTACAAACATCTCATGAGGTTTCAGGAAAATTTATCGTGGGAGATGATAGCATCTTTTATACCTTCATTTTCATATAATTATTTTCAAAATTTATCACTTTTTATTTATAAACCATTACTAACATGTTGACTATGCAGATCTACCTACTAATCTATGAACCTTACATGGTTTACCTTGGTTTGAGAATATCTATACAATATACTTGCTTATATTGGTTCAAGATGATATTGTATATGTTACCTAATGTATAAAATTCTTGCTTTCACATTTTGTCTTGTTTGGATGAGCTAATAACCCCAAATTTATAGACTAGTCTCTTTTGAGTGCAACAGGTAGTTTTCACTATTTTTAGGAACTTTGTGATTTTTCATGGATTCATATGGTTATTATAAGTAAATTTAAGTGTATCCAGTATATTTTTCTCCTCTTTCAATCCCATTCTATAAGATAAAATTTTCATGAAGGTACAGTCATGAACAATATATATATATATATATATATATATATATATATATATATACACACACACACACACACACACACACACACACACATACACACACACACACACACACACACACACACATACATACATATATACATACATAGTCTACCATTAGAGTATGCATCTACATGTGATCTTATGGAGGAAATCACATTGGAGATAATGTATTGAAAACTATTTAGATCCTTTAGAATATGAGAGGTTAATTTTAAAGTACTTTTACAAGACTATAAATCTTACGGGTATCAAAATTAATTCTCACTACCTAAATCCATTTTTACTACTTGCATCCCATAATTACCACCTATAGGTGGTCTTGATAGAAGATTGAAAGGGTCATTATCAAGAATTGATTCATGATAATAAACTATACTTGAGCACATAAAATTAATTGAGATAATTATTTCCATTTTTAAAGGGCTAGGTTGGTAAATAGAATGAAATACACATCCTAAGACTCAATGACACTATTTCAGGCCCACAATTCCTAAAATAATAAAACATAGGTCTAGGAGATTTCTATAGGCACCTTATGACTTGTTTGAAAACACATTTAAGGCATCCAAGTAAGTGAGTTTTATAGATTCCATATAATACATTAACTATCAAAATTATGAGCTCAATAATATGGATGGAGGATGGTTTATGAATACCCTAAAGTTGCCTAAAAGGATATTACATAAAAGCAATAGTGTCTACAAGACTAAGTCTTAATGAGACCTTTTCACCTAATATTATAAAAATGAACCGTTCCTTCATGTAAAAATGGTTCCAAATGTTTAAATAACATTTAAAATCCAAAATACCATTCAATGAGGATGATATATCATGTTTGGTTTCCTATACCCACTCTCAGTCCATACATAGGCTTGAGATGCACCTACAATAGTATAATATAGGAAATGAGTTGGAAAATGTCTTTAGGTGTTGTTTAGGTCACTTAAGTTTAATAAAATCATGAGTAAATGTTAAATTATCTAAGGGGAATCAAAATAAGGTCTTTTCATAATCATGACTAATCTAAAAGAGCTCACATCATCTATAGGAATCAATACATGTAGAAGTGTCTCAATCAGTAGGTAGTTATAGGTTTAAGTGTGACCAATGGTGGAATTTGAAAGCCAAATGGGAGATTAGTCTGATAATAAGGCATTTTAAAACTTTATTCAAGGCCATTATTACTTGTGCAAACTTTTTAATGTCTAAACAATCTTATTCAAGCTTCTTGAATCCTTGTATACACCTATAGTTGTGTGTAGTGATGACTAGTCAATGAGAAATTTTAAGGAGTAAAGGCATTGACAATGTATAAAAGTGAGATAAGTGAGTCCACAGGTATCAATAAATATTAATAGGGTTAGAGGGATTTTTTTAACACTATGTTTGAGGATTTAATCATGCTTTTACCTACAGGCAAGAACTTTTCAAAATAGGAAACATAGTCAAGAAGAAACTTGGTCTTGTGAATCCAAGAGTATGAGGGATCCATGGGAAATCAAAGTGGGGGAAAAGGACTAGAACATATAAATCATGATGATTAAAACATATATAGGCTATTTTCATACCAATGATGAGGCCACCAATTTATTACTTTTATAGCCTCATCCATACTAAGTATATGTCTTTTTCCATGTAAATCCCATAATTATCTGTGACTTATGCAAATGAATAAATGAAGTTATGATTTTGTATGTACATTGATATATATGTTATGTTATGAATTATTGATTATTTTTATTTGATTGAATTATATTGGTGTGACTTTATCTAACAAGCATTTAGAGGGTCATGAAAGGCTGTTGAATATTTATAGGCCATAACTACTGTAGGCTACTTGTAGCAACTATAGGCTTCACCTATAGGTTACCTATATCCATTTTAGAGGGCCCATAGTAATTATAGGATTCACCTATAAGTTTTTCTAGCCACTGTAGAGTTTCCATAGTAACTATAGGCTTCACATACAAGTTGTCTATAACCACTATGAAAAATAGATATATTGTTGAGTAGATACTAAAGACACATCAAGTTATCTTGGGAACGTAATGGATGATTGAAAAGAATCATAGTTGTTATACGGATTCCATACATGCAAGTAAATATTATATGTGCTGCTAGAGATGAGAAAGATAAGGATAATGAGAAAAAGACAAAAAGAAATAAAACAATAAAATAGTATGCCTTGTCTCTAACCTAGTCAAACCTAAAACACATAACATTGGTTACTAACCATTTGAAGGTTGATTGGGATAGTTTATAGGTATTTGTATTATTCATGTTTGTTGTTTTTGGTTAAGATTTAATAAATTTCCTTACATATTTAACGGTAGAACATAGATCAGATTAGGAGTTAGTTAATTTGAATAGATGATAGTAAAAGTATTGGAATTTCAGCATTGCACTATGAATATTGTAATTTCCTATAGTAATCTTTAATTGATACATAATTGAGTAATGAGAAGATTGATTTTGTGAGAATTTATTTAATTCTCTCAGAGAAGGATTGGAACTCAACTTTGAATGAGGAAGGGCATCCTCGAAAGGAGTTGTAGTGAAGATCCTAACTCTCTTTAACTTTAAGTGTGTTGTGTAAGTTGATTTTAATTAATTTGATTATATAAGTGTGATTCATGTGTAATTAATAAGTGTGAAGTAGTTATATAATTATATCATAGTTTTCTTGTAGTATTTTTTTTGGTGAATTCAACATAAATCCATTATACTACAACTAGAAAAATAAGATGATTTTTTAATCAATAATGCATATATAGTGATGACATCCTTGAAAAGTGTACGCACCCTAGGTTGATAATTAATGTTAATCAGACTCAAAAATATAGAAATCATTGGGTAATTATTTTTCACAACACCAAAATCAATCAAAAGAAAGGGTCTCAAATAAACACGCACATTCAATCTACATAAACCATGCAGATAGTGTTGTTTCACAAGTTTGTTTTGAGGTTTTGATGAAGCTTGAAGGTATATGCTTGAATTCAAGGGCTAAAATTTTGTGTGGATCACCATTATAAATTTTTTAAGACACCCATGTATCCACATATGTCTGGTAAAATAAGGGATTTCCCTCATTTTTTTCTTAGAGATAGGGCACTTCCCTCATGCATTCAACCTACAATCTTTGAGGAAATGGTAGAAAGGAGTAAACAAAAGCCACGTAGACATTTAAAGAAGTATTGAAATAATAGATAAACCTAATTTGTAGGCTACCTGTAGCAATTATAGGCTTCACCTATAGGTTAACCATAGCCACCATATAGTGCCTAAAACAACTATAGGCTTCAACTATAGGTTACCTATATCCATTGTAAAGTGCCCATAGTACTTATAGGCTTCACCTATAAGTTTTTTTAGCCACTGCAGACTGTCCTTAGTAATTGTAGGCTTCACATACAAGTTGTTTGTAACCACAATGAAAAATAGAGTTATTCTTGAGTAGATACTAAAGACACATCAAGTTATCTTGGGAACTTAATGGATGATTGGAAAGAATCATAGTTGTTATGTGGATTCCCTACATACAAGTAAATATTATGTGTGATGATAGAGATGAGAAAGATAAGGAAAATGAGAAAAAGATAAAAAGAAATAAAACAACAAAATAGTATGCCTTGTCTCTAACCTAGTCAAACCTAAAACAAGTAACATTGGTTACTAACCACTTGAAGGTTGATTGGGATAGTTTATAGGTATTTGTATTATTAATGTTTGTTGTTTTTGGTTAAGAGTTAAGAAATTTACTTCTATATTTAATGGTAGAACATATATCAAATTAGGAGTTAGTTAATTTGAATAGATGATAGTAAAAGTATTGGAATTTCAGCATTGCACTATGAATATTGTAACTTCCTATAGTAATCTTTAATTAATACATAATTGAGTAATGAGAAGATTGATTTTATGAGAATTTATTTAATTCTCTTAGAGAAGGATTGGAACTCAGTTTTGAATGAGGAAGGGCATCCTCAAAAGGAGTTGTAGTGCAGATCCTAACTCTCTTTAACTTTAAGTGTGTTGTGTAAGTTGATTTTAATTAGTTTGATTATATAAGTGTGATGCATGTGTAATTAATAAGTGTTACGTAGTTATATAATTATATCATAGTTCTTTTTATAGTATATTTGTTTGGTGAATTCAACATAAATCCATTATACTACAACTAGAAAAATAAGATGATTTTTTAATCAATAATGCATATATAGTGATGACATCCTTGAAAAGTGTACACACCCTAGGTTGATAATTAATGTTAATCAGACTCAAAATTATAGAAATCATTGGGTAATTATTTTTCACAACACCAAAATCAATCAAAATAAAGGGTCTCAAATAAATACACACATTCCATCTACATAAACCATGCAGATAGTGTTGTTTCACAAGTTTGTTTTGAGGTTTTGATGAAGTTTGAAGGTATATGCTTGAATTCAAGGGCTAAAATTTTGTGTGGATCACCATTATATATATTTTCAATACACCCATCTATCCACATATATCTGGTAAAATAAGGGATTTCCCTCAATTTTGTCTTAGAGATAGGGCACTCCCCTCATGCATTCAACCTACAATCTTTGAGGAATATGGTAAAAAGGAGTAAAAAAAATCCAAGTAGAATTTAAAGAAGTATTGAAAGAATATACAAACCTAATCAAATTATAAAAACATGTCACAAGTTGGAAAATCAAAGCGGGATACTCTAAAGTTCTCAAATTTATAGATAGGCATATAAGCCTAATTAGGCCTAGAGATCTAAATGATAGGAAATTTCCACTTTGAACCTCATCTGAGATTTACAACTGATTGAAGCATTTTTTTGGGTCAATTTAATATGTCTTAAAACTTATGTAATGAATATAAGTCTATTAGGATGGTTTATATGGCAAAGAGTGCAGGTAGCATGTTAGGAAAGGATTAGGCATATGTCCAAATAGGGGGTCATCCATCATTTTAGCATGAGATGTGCATTAAAATTAATTTGGGAGTGTTTTTTGAGTCAAATAGGATGTTATAAATATTATAATATTCAAATAAAGCATTAGGAGAGTCAAATTTGGCTTGAAACCAATGCTAAGCATGTTCAAGTAGAAGAAGGAGCTCAACAAGCGAAATTTGGATGCTCACATCTACTTAGAGGATGTGCATGGAGACCAAGGAAGGTTTGAGGTGTTATAAAGGGACTTTAAAAACCTTACTGTGGAATTTAGTTGTAGATTAGATGTGAAAACCTTATGGATAATGCTTAAGACCAAAAATTTGTCAAAACCCCTTAAAAGCTCTTGCTAGAGACCCAATTGGGAAAATGGAGTTGGAGATGCAATATAATGGACTATTTTTACCTTAATATCTATTATATATTATAAATTACTCTCTCAATATACACCACAAGGAAATTAGCTGTATGAACTTGTATGGATGGGGAAAAAATAGGGTTGTTCTCACTATTTTGTGTGTTTTACAAGTTGTAGGAGGTTTCAAAATATGAAAAGTACATGGATGGAAATATTAAGACTTAATATAACTCTCCATATCACTATAATACATTTAAAAACCTTTTATGTATCCCAACTAGGTTCTTCAACTTAGCCATTCAAAAATAGCCTAATGGACAAGCTAGGAAGAAGTGTGAAAACTTCAAGTGAATGGATTTTTAAGATGTATTTGGTGATTCTAATGAAATGGAGGGTATTAATATGTTTTATTAACTTCCTCTCATATTTTTTCATGAGAAAATAATGCTAATTTTGAGGCCAAGTGTGCATGAGTGCATGGAAGAACAATTTTCTAGACAACAAATGATGATTCTTCTTTTCTAGTTGATTTTAGAAGACCATGTCTAAAACCAATGCATGTAAAGGCATTTATGATGTACTTAAAATTCATTCAAATAATTTTACCTAGTACTAATAATTTATAAGGCATTCAAATATGGATACTCATGCATGCAATTTTTTAAATCTAGAATGAGGAGATTCTTGCCACTTTTCATGAAGTTTATGACTTGGATTAAAACATGTAGCTCCTAGCCTCTAATGGTTCATATCACATAATATTAATATTAAAAAGTAAATCTTATTATCAGATTTACAAGTGTAATTTTGACCCTTATAATTCTATCTTTTTCTCTCTCACAAGTTTGATAAGAACTAGCCATTTTGACATTGTATTGGATGTTCCACCTGAGTATGGTGAATCCTTACTCAAATGTATAGTTTTTTATAAATAATAAAAGTTATTTTTACCTATTTTATGAATTCTATTAGTGTGTTTAATTGGATGATTAATCTTTCATAGTGAAAACTATGGATTCCTTAGCCTGTTATTCCATTCTTTCACATATTTGTATCTTCTTATAGGGCATGTGAAGTGTTTTAAGAGATGTCAAGGATTGAGTGAGTTATTATTCTCATTATTTCCATAATATTCCTCTTTTATAGTCTTGTATATTTACACATTCATCCATAACCTCATAATGTAACATTGATGTGAGAAGATGAAGATTGGATATGTGTATGTTAATTTTTTCCTTTGATTTCAAGTGTAACATGCATATGGTTGGATGTTATCATGATATTTGGTGTATCACATCCCTTAATTTATTTATTTTTCATTTATCCTTGTCCTTTTTCATCCCCCAAGTATAGTTTTAGTTGTAATCTAAAGTGTTACATCAAGGGAACTATCCCTATCTAGAGATTCACCTCATTCCTTAGGCTATGTACAAGCCTATAGGTGATTTCATTATTCCACTTGGATGAGGAGAGATTTGATTTCTTATAAAATGATTCAAAACTAAGTGAAGATATTTTTTATCATGTTTGGTGGGACTTTTGGTCCAAGAAGTTGAGAGATTTTTGGTGTTGTCTCTCAACAAGTAGCCTTTGTAGGCATCTATCAAAGCATCAATAGTGACTCTAAAGTTGTATTAGTTGGTCAAAAATCCTAGGTTATCCTTTAAATATTTATGGTAACATTTTTTCTTTATGTTCTTTATTTTAGTGAGGTTTCATGGTTGACTTTGGTTTTGAGTTCTTTTCTCTACAAGTTGGTGAAACCTTCCAAGCTTATATCGTTCCCCGTTAGTATGAAAAAGTTTTTAATGAACCTTGGTGTGATTATAATTAGCCTTGTCTTGAATTTCATAAATCATATAATTATCCTTTCTATGAACCACATTTTATCCCTCAGCAATCCTATGAGTCATGAAAATCCTATAGTCTTTCATTTTCTTCTCCATATGGACACCATGTTTTTCAACCCTATGAGAATAACTACCAAGGAACCTATCAAGAGACACCTATCTATCAGATTCAAGATCACTCCTATGAGTCTTGTCATATGAACAAAATGTTCTCATGGATTGTACATAATATTACCATTAGAAAGATGTATCTTTTGATCATGTAGATGTTACTCCTCCTAATCAGCCCAAGAATTCACTTCCATATGAGCTCATTAGTTCTTTCCTCTTTTTTAAATCCATTCATAAACCTTCTCATTCATCCCACACTCCATCTCTAACTCCTTCACCTTATACTACATATCATACTCTAGCTCCTTCACCTCAAATCTATGAGCCTATCCATAAAGCTTTAACATAATTCCTTTTAAAGTAGGAACCTCTCTTGAGAGAAGTAAGTAAATAAGAATAAATTTAATTCATGTCTAACCAAGGGGATATTATGAGGAATAAATCACCATAGGGAATTCCATTAGTGAACAAAAGGATAATCCACTAGATAATGTCTATATATTTGAAGGGATGTGTGTCCATGAAGAATACCCTACACTTCACCCTCAATCTAATTTTGAGTTCTATGTGCCACCTCCACCAACTAGCTCATCTTGTCCTCACTCTATCATTCATTACCTTGATGGACCTATTGTATGGGAGCCTAAGGGGGATTATATGTTTAATAAATAAAGATATTTCTTGCTTGAATAAAACATACCTCCTTGGCAGCCTCATTGGGTTATGTCACATGATTTTAAGATGCCTAGTCTTAGCATTACCATGAAAGAGAAAGAAATGGAGGATCTTATAGCCCTTGAAGAAGACTCTATAGCTGATCAAAAATTTATTGATGATCATCTCAAACATGAAGTGGAATGTACTATAAATAATTAAACTCAAGTCATCCTTTAAGAAGTGGTAGTCCTAGGAGAGTTTCATGAGACTAAGATAGAGGAAATATTTTTTAGGATGGCATACATAAAGAAGAAGACTCATGGTAGTAGTTTAATTCCATTTTCAAGGAATTTGATAGGTTATGTGAAGATTCTCCTTCTCCAAAATATTTCACACATGTTGATAATCTTGTTGATGAGTCTAACCTTGATATTTAGTGTTCAACCAAACATAAAAAGGAAGTTCTTTCTACTAGTCAAGAACCTATTATCATGAAGTCACTTGGTGATGCTAGTATACAAGAGGTTGTTGATAAGGATGATTGGTAGCTACAAGTGGAGCTTTTTCAAGAGCTTGAATAGCTTTTCCAAGTTGAGGTTCAAGTATGTGACAAGGTGAAGAAATAGGTTTCCATAGAAGATAATGATCAAGATTGGATAGAATTTTCAAAGCTCCTTGATCAGATAGAAGAATGTGTAGCTGAGAGGAAGCCCAATCTTGTTGAAATCACTTTGGAAGATAACAAGGTATGCCTTGTTGAATAAACATTTGAATTTATAATTGAGGATCCACATGAAAAAGTTTAAGAGGTTTGGATGAAAAAGGAATAATTTTACATTGTAGGCCTTTTTGAAGATGGTCTACTTGAGATAATGTTAATTGAAGTGTTAAGGAATAGGTTTAATCCACAAAAAATCCAACCTAAGGAGAAATATGATTTGCACCATGTTTAATCTCATGAAGAAGGTGATACTTCAAAATTCACATTTTATCTTGGAGAAAGGTATGCTTAGTTGTTAGTTTTACATGGTAGTTTATTCTTTGCTTCTCCTAGGTGCTTTGAGCACATGTGTGTGTTTGTTCTCTTTATTGTGTGTGTCTTTACTTTGTGTGTTGAGGTAGTCATTAGTTGTATTGTCTTGGTCAATCTAAAAGTCAATGGTCAAAGGTCTCCTTTTTTTACTTAGAATTTAAAATACTCCTAATCCTAGTTGACTGATAAAGTTACTAGTCTAGTTAGTATACCTAGCATACTAGCCCTATGAGTCACCAAATTGTTGACCAAATTTGACTTTCTAGTCAAATTAGGGCACCTAAAGGAAAAAAATTACATTATATGTCTATAGGAAGTGTAATATGAGTGTCATGGGGTGTATTATAGTTCAATTTATGTCAATTAATGTTATATTGGCCTTCATTAATTAGTTTTTATGTCCATATATCATTTTGGGTCATTTTAGGGGTAAAAAAGGGTACATTTAATGAGTTGTATGGGTTTAATGGGAAATTTGAAGGTAAAAATGGGTGATTCAATGTGAAATATGTCTTAATGATCTTAATCCACTATTGGTAACTAAAATTTTTAGGTTCATTAGAAGAAAAGTTAGTTTTCTTAAAGAAAAGGAAGAAAATGGTACTTGTACGATCTATTTGAAAAGTGTGCCACTTAGAAAAGGTTTAAATGTGAATATTAATCTCTCCCACACTCATATCCACTATTTAATTTAACTATAAGTGTCATTTATTTCTAAAATCAATTCATCTCTCTTCTCACCCTTCTTGGCAATCAAAAGTGACTTGTAGGTTTGTACTTGGTATGGACAAATCATGAGGTTTTAGGAAAAATAATTTTGGGATATTATTATAAAATTATATAAATTAATTATCATATAAATAATTTTAAAATTGATCACTTGCACTTTATGAACCATTGCTAACAACTTGACTATACAAATATGCCTGCTAATCTATGAACCCTGTAGTTTTTACCTTATTATATGAAGATTCGTACAATCCACTTGCTGATATTAGTTCCAAATGATCTTGGATATGTCGCATAATGTATAAAAATAGTATTTTCATATTATTTGGTATCTGGATGATCTAATATCCCCAAATATTTAGATTGGTCTCTTTAGAGTGCAACAAGTAGTTTTCACTATTTTTAGGAACTTTGTGATTTTTCATGGATTAATATGGTTGTGATGGGTTAATTTAAATGTATAAAATTTCTTATTGTTCTCATCATATTTCAATCCCATTATCTAAGACAAACTTTCCATGAAAGTGTAGTCATGAGCAATATATAGACTATATATATGTATATATATATATATATATATATGTATATATATATATGTATATATATATATATGTATATATATATATGTATATATATATATGCATGAGCTATATATATATATATATATATATATATATATATATATATATATAGTCTACCATTAAAGTATGCATCTATAAGTGATCTTATGGATAAATTCACATTAGAGATGAGGTATTGAAATTTTTTTATATCATATTTAGTATTATAGGTTCACTTTAAAGTTATTATATAAGCCTAGAACTCATAAGGGGATCAAAGGTAATGCTCACTCCCTAAATCCACTTTTGTTGCTTGCATCCCAAAATTACCACCTATAGGTGGTCTTGATAAAATATTGAAAGGGTAATTATAGGAATTGGAACATGATAATAAACTAGAATTTAGGCCTTAACATGAAATGAGATCATTATTTCACTTTTTGAAGGGCTAGGTTGGCAAATAGAATGAAATACTACCTCCTAAGACTCAATGACATTTTTTTAGGCCCACAGTCCCTAAAAGAGTAAAATAGAGGTCTAGGGGGTTTCTACAGGCACCTTATGACTTATTTACAAAAACTAATAAGGAAAAAAAATTATTTTTATATCCTCCATATAGGAGATTAACAATGCCGAGGATGAGCTCAAGATTATAGATGGAGGATGGTTTTTGGACACACTAAAGTTGCTTGAAAAGACACTAAATATAGGTAGAAGTGTCTATAGGACTAAGTCCTAATGAGACATTTTTACCTAAGATTAGAAAAATAAACCAATCCATAATTTCCAAATGGTCCCAAATGTTTAAATAACGTTTAAAATATAAAATTACATTCAAGGAGGATGATATATCATGTTTGGTTTCCTATACCCACTCTCATTCCATACACAAGCCTGAGATGCACCTACATTTGGGTAATATAGGCAGTGATTTAGAAAATGCCTTTAGGTGTTGTTTATGTCAATTAATTTTATTTTAAGCATGAATAAATGTTAAATAATATAATGGGACTCAAAATAAGGTCTTTTCACAATCTTGACTAAGTCTAAAAGAGCTCACATCATATATAAGAATCAATACTGGTAGGAGTGTCTCAGTTAAGAGGTAGTTGAGGGTTTAAGTGTGACCAAAGGTGAAATTTGAAAGATAAATGCGAGATTAGATTGATAATCAATAATTTAAAAACCTTATTCAACTCCATTATTACTTTCAAAAACTTTTGAATGTGTGAAAAAACCTATTCAAGCTTCTTGAATCCTTGTATACACCTATAGTTTTCTATAGTCATGACTAGATAGCAAGAAATTTTTAGGAGTAAAGGCATTGGAAATGCATATAAGTGATACAATTGATTCCAAATGTATCAATAAATCTTAATAGGTTTCAAGGTAGTTTTTAAACACTATGTTTAATGATTAAACTATGTTTTTACCTATAGGTGGGAGACTTTCAAAATAGGAAACACAGTCAAGAAGAAACTTAGTCTTGTGAAACCAAGAGTATGAGTGATCCATGGGAGATAAAAGTGGGGATAAATTAATATAACATATCCATAATTATTATGAAAACCTATATATTCTCTTGTAATTCCAAATTAATAAAAATAAAGGGTCTCAAACAAACACACATAGTCAATCTACATAAAACATATAGACAGTGCCTTTTTACAAGTCTATTTCAAGATTTTGATTAAGTTGGAAGGTTTATGCTTGGATTACAGTGAATTTTTTTTCTTTGAATCACCCTTATAAAATTTATAAGACACAAAAGTATCCACATATGTTTTTTAAAATATGACAGTGCCCTTTATTTTCTCTCAGATAGAGGGCACTCCCCTCATGCATTCAACTTGCAATCTTTAAGGAATATGGTAAAAAAAGTAACCAAAAGATAAGGAAACACTTAAAGAAGTAAGGAAAGACTAAATAAACCTAATTAAATCATAGAAACTATCACAAGTTGTAAAATCAAATCAATATACTCTAAAGTTCTCAAATATATAGACATGCATACAGGCTTGATTAGGCCTAGAGATCCAAATGATAGGGAATTTGCACTTTTAATCTCATGTGAGATTTAAAACTAATTCTAGAATGTTTTTTTAGTAATTTAAGATGTTTTAAAACTTATTTAATGAATATAAGTACAATAGGATGGTTTAGATGGTAAAGAGTGCAGGTAAGTGATCCAGATAGATCCATGTGCCATTCCATTTTGAAAGTCTTCAATCTATGGTCAAACCACTTGAACATCAAAGAATTCATTGAGATATTTGTATGCTTCTTTTAGAAAGAAATATTGAGTCTAGATGATCAAGATATATCTTGCTAAAGTTTTCTTGAAATAGGTGAATAACATGTGTCGAAAGGTGACATTGCATTGCTCAAATACACCAAGTGGACCAATAACCATTTGACACGTGGAAATATGAATTTTTGCAAAAAAAATTGGTTTGGTGTTTAGTTTATTGATAGCCTCTAATCTTTGAAAGGTAGTCATATGGATATTTATGGGCCCTGTTATTTGCTCACTAGGGGACCTCAGTGAGGGTTGGCACACTCATGTGGAGGGGTGCCTTGGCCTCCTAATATTCATGTCTTATTTTGTATGCATTTTTATTTAGGTCACAAATTTTATTGAAACCCCACCTACGTGGGATTATTGTTTCAAGATTTGTAATGCATCTAACAAGGAGCCTCAAACCAACATGCGGTAGAGCCACAAGCCAACAAACCTAAGCTACCACACCATGTAAACCATGTGAAGACCAAGTCCTAACCAAGGGATTCTCCAATGGGGGCATAGGTATATAGTTAAGTTAATATTAGCACCTAGCCTCATCCAAAAGGGGTTTCAACATTATTAAATGTGGCAAAAACCTATTTAAAATATGAAATCCATTTTAAAACAATAAATGTGGGATAAAGATAATAGCCCAAGTGCCAAAAGAGAAGGTCGAAGACTTGAACCTTGCACCTATCATGCAAAAGAGATATGCCTTGACTACTTGTACCATGGTTTTATAAGTTGTATAAAAGGAAAAAACTTCTAGTTGAAGAGGAAGATTCAACCAACTGTTTAAAGAGAATTTAGAAGGTTAGAGACTTAATTAAGCCGTGTACAGCCTTAGACCATTAATGATAGGTCTAAGAGATGTTTTTATAGGTAGGTAGAGACTAGAGAATGAGAATTTAAGACTTGAAATTAATTTGTAAGCCATTTATTGTGAATATTTAAGGGAAATGGTCCTCACTTTGAACGGACCTGGAGATGTAGGCTATTGAAGCCAAACTCTATTATTAATTCACTAGTGAAATTATTCTATTTTTCTTTGTATTTTTAATTCTAATATTCATTTTAATTTTAGATTTTATTTCCTTATTGAAAAACTAAATATGAAAGTCAAGAAATTAGGTAGATCATTAAATGCAATAGTGTGTTACTCAATTTTTTGACAAATACATTTTCATTTTTTAGATCATAATTTTTGTATCAGAGAAGTTGTTATTGAATAGTAGTTGCTAGTGTATGTTTACAAGGCCTAAATCTGAAAAGGGTGAAGGAATACTTGTTGATTATAATCTATAGATTGGCTCAAGGCATACTTTTGGTATGGCTGAAGAAGAGATGGAATCTGAACAAGCTTTCCACCGAGCCTTCATGGAGATGAGAAGCATGGTTGAGGAACTTTACCATGATAAAAAAAGGAAATCTAAGAGTGAAAAAGAAGTTGATTCACAAGAATAAAAAGGTAAAGAAACCTAAAAACCTTCCTCTTCATCAAATGATGGTAAAAAAACTATGGAAACTCTCCCTTCACTTAAATTGGATATTAAGTTTAAATTACCAATGTTTAATGGCAAAATTAATTCAGAGAAGTTGGATAATTAGATCAAGTAGATTGAAGTTTATTTTAGGGTCTAAAATATTTTAGGGGATGAGTCAAAAATTCATATCGCTACTCTTCTTATGGGAGGCACAACTCTCATCTGGTGGCAGAGTAAGTTGAAGGAAGTCAAGCTTCAAAAAGGTAACTTGATTTCTACTTGGAATGAATTTGTTGAAGAACTCAGAAAGAAATTTTATCCTTTAGGCTATATGCAACAAGCCATGATGGATTGGAAAAGTTTTAGAAAAGGTAAAGGCCAAAATGTTCAAGATTACACACAAGAATTTAGGATAAAACTTTACTTTTGAATGTTCCTCTTTACACACAATAAACACTACTAAAATATATGAGTGGGATACATAGTTACTTAAGAAATATGATTTTTATGTTCAATCCCACTAATTTAGATGTGGTATGTGTTCAAGCCACTCATTTAGAGGCTAGAGGAAAACAATCAAAAGAATATTTTCCTAAAGTTAAAATTAATCAATCTAATGTTAAGTAATCCAAAGGGGATAGTTCACTAAGAAAGGGTAAATAAAAATCCAACTTTACTATTAAAAAAGAAGAAGGAAAACCATTTTGTAATCATTGTAAGAAAAACCATAATGAGTCTAAGTGTTGGAAACTACACCCTGAGTTAAGGCCTAAAAGGTTTCAAAAGAAGGAAAAGAGGACTAATGCTATGGTTCAGGATTTAGGTGATGAAACTAATATCAGAGCTATGGGATTACATAATGATTCTTCTGTTTTAGTTTCTAGCACTAAGTCATCAAATGATTCATATTCTTCTAAATATAATTATGTGCATGTTGATAAGAAAATAAATGAATTATTTCAAATTATAGCTATCTCAAAATAGTTTCACATTATATTTGTTTCAAAACATACTATGATTGACACTCTGTTTGATATTATTTATCGAGCCAATTTAATTTTTGAAGAGGTTTTTAAGAAGTTAGGCTTACAAACCAATCCCCATCCAAAGACTTATCCACTAGGTTGGGTGTGTGACAATGCGAAGCTACAAGTATCATAAACATGTAGACTAAGGCTTGCCATCACTTTCAAGTTCATGGATGAAGTTGAGTTATATGTTGTCCCTTTTGACATATGTAGGATTGTTTTGGTAATTCCATATGTTTATGATAGAAAAGAAATATTTTATAGAGAGGATAATAAGTACTTTCTTGTTAAGGCTGGAATTGAATACATAGTCAGATCACATCACATTAAAACAAGTCTTTCTTTGTTTACAATAGGGCAAATGAAAAGAATAGTTAATAAAAGAAAGACTTTCTTTCTCATGTTGATTAAGTCTAAGGAAAAAGAATATTATCAAGCTTTGGAAAATTATGATCCTAAACATAAGAATGAATTGGTTGAAATCATTTCTACTTATGATGATATGTTTTAGGATCCCAAGGGTTTTCCCCCTAAAAGGGGTGTTCAACATGAAATTAATCTATTATAGGATTCTCCCTAACATTTGCATGTACATGCTATCAGTGGTGGAAAATGAGGAAATCAAAAAAATAGGTAATGGATCTATTAGATAGAGGTGTTATTCATCCAAGTTCATCTCCTGTTGGTTCGTTAATTATTTTGGTGCCAAAGAAAGATGGCACTTGGAAAATGTGTGTTGATTTTCATGCTTTAAACAAAATTACTATTAAGAATCATTACCCTATTCCTCATATTAATGATTTTTTGGATCAATTAAAACATGTTATTTATTTCACTAAGCTAGATTTGAGAAGTGGATATCATCAAGTAAGAACTAATGACGGTGATGTGTGGAAAACCACCTTCAAAATAGAATAGGGATTATTTGAATGGCTTGTTATGCCTTTAGGGTTGTGTAATGGACTGGCTACATTCATGAGATTGATGAATGATGTTTTTAGATAGTTCTTTGATGATTTTATCATAGTTTACTTAGATGATATATTGATTTTTAGGAAGTCTTGGGAAGAGCGTGTGATCCACATGAAGAAAGTCATGGATGCATTACGAAGGGAAAAACTTTATTTAAAAATGTCAAAATGTGAGTTTGGGAAAACCTCTTTGATTTACTTGGGTTACATTGTAGGACTTGGTAAATTCAAAATTGATCCTGTAAAAGTGACAGTCATTGTTAATTGGCCTACACCCACTAATACAATTTAGTTTAGAAGTTTTCTTGGTACAATACAGTTTTGGAAAAAGTTTATTTCTCAATTTTCATATATTGCATCACCTTTACATTATTTTACAAGTGTGAAATAGGTCTTTCAATGGGGAGACAAGAATCAAAAAGCCTTCGACACTTTGAAAGAAAAGATAGGTATTGATCCAGTCTTTGACACTTTTTGATATACAACAACCATTTGAGATTGAGACAGATGTAAGTGATTATGTTATGAGAGCTATTTTAATGCAAGGTAATAAACTAGTTTTTTATCATTCTGAGACCTTCAAAAGTGCAGTAAGAAAACATCCAACTTATGATAAGGAATTGTATACATTCATTCAAAGTGTTAAAAAATGAAAACATTACTTAATGGTTAAAGAAATAATAATACATATAGATCATCATCCCTTACAATATCTCCAATCACAAACCAAGCTACAATAGTCTAGACATTTTTGTTGGATGGGATTCTTACAAAAATTTCATCTTCGGATTAAGTATAAAAAATGTATTCAAAATAAGGTTGTGGATATGCTTTCTAGGCATCGTATGGTAGTTTCATCTATTCTTTTACAGCATGCTTCTTTATCTCATGAAAGCTATAAAGAACAATATGCTAATGATCTTGATTTTCAGGATGTATATAAAGACTTGATGAGTAGTAGACAAGTAGAAGAACTAGACTATCATGTACATAATGATCTTTTGTATCATTTGGATAAACTTTGTATTCCTCAAAATGAGAGGGTGTACATGATTAGAGAAGCACATACTTCTCTTATTTTTGGTCACTTTGGAGTTGTTAAAATGGTTGTACATTTGAAAATGTATTGTTATTGTCCCTGTATGTAGGAACAAGTTGCTAAATACATTAAGGGATGTACTCTTTGTGCCACAAAAAAACCTAGTAATAGGAAATTGGGATTTTACACTCCTCTACCTATTCCTACTCACCCATGCAAAATTATATCCATGGATTTTGTGGAGGGTTTGCCTATGACACAAATAAAACATGACTATTTATATGTGGTTGTGGATAGATTTAGCAAGATATGTGTTTTAATTCCTTGCACTAAGAAAATTACTAGGGAAGGCACTACACACTTTTTCTTTAAACACGTATGGGTTCATTTTCAGTTGCCTACAATTACTTATCATCAAGATTCTCAGTTTATTGGGAATTAATGGTCAACTTTGTGGGGACTAATGGACAGTAAATTTAAAAAGAGCACTGCATTTCATTTACAAACTAATGGGAAAATAGAGGTTAAGAACCTTACTATGGTACATTTACTTAGGGTTTATAGTAATAAACATCCAAATTTATGGGATGAAAAATTGTGTTACATCCATCATGCATATAACTAGGCACTTCATTCTTCTACTATGAAATAACCATTTGAAGATTCTTATGGATACTTGCCTAAATCTCCTTTAGATGTTTTATATGGATAGGATACAACTATTGGTGAACCAAAAGAAGCCATTCGAGATAAGAAGTTCATTGAAAAAATATAGCTCATACATCAAACTATCTGTATTCAATTGGAAAAAATTCAAGCCAAGTATAAAGCCATACATGACAAACATCATGTTGATCACCAATTTTTTTAGGTGATATGGTATGGCTTCACATCAATAAGGAAAGACTAACATGTGAAGGTAAAAATCTGAAACCAATCCGATATGGTCCATTTTAATTATAGAAAAAATTGCCACAAATGCTTTTTGATTACATTTACCATCTTATATGCAGATTTATTCAGTTGTAAATGTGGAAAATCTGAAATTGTATGAGCCTCCAATGATAATTGATCATGATGAAAGTGTATCCATTCTTTTTGTTGATAATTTTACTCCTAAATATCTAATAAAATTGTATGAAGATACTATTCTTGAAAAGAATGTGTGGACTTCATGAAGAGGTGATGTTGAGTATCTTCATATTGGTCTAAAATGGATGTACCCAAATAAGGCAAAATCAATGGAAGTTGGAAGGGTGAGGGATAAATACCCTCACCTCATTACCAATTAATTTCAACTTTTAGAAGTCCAAAAGTTCCCAGTGAGGAGGAGTGATCCAGATGGATCCATGTACCATTCCATTTTGAAAGTGTTCAATTTTTGGTTGAACCACTTACACATCAAATAATTCATCGAGAGATTCCTGGTGCTTCTTTCATAATGCAAAATGGATTCCAGATGCTTGAGATATAGCTTTCTTAAGATTTCCTACAATAGGTGAATAACAAGTGTCAAAATGTGACATGGCATTGTTCAAATATGCTAAGTGGACCAATAACTATTTGACATGTGGTAATATGAATTTGTGCAAAAAAATTGGTTTGGTGTTTAATTTTTTGATAGCCTTTGGTCTTTGACAGGCAGTCATATGGAGATCTATGGGCCCTACTATTTGCTCATTGGGGGTCCTCAGTGATGGTTGGCACACTCCTGTTGAGGGGTGCCTTAGCCTCCTAATATTGATGTCTTATTGTGTATGCATTTGTATTTAAGTCAAAAATTCTATTGAAACCCCACCAATGTGGGATAATTTTTTCAATATTTGTAATACATCTAACAAGGAGCCTTAAACCAACATGTGGCATAGCCACAAGCCAACAAACCTAAGTTACCATGCAACATAAACCATGTGAATACCAAGTCCTAACCAAGGGATTCTCTAATGGTAGTCGAAGTATAGACTTAACATAATCTTAGCACCTATCCTCCTCCAAAAGGGGCATTGAAAGTACAAAAGGTGGAAAAAACCTATTTAAAATATGAAATATATTTTAAAACAACAAATTTGGGATAAAGATAATAACCCAAGTGTCAAAAGAGAAGGATAAAGATTTGAACCTTGCACCTATCATGAAAAAAAGATATGCCTTGACCGCTTGTGCCATGGGTTTCCAAGTGGTATAAAAGGAACAAACTTCTAGTTGAAGAGGAGGATTCAACCAATTGTGTAAAGAGAATTTAGAAGGTTATAGACTTGATTATGCCTTGTATGGCCTTGGGCCATTAATGATAGGTCTGAAAGATGTTTTTATAGGTAGGCAGAGACTAGAGAAGGAGAATTGAAGACTTAAAATTAATTTTTAATCCATTTTTTTGCACAAATTTAATGGAAATGGTCCTCACTTCAAATGGACCCAACGACGTAGGGTACTGAAGTTAAACTCTGTTATCAATTCACTGGTGAAATTCTTCTATTTTTCTCTACTATGTTTAATTATGATCTTCATTTTAATTATAGTTTTTTTTAATAAAAAAACTAAATGAAAAAGTTGAGAAAATAGGTAGATCACTAAATGAAATAGTGTGTTACTCACTTTTGCAACACTTACATTTTCAATTTTTACATCAGTAAGCATATTAGGCAAAGATTAAGCCTATGTCCAAATAGGGAGTCATCCACCATTTTAGCATGATATGCACATTAAAATTAATATGAGAGTGTTTTTGGACTCAAATGGGATGTTTTAAATCTGATAAGATGTAAAAAATCATAAATAGAGTAGAATTTGTCTTGAAACCAATGCTAAGCCTATGCAAATAGAAGAAGGAGCTTGATATGGGAACTTTGGATGCTCACATCTCCTTAAAATATGTTCATGGATACCAAGTAAGGTTAGAGGTGTTATAAAGTGTCTTTAAAAACCTTATTGTGTCATTTAGTGGTAGGTTGGATGTAAAAACTTTATGAGTAATGCTTAAGACCAAAAACATGTCTAAAAACCTTGAAAACCCTTGCTAGAGACCCGATTTGGAAACTAAAGTTGGAGAATAAATATTATGGACTATTTTTAATATAATTTATATTTTATCTTGGAAATTACTCTATCAATATACTAAAAAATCAAATTAGTTTTATGGACTTATACAGATGGGGGCAAAAACAAGGATTTTCTCACTATTTTGTGTGTGTTTTTAGGTTGTAAGAGGTTTCAAGAGATTTAAATCACATGGATATAAATATTAAATACTTAATATATATCTCCATATCAATTTAATTCCTTTAAAAAACTTCTAATTATCCAAACTAGGTGATTCAACTCAACCAGTCAAAACTAGCCTAATGGACAAGCTAGGGAGAAGTGTGAAAACTTCAAGTGAATGGATCTTTAAGGTGTCATTACTGATTATAAGGACATTTAGGATATTAATATGTTTCATTAACTTCATAAAATATATTTTCATGATAAATTTATGCTAATTTTGAGGCTAAGTGTGTAGGGTGCATGGAAGAGCAGTTTTCTAGATAGGAGATGATGATTGCTCCTTTTCAATTGATTCTAAAGGACTAAGAATGCAAAAAATGTATGGAGAGGTATTTATGATTTATTTAAACTTAATTACAATCATTTTACCTGGTTATAATTAGTTATAAGGTATTCAAATAAGTATAATCATGTTGGTAGTTTTAATGAGATAGAATGAGGAATTTCTTGCCACCTTTCATGAAGTTTATGACTTCGATTGACACTTCTAGATATTGAAATTACATGGTTCATACAAAATAATATTTCAATTCATAATTAAATCCTTGTATTATCTTGAAAAATTTCATTGTGACCCTTGGACTTCTCTCTTCTTTTCTCTCTCATATGTTCTATAAGAACTAGCCATTTTGGCATTGTACTAGATGATCCACCTATGTATGATGAAGCCCTACTCAAATTTATACCTTTTTATAAATAATAAAACTTACTATTACATCCTTTAAATCTATTATTAGTGTGTTTAATTGGATACTAAATATTTTTTAGTGAAAACTATGGATTCTTTAGCATGTTGTTCCATTCTTTCACCTATTTATAGCTTCTTCTTATAAGACATGTGAAGTGTTTTAGCAGATTGAAAGGATTTATTGGTTTATTATGTTCATTATTGACCTTATAGGAATATTTTCTATTCCTCATATCTTTTCACATTCATCCATAACCTCACAATGTAACATTGATTTGAGAAGATGAATATTGGAGAAGTGTATGTTTAGTTTGTCCTTTAATTTCAAGTATAACATGCATATGGTTGGATGCAATCATGTTATTTGGTGTATAAAATCCCTTAGGTTAGTTTTATTTTAGTTATCCTTCTCCTTTTTCATCCCCCAAGTTGAGTTTTATTTTTAATCCAAAGTGGTACATGAATGGAGCTATGCTTATCTGGGGATTCACCTCATTCCTTAGGCTACCCACAAGGCTAGAGGTGATTCCATTGTGTCACTTGGATGATGAGAGAATTGATACATTATTGAATGGTGATAATCCAAGTGATAACATCACCTCCATGAAATCTAGTCCCCATTATGAAAATGGCACTAACAATATTGTAGCATGCATTTCCTTTTTAGAAAAAGTTTAGAATTGGTGATAAAAATGAACATGAACATGAACATCTATAAATAGTGTGGGCCAATAATAACATACCCAAAGAACTTTGTGATCCATAGTGTTTGTTATAGGATGGTTTCCTCCCAATTTATTATGGGAAATTTCTATTATATCCTTGGCTTCTTTTTGTGATACACACTAGAGGTATAATCCTTTGTCATTTCTTCTAAAGATAACTCCTTTCTTTAACATATAGTGAACATACTTCTATCATATGGTTATTCTATTTGTATGGTTGAGTCTCAAAGGTGTATTTACATAAAGTATAAAGTACATGACTAGGGTAAAACAATATAATTGTAATACACTATGTTGGTCCACATAGTGTACCATGATTCTTCGGTCTATCTCTAAGATTATCTAGGCAAGTCCTCCCCTAAGAAATTTGACCAAATTTATTTCCAAGTCAAACTCTTTAAATTTCATCATCAATCAACCTCTCCTTTTACCTAACGCATTTTACGCTAGTGTTTTCTATATAGATAGATTTGGGATAATATTATGGAGTATATTTTGGATGATGCAATGCTTAAATTTATTCACTAGCTTCACCATAGTAGAATACTAAATTTTTGTATATTTAAAATTAGTGATCATTAAATCGATGGGGTGTTTTTCTCCTTCTAACACTTAGGTCAGGCAAGTGATAATGGTGTGCTCTAAAGTGAAACAATAAACATAGAAGTCATGTATTTAGACTATGTTGCTAAGGACTAGGGATTTCATGTTTACATCTTTGATATCCTAGAAAGTTTTCCTTCAAACTATGTGTCACTCCACTTTAGTATCATATTTAAACATTTCATTCAAGGGCTTCAATATTTCAGTAAACCCAAAAATAAACTTATGCACAAAGTTAATTTTCCCAAAAAGATATTTTATTTATTTATTTTTATTAGATAATGGTTTTTATAAATCACATATACACTTTTGGGGTTGATATAAATACTTATTTTATGATAATGTAACTGATGAGCTTACCTTCAAAGACTTTTAACACACTCTTATTTGGGTTTATAAAAATGCCATACCATCTACATATTTTAAATACCCTTTCCAATTCATGCACATGATTTGACCTATATTTGGAAAACATAGTTAGATCATCCATATATTGTTATGCACTTAACTATCAGGCCTTTCAAGGTAAAGTCCATTTCCCTTTTAAAATATGCACCAGAATTGATTACCTTGAAATGAATCCATTTATAAGTGAATGTGCCCCACTTCATGGTGAAATAAATATTATTTTTATCTCTTGGGATGACTAGGACCTAGTTGTAGCCCAAGAATCCATCCAAATAGGACATCATCTAATACCCTCTCACCATTTGGATCACCTCATTTAACAAGGGTAATCAAAATTTATCTTTATTTGAGGCCTAGTAAAAGTTATTAAAATCCACAAAATGGTAGTTTTCACCATTGTTATTTCACATTAGGACTAGGTTATCCACCTAGGTGGAGTGGTAGACTAAGAAAATTATCCTTGTAGAGAGTAACTTGTGTAATTCATTGTAAATCAAGGGATCCACAATTGGGTTTGTTTTACCTTGTCTTTAGATGAAGTGTTTTTGGTTGGGTTTTAAGGGTATGGTATGAGTAATTACTATTAGTTTTATGAAATTAAGGTCTCCATAGGATTATGCAATCATGTCCATGTACCTTTGCAGTAACCTCTATAACTACACTAATTTGTGGTTTGTCCAATCTAGACCCACATTAACTATCTTAGGATTCTTTATAGGGCTAATATTAATGAGTCAACACTTTTTATCTTTAAACATAGGCTTTTTAGAATTGAATTTTAGGCCTAACTTATCAAATTCTATTTTTAGTGAAATCATCCCCTTTAAGATCTAATTCCCAAGAATGTTTAGGATCCCATATTTGTCCAATTAATTATTAGGGTTATCTCCATCCATTCATCTATGATTTAGACCTTAAATATCCCCTCATTTTTGAGGAACTAGATGATTTGATGGCCATCATAAAAGACCTAGAAATTAGTCATGTTTTCTAGAATAGAAAGACAAGGAATAAGTTCCATATAGAAATATTATAAGTAAGTGTCATCCCAAGGGGTTAGGTTTGTTGTTGTCAATGTTAGTGAGTCTGCCACCTAGTTTTCCTCGTAAGGAATAAAGATGATATTGAATGCATTGAATATTTCAATTAAGTTGAAACCTTTGTTTAATATATTATGAGGTATGATAGTTTTCATTAAAACTTAGTTTTGATCTGGATGACCACCAGTTCATAGTTGCTGAATACTCTTAGTCTATTTACCTTATGTCTCAATAAAAATTGTTATCATAATCTTAGATATTCTTACTTTGCCAAGTTATTCATGAAAGTAAACTATATCTTATAAGATGCTAGATATTTTCTCCCTAAGGGATCTTAAGAATAACATCATACTCACAACCTTGTTTAGATTGAGATATATCTGTAAAAATAGACCATAAGATAAGTAGACCTAGTTGTGACTATTTTGGTTTTTTGGAGGCTTGGTGCTTAGTGTATACATGTAAAACTAGCCACAACTAGCCTTTAAATGGACTTTAGATTGATTCCTACTAACTATTGAAAACTAAGCCTAAGAATCACTAAGCATCCCAAATTTTCTTGTGTCATTCATCAAATCTTAGAATCATGTTGAGACATCCCTAATTTCGGTATCATATCGTATATAACAATAACCTCTCATGGATTCTTCCCTAATAACCTTAAGGCAAAACAATAGTCAATTTATCTTATGGACCTATTAAGTGGAGCACATAAACAAATATCAAGTCTTGAAAGAGCCAAAATGCTAATAAAAATTAATTAACAATATAAACTAGATTAAATGCCTAGTTCAGTTATCCATTTTAAATTAATGAATAACTAAAAAATGAAATTAAAAAATTCATAATATCATAGCCTTCCATCATTGCCTTTATGATTTGTCATTCTCTTTGAAAATATCTTAAAATATCTATTTTGGAGAGTCATGCCTAGTAATTATAAATCATAATTACTTGAAAACTATTAACTCTAATGGGGTTATATATCAGAGTTGTTTTCAGAATCTAGATAATGTGAATGCAATGGAGACGTGATCACATGAGATGAAGCTAGTGCACATCACATAGATGTTAAAGCAATTTGAAATTATACAAGAAGATAAATTGTACAAGAAAAAATCGGAGAAAGGCCATTATCTGATTAACATGAGATGGCCAAAGTGAAGAATACATATAGGAGAGCACGTATGTAACTCCTCTACAAAAGGTGGTCAAGGCACCCCAAGAATAGACTATAACTCCTCCATGAAAGGTGGTGACAAGGTGCTAAGAATAGAGAAGTAACTCCCATCAAGGGAGTTAATTCTGACATTCTTATGACACCTATGACACATCTCCACATAAGCTAGCCTATCTCATGAATGTAGGAAAACTCTATGTAGCACAAAAATATAATTTACCTAATTAAATAATAGGGAAAAATAAAAACCTACACTAATACCCCCCCATAAGCATAGCTTAGGTGGGCAGTGTGGAAATATAAAATGGGTCCTAACAACTATGCCTGATGAGGTACCCAATACAAATGCAATCTCCCATAAGATAGAGAAAAAGAGAAAACCCATAAGAAAAAACTCCCCCCCCCCAAAAAAAAAGAGAGACAAAAGAAAAGAAGAGGCTAGTGGCCCCCCTGAAGATGATGCTGCTGTAGATGTGGACCGTACCCCAAGAAGAGCTTGTAGATGAATGAACTTGCTCTCAATGAAAGGTTTGGTGAAGATGTATGCAACCTACTCCAAAGATTAGAAAAATATCAAGTCAATGACATGACTATGAATAAGCTCTCGAATGAAATGCATGTGAATCTCTATGTGCTTGGTTTGTTGGTACTAAACTAGATTTCTACAAATCTGAATGGTACTCTAGTTGTCATAATAAATGATGGTGGGTTACCTGATAGGAATGTCAAACATAAAAAATATTCCCTAAAGCCAAAGAGCCTTAATATCTACATTAACAGCTCCCCTGTACTTTGCCTCTATGGATGATATAGTAATAACATTATACGTCTTGCTAGACCAACTGATAGGACCAGAACCTAGAGAGAAACTGTAACCAAAAGTGGACTTGTGAGTTTGTGAATTGCCAGCCCAGTCTGAATCTGTATATCCAACCAAGACAACCTCTATTCAAAATCTATAATGAATCCTATATATATGTGAACCTTATATGTAATGCAAGATCCTCTTAGCTACTTTCCAATGCAGCTCATGAGGTTCCTGCATAAATCTAGAGACAAGTCCCACTGTATATGATATGTTAGGTCTGGTATGAGTCAAGTAGATGAGACGACTAATAATTTTTTATATCAAGTGGCATCAACCAATGGTGAAGAATAGTAAGGCTCAATCTTGAATCCTAATAGAAAGGGAGTCAGAGATGGCTTGCAATTAGCCATGTGAAACCAAGCCAATAAATCAAGAGCATACTTAGGCTGTGTAAGAGAAATCCCTGAATCTGACTATGAGATCTCGATGCCAAGGAAGTAGTGTAACAAACCCAAGTTTATCATGTCAAATCTATCTTGGAGAGATTCCTTCACCACTATAATAGCTGATGAAGAACTCTTGGTGATCAAAAGGTCATCAACATATAAAACCAAAATTAGGAGCGAATCATCCTACCATAAGAAGTAGACATTAGGGTCAGAATGACACCTAGTGAAACCCACTATGAGAAGGAAGGAATCCATCTTGGTGTACCATGCTTGAGGGGCTTGTTTGAGGCCATAGATAGATTTCCTAAGTCTACATATTGAGGAAGAATCCTCAACCAATCCTAGCGACTGCTCCATGTAGATCTTCTCCTTTAGGTCTTTGTGAAGAAAGGCACTCTTCACATCCATCTAGTGCACATCCCAACCATGTGCTATGGTAATAGCCAAGGTGAGTCAGATAGAAGTCATCTTTGCAATGAGTGTAAAGGTCTATGAGTAGTCAATGCCTGCCACCTATGAGAAACCCTTGGTGACTAGTTGTGCCTTGTACTTATCAACTGACCCATCTATTGCAAACTTGGTCTGATATATCCACCTACATCAAACCATCTTTCTTCCCTTAGGAAGTGAAGTCAAATCCCAAGTGTGATTTTTGATTAAGGAAGAATATTCTTTCTCCATAGCACTATCCCACTCAGGTACCCCTGATGCCTCTCAAAAAGTCTATGGATCCAAAACTGAAGCAAAGAAGGCATGTGGATCTCTTTGAGAATCCCCCTAGTATGTCTATCATCTATGGGATCTCCTACCCAAGTGCCAATACTCTCAAGTGTCTATCTAGCCCAAAGTGGCCCAAAAGTGGGCGAGTCAAGTACTAACTCCTCATCCTCTGATTGACTAGAGGTGGATCGCTCTGCATCACTATCGTCACTATCTAAACTCAAAGAAGAAGAAGATGTATATGGCTTTAGAACCTGTTGTGGCTGATCTAAATCTAATGAGGAATCATCATGAAGAAGTAGATCTGATGAGGGAGAAGAAGTGTCAAGTGTTGAGTCTCTAGGACTCTCATGAAATTGGACACTTATCACAATGAAAAACTCATGAGTAATTAGATCTAGAAGGTGATACCCCTTAATACCATCTAAATATCCTATAAAGATGCAAGGTTTGGACTAGCATTCCATAGCTTTGCATTTCTTCTTTAGAATGTGGGCCATGGCTAGGGATCTGAAAACCTTGAGGTGCTCAACATTAGGTTTCTTTTTATGCCAAGATTCAAAGGGTGTTATCCCTTTCAAAGCTTTATGAGGAACCCTGTTTTGAATGTAGCAAGCACAATTGATGGATTTAGCCCAATACTGTGGTTTTAAGGATTTGAAGTAAATCATATAGCTACCCATATCTTTCAAGAACCTATTTTTTCATTCTACAACCCCATTCTGTGAAGGACTGTAAGTGACTGTGCGCTACAAATTAATCCCCTCTATGGTGAAAAATTGCTCAAAATTGATGCTGACATACTTCCCTCCATTATCAGTTCGAATAACCTTGATGGATTTCTCCCTCTGTTTCTCAACAAGTTCCTTGAATTCTATAAAATTTTCAAACACTTCACACTTTTGTTTGAGAAAATATATCCAAGTGTACCTAGAGAAACCATCAATGAAAGTGAGGATGTACTTGGCCCTTATGAAAGATGGTTTGGGAAAGGGTCCCGATACATCACTGTGGACTAACTCCAAAGGTTGTGAAGCCCTCCAAGATTTGCCTTTGTCAAATTTTGCTTCGGGATACTTACCAAGGGAGCACCCCTCACAAAGTCCTTTTGAGAATTAGGCACAAGGTAAGCCAATGACCATGTCATTTTTGCAAAGTTGTTCAAGGTAGCAGTAGTTAAGGTGGCCAAACCACTCATGCCATAATTTGATAACTCCATTTTAATGAGTCAGAAATGCTATTGAAGAAGAATATGATGCAAAATGTGAGAAGGTGTATAACCTTGCTTAGTGATCTGCCCTACCCACTGCCACTGTAGTATCACCATGCAATTCCATAATAGCCACTGAATATGGTGAAAACTCAACTCTCATGCCCTGACCAATGTGAGTGATTTGGTATACTGATAAGAGATTGGTTGAAAGAGAAGGAACACCTAGAACATTGTTGAATGTTCTTCTTTCCATTTCAAATGACCCTCTCCTTGTAATGAAAATTGATGTGTCATCACCCAAACTAATTAAAGTCATGCTATAAGGCTCTAAAGATGAAAACTCAACTAGTGAAGAGCCCATGTGGTGGGAAGTACCCGAATCAGTGACCCATGATATTGTATAATTTGTAGTTGCTACAAGGGCTTTGCCCTTTTCTTTCTCTTTACCCTTGCCTTTTGCATTGGTAGAATCTTGGCTAGACGAATTCTACTTGTTGGCCTCAGGAACACCTATGTTGTTCTTCTCTAGAAGATGAGTTAGGTGATCTATTTATTTATTCATGATATTTGTGTTCATCATGCCCTGTCTTTTTACAATAGGCACACTTAACCTTCTCCTTCTTAAGTTTAGCATTGGAGGATGAAGACTCAGTGTTGTTTTTGGCAGGATTGTTGTTTTCTTTCTTCTTCTACTGGTCCTTGTTCTTTTCTTCTTCTCCTTTGTTGAAGTCTAATCCTTACCATTTCTAGCTATCAAATCTTGGGGTTGATTAGACTTCATTGTGCCCATTTAAATTATCTTATCTTTCTCCCTAGTCAAGTCGGCAATGAATGAATCCAAAAAAGGCATTTTCCATGTAGTGCCAAGGGCAATTTTTATGGCATGGAAAGTGGAGACAAAGACTGAATTACTTGGACCTAACTTTGTGAGAATAGAAAGGATGAGTTGATCATCTTTCTTCTCTATCCCACATTATTTAAATTGCAATCTAAGGGCCTTAAACTTAGTGAATAAGTCCTATAAGGTGTCAAAGTTGCTAGGACTTAGACTTATGAGTTTGTTTTTGAGCTCATGACCTCTCATCTCATCAAGCTTCACAAATAAGTTTTCTAAGGTGTCCCATATTTCTTTAGGAGTTTTCAAGTTTTATAAATGGAAGATAATTTTTAGAGACATGAAAAAGCTCAGTAATCCATATACTTCATCACTATAGTTATACCACTTGACCTTTTTAGCATCAGTGTTGGGTTCTACTTCAGTACCCATGGTGATCATATACAACCCTTTGATTCTAAGAATGATTAATATTTTAATCTTGAATTCATGATATTTGAAGGGTGTTAGGGGTTTAAGTTGAAAATAATCCATTTTAAGCTGAATTTATGTGAAGTTGTGTTGATTGCAAGTTGTGAAATTATGCAGAAAGGAGAATGAAAGCAAAGATTTGTAAGTTATGAAAAGCAATCACACACCCCCCCCAAAATGTTGAGCACCCCCCCCCCCCCCCAAAATATGAAATATAACACTCAAAATATGTTGGTCTCATCTGATAATGTGTCTTAGAGCAATCAGTACAAGACTTAAGCAAACAAGACGTCAGACTCTGCCGAAAATGCGTCCTGAGAGACCCAAATTTTAGGCACTTTATAAACTAGTGCATTATTGACAAATAATAATCCTAAATTGTGGAGAATTGAATTAAAAACACTTTTTTTAAAAATGGCACCCAAATCTGAGCTACCATTTGTAAGATATTAAAGGTTCAATTTTCTTGTAAAATAGTGTTTTTGCAAAAAAACACTGAAACATTAAAAAAATGCTTGTTTTGAGAGAGAAAGTGGCCTTCCAACCACTCGTTGGATTTGGCACAAAGAAATGAATCCAAATAAAAATGTCTTTATGAAATCAAGTTTAACTGATTGTCTTGGTATGCGTGAGAGCAAGTTTACCTTCCTCTTTTAGTAAAAAATACTAGTAAGGCAAAAAAATGAATTTCCAGCTAGTTTTTTTACTTTTTTTTAATAAGAGGAAAGAAAGGGAGACAGCTATTTTGTGATGTCTAAGGCCTTGATAGGAACTACCAAGAAGATGAAATTAGGGCTTCACCAATGAACATGCTCTCTTCTAATAATTTCAACGCAATGAAGATTTTACCACTTTCAACATACATTGTAGACTTAACACTTCCAACACAGATTTTACCACAAAAGAGACAAAAACATGCAAAAAAAAAATGCCAAGTTTAAAAAATAGGATGCCTAGTGACGAAGGGTCCACATGGGACACCAAACTAGAAAATAAAGTGCCATTTTCTAAAGAAAATAGTTCTGATTTTGCTTTGCAAAAAAAAAACCTATAAGCCTGCACACTAGATGCCATATGGCTACTTGGCGTGGCTAATGCTAAAGGTGTTGCTACTACTTGGCATGGTGTTGTTGCTGATGCTACTCCTCCTTATGCTCACAACAATGGTACCCAAGCTGAAGTAGCAAAATAAGGCATGAAAGTGCAGTCAAGTATGCTGTTGCTGCCAAGCCAACTGCTAAACCAGTAGCTACAAAAAAGGTACCAGAAGGCTTGCAAGGACTAAAGAGAAGACAACCAAGACACCCAAAGGCCAAGGATCCCAAGGAAAAGATGCAAGAAATTATATTGAAAGTTTTTTTTTAGATCATATCTAGAAATAAAAAAATAAAGAGAACTCCACTCCTCTTGATTTCAAAATAAAATAACATCATAACCAGACACATGATTACCATTCTTGCTTTGATACCATATCGGAGTTGTTGCGAGAATTTTGATAATGTGAGTGCAATGGAGATGTGATCACACAAGATGAAGCTAATGCACATCACATAGATGCTAAAGCAATTTGAAATTATATAAGAAGATAAATTGCACAAGACAAAATAGGAGAAAACCCAATATTTGATTAACATGAGATGGCCAAAGTGAAGAATACATATAGGAGAGCATGTAAGTAACTCCTCCACAAAAGGTGGTGAAGGCACCTGAAGAATAGAATGTAACTCCTCCATGAAAGGTGGTGACAAGGTGCTAAGAATAGAGAAGTAATTCCCATCAATGGAGTTACTTATGCCATTCTTATGACACCTATGACACATTTATGACACACATCTCCACATAAGCTAGCCTATCCCACGAATGTAGGAAAACTACATGTAGCACAAAAATATAATTTCCATAATTAAATAATAGGGAAAAATAAAAACCTACACTAATAATATTTGACTCACCTATGTTAGGTTTGAACCCATTCAAAGCCTTACCTCAACTCTAACTCATCTTGGGTGAGAGTTAAATACTTAGGCTATAAATACAATGTCATGCCTATTCATTTCTAAGATTGGATATTGTAGAGATATTATGTAGGATTTTTTCCATGAGACTCATATTAATAGTGTTATAATTCCAAAATATAAATCCAAGATATCATAATCCACATGAAAGACAATGGTGCCAAGGAGATAAGGACCCAACAAGCTTCATTTGTTGAAGACTTCTTGATGCACAAGTTGAGGAAGCCACTCAACAAAGCATTTGGAGTTCATAGGGAAGGTAAAATATTTATTTTCTTTTGTGTTTTAGTTATCCTTTCATTTAGTATTTGTTACTAAGATCTCCCTAAGTTATAGGATATGAGTGTAAGTGTTAATGTGTTTTTATTTGAGTTTTATTTCTTGAACTAAGTATATACTAACCTCACTTCTTTGATTCTTATGATAAAAAATGGTACACCTAATGGTTCTTCAAGCATCCCATGAAACAAAGGAGACTAATATAAATCACTTAATTTTTTCTATGAATGCTTGACAATCTTCAAAATTCAATTTTGACATTTGTTTTTCACTTTTATTTTTTTAGTGATACACAATTTACACAAAGACTAATGTTGATATTTATAGAATTGATGTTGACCCTACCAAAACCAACATGAATCCACCCAAGACAAATATTGACCACTATGTGTACAATAGAGTTTGGTGTAAACATGTTTAACAAAGTTTCTCTTGAGTTTTCTATATTTTGTTTTGTTTCTAAGAACCTAAATATCATTTAGCTGACCATTTGCCTATAAGATCTAATTTTATTTATTGGTTTTAAATTTCATTTGGATAATGATATTTTTGTCAAACTACACTATTATTTTTATATGTTTTATAGTAAACTACCATCAATCTGTGTTAACTAATGTCGATCCTTATGTAACTAAATGACATTGATTTCTATAGGTCAACATTAATCCCTAAATGGATCAACATTGATCTATAAGATAGAAAAATATAAAAAGTTGAGATTAAATATTTAAATATTTTTTTCACATTCACATTTGGGATTCTATGTAGGAAAAACCCCTCTAACAATTGTAGGTCCTAAGGTAGAAAAGATCAAGTTTTAATGTGGTTAAATATTTCTCACTTTGTCTTTGGTGTTTAAAATGAACATAGTTCATTTTCATGTCTTAGATATTCTCAAAGTTTTTTAGGTTTTTCAATTAATTCCAAAGGGCCAAAAACTTCATAAAACATAACATTTTGGTGGTTAAAATAAACTCTCACACTAGATATATATTGTTAAGAGTTTCATTTTCATTGCTTATTTTTTAAAAATTATTCATTTTTATCAAAATGATTAATGTGTGTATGCTCTCCCCCCATCCCCTTTAGATAAATAGTGTGACCAAAAGTGATCATGCATTACCTCAGTCACTTTAGTCCAAAAACATTAAAAGAACATTGTTAAGTCCCTCCTCAAATTTGTATGGTTTGGGTGATCCAAACATGACACAAAAGTATTTTCACTTGTCTTTTATTTTCATTAATGTTTAGGATCCCATCCTTGTCCAATTCATTCTTGGTGTTATCTCTATCCTTTTAATCTATGATATAAGCCTCGAATATCCCCTCATTTTTGAGGAACTAGATGATTTACTAGCTATATTCAAAGACCTAGAATTCAATCAAGTTTTCTAGGATATAAGGACAAGGGACGAATTCTACATAGAAACCTTGTAGCTCAGTGTCATCCCAAAGGGTTAGGTTTTTTATTTTTTATGCCAGTGAGTCTCCCACCTTATTTTCTTCCCAAGGAATAGGGATGATATTGAATTCATTGAATATTTCAATTAGGTCTCAAGCTTTGTGTTAATACCTTATGAGGTATGAAATTTTGCATTAAAACTCAGTTTTGATATATATAAACACCAGTTCATAGTTGTTGAATACTCTTAGTTTATTTGCCTCATGTCTTAACTCGAATTGTAATCCTAGTATTATAGATTATTGCTCAACTAGGTTATTCAAGCAAGGAAACTACAACCTATAAGATGTTATATATTTACTCCTTAAGTGATTTATATGTAGACCATTAGACCCACTACCTTGATTAAATTGAGATCCATCTATATAAAGAGACCACAAGATAAGTAGACCTGATTATGATTAGTTTTGACTTGGTGCTTAGTGTAGACACCTAAAATTATCCACAACTAGCCTTTGACTAAACTTCAATCTGGTTTCTACCAACCATTATAAATTAAGCCTAAGAATCATTGAGCATCTCAAATTTGTTTGTGCATGATTAATTAAAGCTCAAAATCATGTTGAGACATCCCTAATTAATATATCCTATCATATGCAATAATAACCTCTCGTAGATTCATCCCTAATCATATTAAGGCATCACAATAGTCAATTTCGCCTATGGACCTATTAAGTGGGGCACATGAACAAATATCAAATATTCAAAGAGATAAAAGGTTAATAAAAATAATTAACAAGCTAATCCAAATTAAATTTCTAGGTTAATTTTCAATTTGAAATTAATCAATAACTCAAAAAGAAAATTAAAAAAATCATAATATCCTAGCCTTTCATCATTGCCTTTATGAGTTGTCAAGCTATTTGAAAATATCCTAAGATATCTATTTTGGAGATCCATGATTAATAATTACAAATCATTATTACTTGATAACTATTAACACTATTGGGGTTATATTTGACTCACCTAGGTTAGGTTTTAATCCATTACAATCCTTAATTCAACCCTAACACACCTTGAGTGAGAGTTAAATCCTTAAGCTATAAATATAATGTCATGCCTCTTCATTTCTAAACTTGGATATTGTAGGGTTATTATGTAAGATTTGTTCCATGATACCCATATCAATAGTTTTATAATGATAAAATCTTAAGATAAATAATCACAAGACACAGTAAATCCAATGGTGCTAAGGAGAGAAGGATCTAACAAGCTTTATTTGCTAAAGACTTCTTGATGCACAGGCCAAGCAAGTCACTTAACAAAGCATTTGGATATCCCAAGGAAGGTAAAAGGTTTATTGTATTTTATGTTTTAGTTGTGCTTTCATTTATTTTTTTTTACTAAGATATCCCTAAGTTATAGGCTAAGAGTTTAAGTATTAGTGTGTTTTTATTTGAGTTTTATTACTTGAAGTAACACTATACTAACCTCCCTTCTTGGATTTCTATGATCAAAAATGGCATGCCCAGTGGGGCTTAAATCATCCCATGCAACAAAAGATACTAATATGAAGTGCTTATTTTTTTAATGAATGCTTGAAAATATTCAAAATTTATGTTTTACCATGGTTTTTCATGTATTTTATTGTTTAGTGATACATAGTTTACACAGAGAATGATGTCGCTCTTAAAAAAACCAATGTTGATCCTATCAAAACTAATGCCAATCCACCTAGGATTGATATTGACCATTGTGTTTAGAACAAGACATGGTGGAAACATGTTTAACAAAGTTTATTTTGAGTTTTCTAGTTTTTATTTTATCTCTAAGAACTTGAATATAATTTAGCTGACCATTTGCTTATAGGATCTAATGTTATTTATTAGTTTTCAAGTTTCATTAGATAAAAATATTTTGTTAAACTATACTATTATTTTTTTGTTTTTTATTAAACTAGAGTTGATCTATGTCATCTGATGTTGATCCTTCTGTAACTAACCAACATCAATCCCTACATGGATCGACATTTATCACTGAGATAGAAAAATAAAGAAACCTAAGAGAAAATTTTGAGCTCTTGTTTTCTCATTAATATTTGGGATTATAAGAAGGAAAAAACCCTTTAATAATTTTAGTTCCTTAAGTAAAGAAGGTCAAGTTTGAATGTGGTTAAATCTTACTCACTTTGTTTTTGGTGTTTAAAATAAACCTAGTTCAGTTTCATGACTTAGATATTTTAAAAGTTTTGCAATGTTTTCAATTAATGCCACATGCCCAAAAAATTCACAAAACATCACATTTTGGTGATTAAAATTAAATCTCACACTAGGTAGATTATCTTAATAGTTCTATTGTCATTTCTATTTTGTTCAAAATTATTAATTTTAAAAAAAAGATTGATGTGTGTATGCTCTTTCCCCATCCCATTTAGGGAGCTTGAGTGACGAAAAGTGATCACGCATTACCTTTATCTCTTTAGACCAAAAAAATTAAAATAAATTATTAAGTTCCTCTTTAAATCTGTATGGTTTGGGTGATCTGAATAGGACACTAAAGTTTTCTGACTTATCTTTTATTTTCATGAATGTTTAGGATCCCGTCATTATCCAATTCATTATTAGGTTTATCTCTATCCTTTTTATATATGATTTATGTCTTGATTATACCCTCATATATGAGGAACTAAATGATTTATTTGTCATATTTAAAGACATGGAATTTAGTTAAGTTTTTTAGGATATAAGGACAAGGGATGAATTCCATAGAGAAATCTTGTAGCTCATTGTCATCCTAAGGGGTTAGGTTTGTTGTTGTAGATGATAGTGGTTATGATACCTAGTTTTAATCCAAAGGAATAGGGATGATATTTAATGCATTGAATATTTCAATTAGGTCCAAATATTTGTGTTAATACCTTATTAGGTATGATAGTTTGTATTGACTCTTAGTTTTTATCTAGATGACCACTAGTTCATAGTTGTTAAATACTCTTAGTTTGTTTACCTCATGTCTCAATCTAAATGGTAATCCTAATAGTAGCGATTCTTACTAATATATGTTATTTATGCAAGGAAACTATATCATAGATGCTAGATATTTACTCTTTAAGGGATCTATAAATAGAACATCAGACCCACTACCTTGTTTAGATTGAGATCTATCTGTATAAAGATACCACATACTAAGTAGACCTAGTTATGACTAGTTTGGTTTTTTGGAGACTAGGTGCTTAGTGTAGACACCCAAAAAATATCCAAAATAGGCCTCTAATTGGAATTTGAAATGATTCCTACCAACCATTATAAACTAGACCTAATAATCATCAAACACCCCAAATTTGCATTCACATCATTCATCAATGCTTAGAATTATGTTAAGACATCTCTAATTAGGATATCCTATCATATACAACACTAACCTCTCATAGATTTATCCTTAATCACCTTAAGGAATCAAAATAGTCAATATGGCCTATGAAACTATTAAGTGGGGCACAAAAACAAATACTAAATCCTGAAAGAGTTAAAAGGCTAGTCAAAATTAATTTACAAGCTAAATCAGATTAAATGCCTAGTTGAATTATCCATTTGAAATTAATTAATAACTAAAAAAGGAAATTCAAAAATTCATAATATATTATCCTTTCTTAATTTCCTTTATGAGTTGTCAATCTCTTTTAAAATATCCTAAAATATATATTTTGGAGAGACATGCCTAGTAATGGAAAATCATAATTACTTGACAACTATTAAATATATTAGGGTTATATTTGACTCACATAGGTTAGGTTTGAACCCATTCCAAATGTTGACTCAACCTTAACTCACCTTAGGTGAGAGTGCAATCCTTAGGCTATAAATATAATGCCATGCCTCTTCATTTCTAAGCTTGGATATTGTAAAGTTATTATGCAAGATTTGTTCCATGAGACTCACATCAATAGTGTTACGATGGAAAAATATTAAGCCAAGAAATCACAATCCACATCAAATAAACAGGTGCCAAGGAGAAAAGGATCCAACAATATTAATTTAACAAAGACTTCTTCATGCACAAGCTAAGAAATCCACTCAACAAAGTATTTGAATCTTCCAAGGAAGGTAAAAGTTTCATTGTCTTTTATGTTTTAGTTGTGCTTTTATTTATTATTTGTTACTAATATATCCCTAAGTTCTAGGATAGGAGTTTAAGTATTATTATTATTATTTATTTGAGTTTTATTACTTGAACTAACACTATACTAACCTCCCTTATTGGATTCCTATGATCACAAATGGCACACCTAGTGGGAATACAAGAATCCCATACAATAAAGGAGATTAATATGTAGCTCTTAATTTTTTTAATGAATTCTTGATAATATTCAAAATTTAAGTTTTACCTTTATTTTGCATGTATTCTATTTTTTTAGTGACACACAATTTACACAGAGACTGACGTCGATCTTGATAGATTCAACATCGACCCTGCTAGAATCGATGTTGATCTACCTAATATCAACATTGACCATTATGTGTAGAATATAACATGATTAAAACATGTTTAACAAAGTTTCTCTTGATTTTTACTTTTTCTTTTTGTTTCTAAGAACTTGAATGTCATTTAACTAATCATTTGCCTATAGGATCTAATGTTATTTACTAGTTTTTTAAAGTTCATGTGGATAATGATATTTTTATCTAATTATAATATTATTTTTATATTTTTTAGTAAAATAACATCAATCTATGTTAACAAACATCTATCTTTATATAATTTACAAACATCGATTTCTACATATTGACATCAATCCTTGCATGGATCAACATCAATCTCTAAGACAAAAAATAAAGAAACCCAAGATCAAATTTTGAAATATTATTTTCTCATTAAAATTTTGGCTTCTAAGTAGGAAAAAACCCTCTAAAAATTTTAGGTCCTAAGGTAGAAAAGATCAAGTTTAAATGTGGTTAAATCTTGCTCACTTTGTCTTTGGTGTTTACAATGAACCTAGTTCATTTTCATGCCTTAAATATTTTCAAAGTTTTATATGTTTTTAAATTAATTAAAAAGGGCTAATAAATTCATAAAAAATCTTATTATGGTGATTAAAATAAACTCTCACACTAGATAAAAATTCTTAAGAGTTTCATTTTCATTGCTTGTTTGTTTAAAATTATTGAATTTAGAAAAATGATTTATACGTGTATGCTCTCCCCCATCGCCTTTAAGTAACTCAAGTGATGAAAAGTGATAATCAATTTCCTTGATCAATTTAGTTTAAAAGTATTGAAAAAACCTTGTTTATTCCCTCCTCAAATCTATATGGTTTGAGTGATCCAAATGCGACACTAAAATCTTTTCACTTGTCTTTTATTTTCATGTATATTTAAGATCCCATCCTTATCCAATTCATTCTTGGGGTTATATCTATTATTTTCATCTATGATTTGGGCCTTGAATATCCCCTAATTTATGAGGAATTATACATTTTATTGTCTATTTTCAAAGACATGGAAGATAATCAAGTTTTCCAATATAGAAAGACAAGGGACAAGTTCCATAGAGAAATCTTGTAACTCAATGTCATCCCAATGGGTTAGGTTTGTATTTGTCAATAATATTGAGTCTACCACCTAGTTTTCCTCACAAAGAATAGAGATGCTATTAAATGCATTGAATATTTCAATTATGTCCCAATATTTGTGTTAATACCTTATGAGGTATGATAGTCTAGATTGAAACTTAGTTTTAATCTAGATAACCACTAGTTTACAGTTGTTAAATACTCTTAGTTTGTTTACCTCATGTATCAATATAAATTTTAATCCTATTATTAGATATTATTATTCCATTAGGTTATTCATAGTTTACATTATTCTCAATATTTACTCCTTAAGGGATCTATAAATTGAACATTGGACCCACTACCTTGTTTAGATTGAGATCTATATGTATAAAGAGACCATAGGATAATCAAACCCAGTTGTGATTGGTTTGGTTTTTTGGAGGCTTTGCACTTAGTGTAGACACCTAAAATTGGCCACAACTATCCTTTCATCATATTTCAAATTGATTCCTACAAATCATTGCAAATTAAGCCTAGGAAACACTAAACATCCCAAATTTACTTGTACAACATTCATAAAAGCTCCAAATTATGTTGAGACATCCATAATTTAGGTTTCCTATCACATGCAATAATAATCTCTAATTAATTCATCCGTAATCACCTTAAGGCATCACAATAGTCAATTTGGCCTATGGACCTATTAAGTGGTGAACATGAACAAATATCAAATCTCGAAAGAGATAAAAGGATAATCAAAATTAATTTAAAATATAAACCTGATTAAATGCTTAGATGCATTATCAATTTGAAATTAATGAATAAATAAAAAAGGAAATTCCAAAATTCATAATATCCCAGCCTTCCATCATTGCCTTTATGAGTTGTCAAGCTCTTTGAAAATACCTTAAAACATCTATTTTGGAGAGCCATGCCTAGTAATTATAAATCATAATCACTTAACAATTATTATCTCTAATGAGGTTATATTAGCCTTATCTAGGTTAGGTTTGAACCCATTCTAGGCCTTTACTCAACCCTAACTGACCTTTTTGAGAGTTAAATCCTTAGGTTATAAATATAATGGCATGCCTCTTCATTTCTAAGATTGGATATTGTAGAGTTATTATGATTAGTTCCATGAGACTCATATCAATAGTGTTATAATACCAAAGTATTAAGCCAAGTAATCACAATCCACAACAAATATAATGGTGCCAAGGAGAGAAGGACCCAACAATCTTCATTTATTGAAGACTTCTTGATGCATAAGTTGAGCAAGTCAGTCAACAAAGCATTTGGAGCTCCCAAGGAAGGTAAAAGGTTTATTGTCTTTTATGTTTTAGTTTTGATTTCATCTATTATTTTTTACTTATATATCCCTAAGTTCTAGGCTAGGAGTGTAAGTGTTAGTGTTTTTTTATTTGAGTTTATTTCTTGAACTAATACTATACTAACCTCCTTTCTTAGATTCCTATGATCACAAATGGCATGCCCAGTGGGACTTCAATCATCCCATGCAACAAAGGAGACTAATATGCATATCTTATTTTTTAATTAATGCTTGAAAATATTCAAAATTCAAGTTTTATCTTTTTTTTTCATGTATTCTATTTTTTTAGTGACACACAACTTACATAAAGATGAACATCGATCTTGATAAAATTGACATTGACCCTGCCAGAACTAATGCTAATCCACCCAGGACTAAAAATGACCATTATGTGTAGAAAAAAGCATGAATGAAATGTGTTTAGCAATGTTTCTATTGAGTTTGTAATTTTTTTTTTATTTATAAGAACATGAATATCATTTATCTGACCATTTTCCTATAAGATCTAATGCTATTTATTGGTTTTAAAGTTAATTAGGCTAATAATTTTTTATCAAATTATATTATTATATTTCTTTATTTTGTAGTAAAATGATATCAATCTATGATGATCAATTTTGATCCTTATGTAACCGACCGACATTAATCTTTATAGATCAACATCAATCCCTAGATAGATCGACATCAATCTCTGAGATAGAAAAATAAAGAAGCTTGAGAGAAAATTTTGAAATCTTGTTTTCTCATTCACATTTGGGCTTCTAAGTAGGTTAAAAACCCTCTAATAATTGTAGGTCCTATGGTAGAAAAGGTAAATTTTGAATGTGGTTAAATATTCCTCACTTTGTATTTGGTGTTTAAAATGAACCTAGTTCATTTTCATGCCTCGAATATTTTCAAAGTTTTACAAGTTTCTCAATTAATGCAAAAGTGCCAACAAATTCACAACACATCTCATTTTGTTTATTAAAATGAACTCTCACACAAGGTAAATGCTCTTAAGAGTTTCATTTTCATTTATTATTTTTTAAAAATTATTCATTTTTAGTAAAATGATTGATGCATGTAGGCTCTCCCACCATCTTCTTTAGGGAACTCAAGTGACCAAAAGTGATCATGTATTACTTTAGTTGATTTAGTCCAAAAGTATTAAAAGAACACAATTACAACCCTCCTCAAATCTGTATGGTTTGAGTGATCCAAATGTGACACTAAAGTCTTTTCAATTATCTTTTATTTTCATGCATTTTTGCTTGTGATGATGAGTTCATTACCTACTCATGGGTTCTCTATGGAAGCATTGACCAAGGAATTCATCTTCCAACATCATTTCAACCAAGCTCATTGATGGGGTATAGAAATTGAGGTCAAATTATTGGGATGCTTATTTGAGTGATTAAAGAAGCTTCACTATTAAGATATTGCCTCAGACCATATGGGCAACCTAGATATTGCACTATATTGAGAAAATGATGATTGTAGTTATTGTGAAAAGGACAAGACATTTTCACAACAAGCTAGTTGATGTAGATCCAAATGATGTGATCATCTCTTATGTTAGACACACTTAGGACCATTAATAAATGAATTTTTTTTTTGATAGATTAGAATTAACCCCACATATCACAAACATAATATTGTTGTAGGTCAAGTAGCCTAAATTTTCATGTCATAGTACAAAATCTTGGGAGAAGAGAGGGCATAAAAACCCTACTTTTTGTGTACTTATATTTTTTAATTAACACTTAAAATCTTCCCAAGATCAAGTATATTGATGGAATTTGATAGTATTATGAAACCTTGTTAGTGTTAGGATCTAGGACATTACACATACATGTTTTATGTCATTTTATCCTTCTTTTTATGGTTTTGAGTCTAAACTATACATTTTTTTTGTTATACCACATTAAGCTAAATTTTGTTCATATGTTATTCCTTTATTTGTGGAGGTGTTATACTGAGCTTTTTTTATCACATGCCTTTTTCTTAGTCTTTAGAAAAATATTTATGTGTATGTCACTTGAATAAAAAGGGTAACATTACTCTTCCCAATTCATTTCAATTTTTGTGTCTTGAAGTCATGAAACAAATCATTGGTCATATCATTAGAGTGTGATAACATCATTACATTTCTTGAATCATTTTATATACTTGTTTTCCTTGTTCTAAATTCCATTTTTTCAAAACCAAAGCCATGTGAGCCTTTTTCGATTTATACCTCATGTCATTATGCCATTTAGTTTTGTCTAGCTTGTTGTTTATTCAAGGAAGACTAGTTTTCATTATTATTTGTGATTTTATTAAGGAGAAACAACCTATCTCCACATGCCTTATATAATGTACCAAGTTCATGTTTCAATTCAAATTCCTAGGTTGTGCCAAAGTGTTTCATATTTGTTACATTACATCTCTCACCTTGTTTTTTAAGGCTAACTTTTATGAATTTTCCAAAAGACCAAGTATATTATTGTTTTGAGCCTAGATTTTTTGGTGAATTTAGCCAAAACACCTAGAAAATTTTGTTTTACTGGATTAGAATTGTTTAAAACACTTTGTACCTAGATTTTAGCTTGATGTTATTTATTTAGACACTTAAATATTTGTTTAATACATTTGATGTTAGAATATTTTATACCAATTTTTAGCACAAACATTTTAGAGATACAACTCCACCCCTAGACCAAGTTAGACTATGTTTATACCATTTGTGATTTATACATTATTTTTAAGATTCTATGTAACTCTAAGCCATTTTATGAAATGTTTATCATTGACTTGGATATGTCTCATTACACTCATACTGGAGACATGTAAAATCAATGTTATGATATAATGGCCACACAAATTAACTTTGTTTGAGACCCTTATGGTGAAGAATTCATTTATGAGATGGATCCTTATCCTAATTTCAATAATCAAGCTAGGGAACAAATACAAGCATCAAATTTAGTGATACCTTGTTTAGGTTGGTTTATGTATGATCTTCACCCCCTCACTACTCAAGGTGTCTAATCCTCCACCTATACCATTTACCCTCTTTTAGATTGTGTGAGCAACCAAGCTCTATAGCATCCAAGGATTACCAAACATGAATAAATGAATCATAGTTACCATCTTAGGCCATAAACTAGACTCTATTAATATTATCATTATTTAACCACTGGCCATTCTTCCTTCATTAAAAACCTTCCCCTAGTTTAAAAAAACCATGCTAATTTTCCATACCTAATTGAACCAATCAATAACTCTCCAATCATGCTAATCATAAAAAGATCAAGATGTGTACATCTGCTTGTAAACTAAGGCCAAGAGAACCAACCAATCCATGATGTTTTTGAAAAACCTATTTGTGATGAGTAAACCTATGATGAATCACCTCTTCATACTATACCTTTTATCAAGGATTCTCACTTTGACAAACTTGTCTTTGCCAAGTCACTTATTAATTATTATAACCACCTTTTGTTAAATCATTACATCAACCATTGTCCTAATTTTAAATATCCTCCTTTTGACAATCCAATATTTTAGGAGTTGTATCTTAACCTTTTTCCCATTATTGAGGAGTCTCACTTTGACAAAATAGTCTTTATGGAACCCATTATGACATTACAAGTTGTTACTTGTCCAATACCAAACATTCAACAAGACATCATTGTAGCAATATCCAAAACCATATTAAGATTCAAAATTGAAATTAGGCTCTATTCTTCAACCAACATCGTATTTAACATTAGAAATAGAATCAATGTCAGTCTCAACATTGGATTCAGAGTCCCTTGAGTTAGAATCAACTTTAGAATCATAATATGTTTGAGGTTATTACAACATTAGTTACACATGCCTTGTAGATCCATTTGAATACATTTTTTATCCTTCCATGGTTTTTGAGGATGATTACTTCATCTTCAAAACAAGTTATCCTAGTATCTTATAAAAGGATTATGATACCTTCCCCCATTATATTACTATTACAAATGCTATTAACACCAACCAACCTAGCCATTATATTAGCCTTCCATCTCCCACAAGTGTCAATTGGGACCAAAAAAATCACACCTTGTTGAACTGCATCCATGATGACATATCAATTATAGAATATCAGGGAGGCCAATATCACATTTACTAAGAAGAACAATCTCCTAGTGAAACCTTTCTAGAGGTATTAGGGGTAATTAAATTTTAAACTCAACATCTTATAGTGAAACTTTTTAAGAGGCACTAAAAGATAATCAAAGTCAAAAATCAACATTCTTTAGTGAAACCTTCTAAGAGATGCTATGGGACAACTAAGATAACTTTATTGGTTAAAACCTCATCGAGGTGCTAATAATCAAGCACAATATTTCTTCACTACTTAATGAAGAAAAAATATATAATCAATACAACTTATAATCTACAACATAAGCAAATGGTAGCTACTCTTAGGTTAAAACAAAATGAAAATATAATGGTCCCATCAAGATCATATTTAGAATTCTTTGACCCCACCTCATTCAAAGTTATGTCAAATATAAAATAAACAACATTATATGTGCTTAAAAATCATGATCTTCATTTATCACCTAGCCATTATACATTCCATTATCATCTATATACACATAATATTTTCAAATTTTATCTGATAATGATGCTTTACATCTTGTAGAAACCCATTGAGACTCAATCTCTCTAAGTGTACACCTTGAAGGGTGCATCAAGAAAGGGGTCGGTAAACTATTGGTGATTTTTAGGATTTTTGGCCCTCATTGCCACATATTATCAATCTAACCATTTCTTGAAAACCATTACCTAAGATATTACTCCTCTATTACACACTACTCTAGTATTTTCCACTTTCCATCCTTATTTTGCTCACTTTAATCCAATTTCTTAGTTGGTTGTACTAGGTTGAGTGGGTTGACCCTATACAATTTTGGGTGATTTTCACTTAGGAAATAGTTTGGTCTTTGGCTAACCTAGCTCATGACCTAGTGAATAATTTTACAAAATAATGCTAGGTCTATTGGGTTGACCCTATTGGTCCAAATTTCTGGAAGGGTATAGGGTTAAATCTACCTATATATATTCAATATCATTTTATCATTATTTAAATGTGAAATCAAGAGTTATTATTCTCTTACACTTCTCTACAATATACTATTCCACCATTATACTTGAGGAGTATTAACTTAGGGTTTCTAATTGGATAATCTAGTCTTGTTAATAAGTCTTAGATGCTTTATCATTTCTTAGTGATCCTTAAAAACCATCAAAAAATCTTGTGAATCCCCTTTTCCAAGTGAGAGATTGAGTCTTAATAGGTTTATCATTCAAGTAAGTATTCTCTAACTGTTATCCTCTCTTTAGTAGAATGAAGTAACATAAGTATTAGCTTTGAATAATATTACTCTTCATATTCCATGTATTAGGGTCTTACTCATAAATATCTTGATTAATATTCTCTTATAAATATTTTTATTTTTTACTAACCCCTCATTTTATGCCACAATATTTTATGAGCACTATATTAGACTTAATTTACTTGTTAGTTTAGTGAAATATCAAATCTTAGGACTCTGTTAGGGTTATTACATGATTATTCTTGACTAGAGGCTTTGTAACCCCCCCTAAAAAAAATTATTATAATAAGAGATCCCCTAATTAGGTCTAACATATCCCCATATTTGTCATGCTCTCACTTAAAAAATGTGTCCCCAATCGGAAGTGTATGGTATGATATATATTCTCAAAGTTAGGATTGATTTATAAAAATGATGTATTTATGATTGCATACATTCTAGTGAACTTGATGTGAACCTAACCCTTACAAAGTTTTTATTTTACATTTTTCATCATTTTATCATTTCATTTTCAAATTGTATATTTTTCTCATGCTTATTGTAATAGATCAACCCTATCAACTCTGTATAATTTCCAACCACTATTTTCTATACTAGGTCGACCATGTCGACTCTATATAGTTTTTAGGCATTATTTTCTATACTAGGTCAACCTAGTTGACTCTATACCTTTTTATATTTTCTTTGTTTTTATTTATTAGCATTTTGTTCATTTCTCTCAATCATCAAGTCCCCTATCAGAATTTTCTTGGATAACTTGTATCCATTTAGACACTATATGGAGTTCTCTTTTCTTCTTAACTTTCCTATCTTTTATTCCCCTTTTTAGATTTGGGGCATCTTATGATGCCCATCCTCACATTATTCCAGCCTTTGGGGTATCTTCTGATTCCCACCCATATATTATATCAGACTCTAGGGCATCTTGTGACAATGATAAAGTGTGCAATGTGTTTGTCATAGTATGCTTGAAGTATGATTGGTTTATCTTATGTTTTGGCATGGTTAGAGATGTTTAGGGATGAGTATAGAGTATTGAGGATGTGTAAGAGGTCCTGAAGATGTTTTTTATGATTTGAGTGTTTGTGTTCATAAGTCCAATTCATTTGGTTGATCATATTTTTCATCTAGATAGTTTAGGTCTAGTGGCAAAAAATATAAGTAGGTAGAAATTGAAATATTTAAATTTAACAAGGGAAAAATTAGTCTGTGGTTTTTGGACCATAAATTTTGATCAAGGAAGAATTTTATCATGATATGAAAATAAAATATGAATATTAATCCATGGAACATCTAATGAACCTATTTTTAAGATCTATAAGTTTGTATAATCAAAGATATTAAGGTTCTAAGTTGACTATGTGTTCATAATTGTTCTACAAGTGACTTGAGAATAGTAATTGAGCTTATGTAGATGTTGTTTTGATGTTTCATGGTGAATTATATTTTGGGATTTTTTTATAATCCATTAGGATGATCTATGAAAATTTTTAAGGTTTGATGAATTATATGTAATATGAACAATGGTTTAGAATGTGACTATGTGTTTATTCATAATGACTGTGTGCACAAAATGTTGATTGAGTGAATTGTGTTTTAAAAAGGGTTCTATGTTGCTTTTTGGCACTTAAGTGGGACCTATAGATCATATAAAATGGGTACATACTTTTGATAGTGGTTTTATGTTCTTATTTTTTTAAATGAAGTGGTAAAAGAGTGAATGGGTTCACATGAGAGCTATAAGATCTATAAGGGCCTTATTAAAAGGTTTTGTTGATTAAGGGTGACCTATAGATGCTATGTCCAACCTATGAAGATTTTTTTGAGCCATTTATTCAAGTTATAGTTTCCATAAGGGTGAATTCATTCCTAATGAATGATTAAGGTATTAATTATCATAAATGCTCTATAAATAGTGAAATCAAAGATGGTGATTTCTAGACTTTGTGAGAGAGACTTGGGAGAGATTTGAGAGTCATATGTGTGTGTTTTGTGGAGAGAAGGAAGGGTAGAGTTCCTTATTAATAATTTAAAGAGAATAATATATTAAGGACTCATTTTATGTCATATATGTGATAATTTTATTAGTATAGTTATGCTCTTGTTATTTGAGTATAGTGAAGGTGAAGACTAATAATCAGAGGTCCATCATTAGGTGTTGGAGACATTAGTGCAAAGGTGGATGTATTCATAGGTGTTGTTGTCATAGCTCATCACCTAAGGTTGTTTTATCCTTGTTTTAAGATGAAACTTACTAAAATTTTGGTTGTTATTGCAACTCATCTAGACAAGTGTTCTAACACCTTATGGGATTGTAGTTTCACTAAATAGGGATTGTAGTTCCTTGATCAGTTGTAATTAATATAAATTAGAACTTGTTATTAGAGTATAGTTGTATAATTTTAATTTCCAATGGTTTTTTTCCCCCAAGAGGGTTTCCCATGTATGTCATGTGTTATGTGATTGATCTTACATTATCTCTCTTGTTCACTGATATGAATGTTGTGTATGCCTCATGAATGTTTATTGTAATAGATTAAGAACTTCAAAGGATTGAAATTGAAGTTAGATTTTCTAGGCTCACTGATTCACCCCCCCTCTCAATGATTGTACCTCTAATGATTGGTATCAAATCAGGTCCTTTGGTAAAGGCTTAACATCTTAAAGTTACAATATGAGTAGTCATCAAGGAGGTTTCTCTACTAAGCGAACAACAATGTTTAATAGATCTAATTATGATTTTTAGAGTGTGATTATGAGGACATACATTATTTCCTTAGGGTTTTATGTATGGAAATATATTCTAGATGGTTATGTTTCTCTTATTATTCCTCCATCTAGTGTTATAAATAAGAAGTTGTTTGAGAACAATTTCAAGGCATTAAATGTTATCATTTTTGGTCTTTCAGAGACTGAATACACCAAGGTAATCCATTATAAATATATTAAAGAGATATGGGACAAAATGCAAGTCATTTTTGAATGAGATTCAAAGGTCAATCTTTTTAATTTATAGACTCATAGAATGCAATTTGAAAGTCTCAAGATGAAGGAAGAAGATTTTGTAGTATCCTTTCTTCAATGGGTTGATGAGATTGTGAACATCATCAGAGGTCTTGGAGAAAATATTGAAGAGGCTATACTAGTCCAAAAGGTATTAAGGTCTCTATCTCTCAAGTTTGATACAAAATTATATGTTATAGAAAATATTCATGATCTTAATTAGCTAAAGATGGAGAAATTGCATGACATGCTTATTTCATATGAGATGAGAATTATAGATGATATACCACCAAAGGAGGAACCTAGATTAAATATTGAGATGAAGTCTAAGAATAAGTTTCAAGGTAATAAACCCAAATAGGATGACACACCTCACATTAATGAAGATGAACTAATTACTTTGATTAATAGGAAATTAAACATAGGGTCAAAGAAATATAAGGGTAAACTACCATTCAAATGTTTCAATTTTGAAGAGATAGGACATTTTCTCCTAAGTGCCCTCATAGGCATGAAAAGATTGATGATGAAGAGCATGGTAAAGGTCAAGATGAGAACAAGAATACATATAAGAAGAAAGGATTCAAAAAGTATAACAATAAGAAGTCTTTCAAGAACAAGAAGACTCTCTACACCAAAGAAGATTACAACTCATTAGATGAGAGTGAAGATAGTGACTTAGAATATGATCATGAAGATGATGGTCCTATTGAAGATGATGATCTATTCATAGCTAAGGAAGGAAGTTTTTCACATCAAAAGGATCCTACTTGGAGTGATTCAGACGATGATGAAGATGAGGTGGAGTATGAGACTATATTGATGAATGGTGTTGAAGAATTGAAGATTAAGAAGAAGATCAATAAGAAGATGAAATCCAAACTCAAGGACTATGAGGATCAATTCAATATATTTGAGGTAAGATTGGCTAAAGAATATAGATAACATGAAGATTTTTTCATGTTTCCTAATTATAGATTGGAATATTTGTCTTAAATTCTAAGAGACAAAGAAGAATAATGCTCAAGGTATTTTTTTGAAAATGAGACTTTAAAATTTGAGTTAAAGAAGACATTTAGTAAGGTTAATACATTTGTGAGATTTGAAAGGAGATCATGTGATCTAGACAATATTCTGAGTGGTAAAAATCATGCTAGTGATAGAATTGGTCTTAGATATGAATAAGATAAAATAATGTATCTCAAGACAAGATGAAGACTAATATGAACTAAGATAATCATACTTTGAAGATAAATCATTAGATAAGGAATGAAGGTGCTGGTAGAATGAAGATAAATTATATATAACATCTAATTGCCATAAGGTATGCAATATTCAATTGTTATTGTTAAAGATGTAATCAATTTGGTCATAGTGCTAGAGAATGAAATAGACCTATTAGAAATGAGTTTACATGGGACTATGATGAGGGTCATCAGTCAAAAAGAGTGAGCAAAATTAAGTGATTTAATTGTATTTATGTGGGACACTTTGGAAACTATTTTACACATAAGATTAGACAAGGTGATTCTTCTTTAAAAAGAGGAGGTTGTTTAATTTTTCATGATATAGGAAATATTTCAAGTTTTAATCCAAACATGGTAAGACAAACTATGTTTTCAGCAAGGAGTATGGTGTGCTACACTTGAAAATAGAGAGGTCACATTTATAGATTCTATAAACAAATGACATCAAGTCAAAATGAGTTCAATCAGGGTCATAAAATGTAAAGAAAAAGGTAAGTTAACACATGGAAGCCAAAGGTGACAAGTGTGGGTCATGATAAGACTTCAAGTCTAAGTAATTTGTTTGGTATGGTGGAGAAGGCTTCAGAAATTAAAGAGTACCAAGAGGTTTCATTGTTTGTTCATGTTGAGAATCAAGATATCAAGCTCAAGGAGAATAACAAGATACTGGTTGAGGCTACTCCTAAGGTATGTGTGGATCCAAGTGAACATCCTACTATTATTGAGTATGTATCATTTAAAAACATTAATTTTGTATGCTTAATGATGAGGCTCCAAACTACAAGGAAGATTCTACAAATGAAAAGGTATGCCATGAATCTTTGTTATCTTCATGTATTATCAATTCAATATTATAAGAGAAGGAAAATATTGCGTTGGTTGATCATGTTGCTTCTATTAAGCCTAAGAAGAAGAATATGAACTACAAGTATCAAATGACCAAGGAGGAGAAGGAAATTGAGGAGTTATAGGCAACTCCTAATTTCATAATGTTCTAGGACATTGTGAAGTAGGGTGTCTCTACCAATACTTATAAGGAGACATATTTTCATGTGGATAATAAATTTTTTGTGATAAATATGATAATGCTAACTAGAGAAGGTTTTTGGCTAAGGGGGAGCATTAGGTTCATGAGCTTGCTCTAGAGATTTGTGAAGGAACTATTGTTTAGTGTCAGAATGGGTATATATAGAAGGTATAATGAGATTGATGAAATTTCAAGAATATTTCAATGATTATAAAGGTATATACACTTATTTTTTATGTTCTCCAAGTTTTTTATGGTCTAAAGGTATATTGAAGACAAACTGAACATTTTTGAGTGCTCTCATTTTTCTCAATTTTTTAATTAAGGGCAACCAATCCTAAAATGGGTTATAGAAAGCCAAGGATACCAAATCTTTTAAGGATAATTTTTTGGTCTAGAAATATGTGGTGGGTGTCTTTAGGTGTGCAAGAAGTTTCAGAGGTGTACATTGACTAGAAGGAGGTTTGTTGACCTTGTTTATTTTGAGATTCTAGGGTTGTGGGCTATGTTATAAAAGTTATTTTCATTATGAATTATGGTTTGATGATTCTTAATAGGTTTAATGGACCAAATTGGTTTTAAAATAAATATTGTAAAAGATTTTAATTTTTTTTTGTTCTTAATTTATTCATGTTTTTGTTAATATGGAGCGTTAATTAGCTAGTAGGTGTGTATAGGAAATATGTTGCAAAAGATGATCTTGGTGATGAAAATTTATGTGATTTATTTGTAATATGATAGTGTTTTATATATTAATTTTTAGGTCATGAATATTTTTCTACTATAATTTGTGGGATCTACAAGTTATAGGTATGGCTACAAGGAGACTAGACAGGCCTAGTGTGAAGAAGAATGTTTTTTTCTTAATTTCTCCAAAAGAGAAAGGTATGTTTGTTTCATGGAGATTTATTATGTTACTTTTTTTTCATATATATTATTTTTTGAGTGGCATGAATTTTTTTGATGTTCCTTGTGGTATTTTAAGAGAGAAGTCTAGTAAGCATGTGTGGTGGTTCTTCATGGTGTGTGGAGAATTGAAGATGATTGAGAGATGCAATGGTATAAAAATATTAGGGGAAGTCCCTATAATATGTTTCTTGATGATTTCTTCAGATTTAAGTATTTGGTGTGATATTTTTTCATTTTTTGTAGTGCTTAGTTGAAGAGAGTGTTTGCATGGAGTTAGAGGAAGTCGGTCAAGGCAAGAAAAAGTAGGCTCAAGATAAAGGGGAGTTTTAATAATATTTTTAAGCTGGTCCTTTCCTTTTGATGTTATTTTTATGTCCTTAATATTAGTTGGTACCCACTTTGTCATTGTGTCAAATGGGGAGAAAGTTCCTATTATGGGAGCATTTGAAGAGAGAGAAGGAATGTGATCTGACTGATGTTTGTGACATCAATGACAAAGGGGGAGATTATTAAAGAATTTTCAATGATGTCATGGTGTTTTCATGGATGTGTCTTTGTGAGTGGATGAAGTTATTTATTAGCCGAAGTGATAATGACAAAGTGTACAATGTGCTTTTCCTAGTATGCTTGAAGTATGATTGGTTGATCTTTTATTTTGGCATGGTTAGAGATGTTCAGGGATGAGTATGGAGTATTGAGGATGTGAAAGATGTACCTAAGATGTTTTATATGATTTGAGTGCTTGTGGATAATTATAATTCATCTAGTTGATCATAGTTTTCATCTAGACAATTTGGATCTAATGGTAGAAAATTTGATTATGTAGTTTGATGATGTCACCATTACCACATGTAGATGAGTCAAGTGGAGTTGGTCATATGGTAGTGATAAAATTAATCCCTAGATACTATAAACTAAATCTTAGGTCATGCAACTAAGAATGTAAAAAGATATGCATGTGCAAATATGGGCTCCCAATAATTTTGAAAGTGTTTTCCCATACTTAGCCAAATTTTCATGAGGCAAGAAAGAGCCAAGTAAGCATTTTGATGGTATCATATTTCACACATGTGGATGTTTAAAGATAAGGTTATCATATGGGTTTATTAAATTTTATACCTATTTGATTTATGCTAAATTTTAGATCATGTAATGAATCAAGTCAAAAGATATACATGAGTAAAGTTGGCCTTCCAAGAAGTTCTAGCCATAGTTGGCTATATGGAAGAAATTTTTGAGTGGGCATGTTAATGATGGAATATCTCACACGTATGTTAGTTATAGGATTATATTGTTATATGGACTAATTACCCTATATAGGGAGATCATATGGTCCAAATTTGAGATCATTTATCAAAGCATATTTTTTTTATTAAGGCTCAAAGATGGATTCTTACATAGATTGCAAGGGTCCCCATAGTAAATTTTTCAACAGTTAAAGTTTGAGAAACATCGATGGTGTGCATTTCTCTAAGATGCCAAGCATCAATGAGATGAGGATAAGTGCATGATGTTTAATGCTGAGTAGAGATAAATATTGAACTTATTCTAAAAACTAATGGTGAGAGGGTGATCATATAGAGAGAGATAAATGGTGCATATTAAATTCAAGAGGTCAAATTGATAGTTGTTTAGCATTGCTAAATACTGAGCTATGTATAGAAGATAAATGGGATACATTGAGTTAAATTTTATAGATTACATGAGATGAGGTCAATTATCAGATGCTGAACGTTTGAGGATTGTTGTATATGCATTAATTCTTGGACAAGATTAATGGTGCATAATTGATCTAATTAGTGAGGACATGAGATGAAAGAAAAGTGATCAAAGTTTAACTTTGACAATTTAAATTTAAATATTTGAATGTAACAAGGGAAAAACTAGTATGTGGTTTTTATACCATAAATTTTGATCCAGGATGAATTTACTCATGATGTAAAAATAATATATAAAGATGACTAAATGTTTCATATAATAAACTTGATTTGAAGATTTAAAAGTCTGTACAGTCAAATATATTAAGGTTCCAAGTTAACTATGTGTTTATGTTTTTTTTCGCAAGTGACCTAAGAAGAATAATTGAGCTTATGTAGATGTTGATTCAATGTTTCATGGTGAATTAGATTTTGGGGAGTCTTTTATACTCCATGAGGATGCTCTATGTGCATTTTTAAGGTTTAACCAATTGTATAAAGTATGAACAATGGTTTAGAATGTGACTATGTGTTTGTTCATAATGACTATGTGCACAAAATGTTTTTTGAGTGAATTGTGCTTAAATAGAAAGGATCTATGTTGGTTATTGGAACTTAAGGGGGACCTATAGATCATATATAATGGGTCCATGTTTTTCATAGTGGTTTTATGTTTCTATTTTCTTCAATGAATTTATAAAAGAGTGAATGGGTTCACATGAGACCTATAAGAGCTACGAGGGCCTTATTGAAATTTGTAGCTGCTTAAGGGTGACCCATAAATGTTATGGCTAAACTATGAGTATTTTTTTGAGTTGTGCCTTTGTGTGATAGTTTATTTAAGGGTGAAAACATGCCTAATGGATAACCAAGGTATTTATTATCATAAATTCTCTATAAATAGGGAAATAAATGATGGTGATTTCTTGACTTTGTGAGAGAGACTTGGGAGAGATTTGAGAGAGGCTTGTGCATGTGTATTATGGAAAGAAGGAAGGATAGAGTGCACTATTGATAAGTTGTAGAGAATAATATATTTAGGACTATTTTTTTAGCATATAGGTCATGATTCTATTAGTATAATAATGCTCTTACTATTTGAGTATGAGCAAAGGTGAAGAGTGATAATTAGAGGTCCATCATCAGGTGTTGGAGACATTAGTGTTAAGGTGGATGTGTTCATAGGTGTTGATGTGGTATCTCAACATCTAAGGTGGTTTTAGTCTCCTTGTAAGGTGAAACTTTCTAAAAGTTTGGTTATTGTTACAAATTAGTTAGAAAGGTGTTGTAGTAACTTATGGGATTGTAGTCTCACTAAATAGGGATTGTAGATCCTTGATTAGTTAAATCTATTCTAAATTATATCTTGTTATTATAGGATAGTATTCCAACTTCAAGTTATAGTGGGTTTCCTCTCCCAAAAGGGTTTCCTATGTATGTTATGTGTTATGTGATTGATGTTGAATTGTCTCTCTTTCTCATTGTTATGAATGTTGTGTATGCCTCATGAATGTTTATTGTAATTTATTAAGAACTTAAAATGTTTGAAATTGAAGTTGGATTTTATAGGCTCACTAATTCAACCCCCCATCATAGTGATTTTACCTCTAATAATACCTAAATCCACTTACCCTTTGGTTCATCTTGTGATACCCACTCTTTTTCTCCCTTACATTCTCCCAAACTAATTCAACTTCAAGAAACATTCTGAGATACTTAGGCTTGTCTCTCACCTTCTCATCCTTGATATATATGTTCATGGGGGATCCTTATTTTCTTTTGATTCTTTCTATATGTTACCTATATAACAATTTTTATAGGTTACTTACAGGGGCCTCTCCTTCTACAATAATTCTCTCTTTTCATAAACCTTTAGTCATTCCTTTTTGGTATTTTGGTTTCTCCTTTCTCTCATGAATTGCATTATAAAACAATGGATAAAGCCTAATATTCCTCATGATGTACCATATTCTTCTTTATTTTCATACTCTTTTTACACACTTTTTGGCATCCCTTGGATTTCTATTTTTTGAGTTACATTGTAAGACCATGGATAGGACCTAGCCTTCCTCACAAATTACCATATTTTTATCATTTATTTTTACATGATTTTTGTCAATGTCATGGGTTTTTATTTTGATTTTTAGTATAATACCATGGATAGGACCTGGCCTTCCTCATAAAATTACCATTTTATGATTTCTTGTTTTTTATAATATGTTTTTGATCCTTATTCTCAACTTTAGGATTTGATTCTATTGATACATGTAATTTTCACAACAATATATGTTCACATATTTTCCTCTATTTACTTCATTCTAAGATAAGAAATCACACTTTACTATCATTGTATCCATTTACTATCATTGAATTCAAATTGTTTCATGTGTCATTCCTATTGATTTCCTTTCCTTTCACTCCACATTGGATAAAATAAGGTTGATGTCAAAATAAAACTTTTATTTAACCTAGATTTATGAGACTCTTATATTCCATGCTCTCTGAAGTTATCTCTCTTAGACTGCATGCTCTCTAAAATTATCTCTCTTAGAAACCAAGTCCAAAGTATTGAAATGAAAGTCATCTTTAACACCTATGTTTGGTTTTCCAAATTTTTAGGGGGGGTGAATAAAAAATCCATTAAGAAATTTAAAATCCAAATCATTTGAAAAAAAAGGCAATGACATATATAAAAGGCAATTAAAAATTTCAAAAGTTAAAATCATACCAAAAGACATTATTACAAGCACATCTCTTATCTCTAATCAAAAATAAAACTCCATAGTTGACCTCACATAGAGCTAAGGTCCACTAGGATGTGGTAGGCTAGTAGATTGGAATAGGAGAATTCAACAAACTCTATGATGAGACCTACTTTCTCACATAAGTACCCAATATTAGTAGTAAATTGATGACTCTATAAGGGGTCATAAAGAATGGGGAACACATTATGGAAGGTATTACCATTTTACTTTTCAAGCATATATTCTTCATGGGATGATTTATATACTTCATTTGTTAACCTAAGACTTGTGTGGCTAAGATCAGTTCTTTAGAGTCCTTAAATTTTAAAATCCTCTAGTTTTGACAAACCTAATTTGAGTGTCTTGACTTAGATAAATAGTTTTTTACCTTGGTTTTTCCTTCATTCTCCCATTTACCCATTTCATTTCCCCCTTGATAGGTAAATTGTGATTCTATGTCTATTTTCCTTCTTCTATACTTCTTTCTTCTTCACATCTTAAAAACATACGAAAACTAGTTTATTTTAATTTTATCTATCCTTAGAGTGAAATAAGATGTTGGAGTAAATATGAATTACTTTATTTACACCATAGAATTACATTCCTATACTTGTTTTACTTTAATTTTACTATTTGTCATTATTATACCACCCTTTACTATGAGCACTTGAATATTTACTTTTTTCCATTGTTGTGTGAGGTTGGATTGTTACATCTCTCTAAAAAATGTTGTTTTCCCTTTATTAAGCACTTTTTTCCATTGTTGAGTGAGATAAGGATTGTTAATACTCATTTATCAATATTGTTTTACCATTTTATTTCTACATTTACATATGATGTTTGATTACCATCCTTTTTGACATGTATCCTTGGTTTGACTTGGTGAGTTTTCGTTTCTTACTTAAGGTTTACTTTGATTTATTTGGTCTTTAGTACCCTTTTATTTTTAGTTACCCAATTTACTCTTGTTATATTGACTTGCTCATTTGGTCTAACATCACACTTGTCACCCTAGCTTGCCAAATTCCAAAGTACATGCCATCCACATAACACCAATTATCTTAGCTTTCCCATATATTTTTTATCTTTAGTTTTGTATTCTTGGGTTTGTCAAAAGTAGTCTCTATGATCTACGCAATAAAAACTAACAAAATAGACATCCATCAAATGATAAAAGTAACTCAAGGTATAAATCACATTTAATTTTTAGTTATTTCCCTTTCAGCCATTTACTTTTAGTTATTTTATGTTTTAAAATACTAAAAAAAAAATTTAGCCCTAACATTATGTGTTCTTACGTTCTTTCTCAAAGCACCATCCCTTATTATACCTTAGTGACACTTGTGAGCTTCAAGTGGGGAATATGTATACACATAATATTTTCAAATATTATCAAATACTAATGCTTTAAATCTTGTAAGAACCTATCTAAACTTAATCTCTCTAAGTGCATAGTCTAAGGGGTGTACTAGGAAAGGGGTAGGTATAACATTAGTGCTTCATAGGATTCTTATCCCTTATTAACACATATTATCAATCCAACCAGATCTTGAAAACCATTCCCTAAGCTATTACTCCTATTGATGAGACTAATAATTATTTTATTTATAGCCTCATCTATACCCAGTCATATAACTTTTGCCTATATGAATCCCTATAACTATCCATGACTTATGTAAATGAATGAATGGATTAATTAGTATATGTGTGAATTAATATATGCATGTTGTGTTATGAATTAATGATGCCTTTTCTTTGATTAGATTATGCTTGTGTAACCTTATTTAATAGATATTTGAACGGTAGAATAAGAATACAAGAATCTTTCTTGGTCTCAACACTTATATGGAATCCCATAACAAAAGGGTCTTCCAACTTGTAGCAACTACCAAGCTATAGGATTTACACCTATATGTTTCTTGTAGCAACTTTAGGCTTTCACCTACAAGTTTCCCATCACAACTACATGATTTCCACCTATAGGTTTCTTATAGCAACTATAGGCTTTCACCTATAGGTTACTTATAGAAACTACCAAACTATAGGCTTTTCACCTCTAAGTTGTTCATATAAACAAACATCTTACACCTAAAGGAGCCCGTAACAACTACACAGAATAAACCATTGATGTGATAATAAGTAATTGGATTTTAAGGACACATTTAGCTATCTTAGAAACAAAGTAAATGATTGAAGAGGATCCTCCATAATATCTATACGGAACTCTAACATGAAGTGAAAATTTAAAAAGATGAATAATACAAAGAAGACAAAAAGGAAAAAAGGAAGAAAAATAACAAAGTAACATATTATTCTTTACCTAGTTAGGCGTAAAAATAAGTAGCTTTAAGTTACTAACAACCTAAAGGTTGACTTGGTTAGTTGCAAAGTATTTATACCTTTTCTAGTTTAGTGTTTTTGGTTGGAACTAATAAACTACCTTATGTATTTAATGTATAACTTAAATTAGATTAAAGATGATGGAATTATAGAAATTAATTGCATTATGATTTCTAGAATATTGTAATCTACTATAGAAATCTTTAATTGCTACAAATTTGAATAATGAAAATTTTGATTCTATAAGAAGCTTTTTTAAGTCTCTCAGAGAAGGACTGGAATGAAGTTCTAAATGAGGAGGGACCCCTTAAAAGGAGTTTTAGTAAAGATCCTGAGCCTTTTTATATTAAAGTGTGTTGTGTGAATTGATTTCATTACTAGTTTGATTATATGAAGTGTGATGCATTGTGACTCATAAGTTTGAACAATTTATGCATTCTATTATAATAATTTATTTTTATATCTATATTGTGAAATAAATATAATTTCATTGTACTACAACTAGAAATTAAGTTAGCCTATGAGTCGATAATGCATATATAGTGCCGACATCCTTAAAAATCCTATGTACCTTGGGTTGACAATTAATGCTAAGAAGATTTAATAATTTGGTATTGACTAGGTAATAATTTTGACCAATATTTTGGTGTAATTTTTGGGGAGGTTGTCAATTATTGGTTTATAGATTAATTTTAATACTTTCATTTTCTACTTCCTAGATTAATTTTACTACTTTCATTTCTTGCTTCCTAGATTAATTTTACTACTTTAATTTCCTACTTTCTAAAGTAACTATCCTACTTTCTAGAGTAACTTTCCTACTTTCATTAGATAACTTTACTTCTTTCTAGATATAACATTTCACTTTTTGTTGTTTTGTTTTCCAAATTCCTTCATTTTTTTCATTTTATTTTTTCTCATTTTAAAACAACCCCTGATATGCAAAATGAAAAAAATAACCTTATACAATAATGGATAGGATAGATGAAGGAGTGACTCAATGTTTATGTAGAGAGAAAGAGATTCTTGAGGGATATTTCCACCAAACAAGCCACAAGTTGCTACCAAGAAATAACCATAAGTACCTACAGTAAATAGAAGTCTTGCTAAAAGGTATACCATAATCCAAAGGGCTCTTGAATAAGGGAACATTACAAACCAAAGGAGGTAGCTTGTAGAATAAGTACTATTAGCTTTGAAAAAGGAAATAGAAGAAGAGGAAGAATTAATTGAGTTAGTAAATAGAAATGAAGGGTAAAAATTACATGAACCAAACACTTTAGAGAGAAACATCAGAACAAAATTCTAACAAATATTTCTTAAAGAAATCAAAGAAAGATTAGGAGCGTCTTCAAACTTTTCATTTAGTAAAACGACTACAGATCAATAGATAAATGTTTACTATCATGTTGACAAAGTGATTGATATAGAATTTGAGGATGTGATCTTGAGTACCTTTGGTATACATATTATAATAAAATTCATCATGAATGGAGAAGGATAATTTGTAGAAGATAAAAGGGCTCTAGACATAATTACTTTTGAATTTCCTATTTCATATGCAATGGGTGTAACGCAAATGAAAAATATCCCACCTTTAGCCTTGCCCAATTTCATAGGTACATTATGAAAAGACCCAAACACATTTTTGTTCCAATTTGATATCCTCTATAGAAGCTATGACTATAGGTAGGATGGATAGAAATTGAAAATTTTTCCTACCACCCTCAGAGATTCAACACTTCACTGGTTCATGAGACTAGGTAGTAATTCAATCTAAAATTGAGAAGAAATGAAAAAGGAGTTTTTGGCTAAGTATCAGGATTATGAATGAAGAATAAAGTATAGAAGAAATTACATCTTCAAGATGACTTAAGAAGAGGATGAATCCTTAGAAGACTATGTTAGATGATTTGTGTTCAATTAATAGAAATTCAAGCGAAGTACACTATGAGAAGAGCCTTTAAAACTCATTTTCCTAAAAGGAGTTAGAGAATATTGTCTGAAAGCCTTGGACCCAATGAGTGGGGGAGATATCTCCCAAATGACATTCATAAACATTAAAGAGCTGAGAAAAATTTATTCCAGATCTACCATAAATAAAGTTAGGGGTAGTAAGCTTCCTCTAGTAGCCGTAAGTATCCTATCAAAATTGAAAGTTAGTAACCTATTACAAGACATGAAATAAGATATCATTAGTTACTTCAACACCCAACTAGATAGCCTATACACAAGGCAAAATTAAGTAGCCATTGATAAAGCTTTAACCATCTATTATTTGAATTATAAGAAGATGAAGATAAACTGTAGGTGTCATCAGGTTCAAGCTAAAGTATCTAACATCATAGCTAAAGAACCAAAAATAGTAGAAATACAAATTTTAAGAGGAGATGGGGACCAATTTTTTTATGTTACAAAAATAAATCTATGGGTTCAATTACCATATTATCGAGTTATGGGACAAAATCCACTTTTTGAAAATTTTACCTTTTTTAATTCATAATTTGCAAATACTACTCCCAATTGGACTAGTCTATGGATGAATGCCCCACCTCCTAATCCCAACTGGTAACCACCTCAATCAAGATACCACTCCACTTCCTAGAATCCTCCACAAAATGTATCCCCATTTTGGATATAAGCTTGGCAACCACCCTAAGGACCACCCCTTGCAAACTAGTGGTAGTATCCCTAGAGACCCAATCAACCCAGGGGAAACTATTAGGGAGGATTCCATCCATAGAAAAAATAAAAACCTTCCTAATTTTATGAATAATACAATATTTGTACACAACACTAATCAGATCCCTACCCAACCCATACAAAATCCTACAGATAATTTGGTGCAACCAACATTTAGTACTTAACGTCTTCAGTACCAAACATATACAGTGAATGTTAATGAAGTTCACTTACATTTAGAAAGAGTTATACCACCCCAAAACCGATTGATAATAATGGATTTATCTCAATAAACTCTAGAAGATCATGCTATCCCACTTTCACCATCACATGAACTTTACAAACTAGTAAATAAATCCAATGATGAATTAACCCCACCATTTGTAGGACGTCTTCACCTTCAACACCACATAATTGAGCTTAAATTCAACTTCATAGGGAATCTCAAGAATATTTATGTTAAAATTCCTCTCTTACAAGAAATTAAGGGTGTGTCCATATATTTCAAAGCTATAATAGACTTATGTCTGCATAAACCTATAATGAAGAAGAAGGATACCAATACAATACATGTGATTGGCTAGTTGGTAGACATTATGATGGGAAACATCTTGCTAAAGAAATATTCAGATCTAGGATGCCTAGTAGTAACAGTCCAAATCCGTGACCAGTACTTATTCAATACATTGATTGATCTAAATATACAATAAATTTAATGACAATTGAAACCATACAAAAATTACAACTAAATAATATTAATCCCACATCTACAATGTTAGAAATAGTTGATAGGTCTATAGTTAGACTAGAAAGAGTCATTGAAGATCTTGTCATTACTATAGACTCTTGGAAGTATCTAAAAGATTTAATTATGTTGTAACCAATGTATAATTTGAGTGGATACCCTCTCATCTTAGGACAACTTTGGCTTTGTATAGTAGATGCCTTCATCAGCTATTGATTATGTAACATGTTTATATCTAATGGCAACCACACTAAGAATTTAATCCTCTATCCTCTATCATAGCCATCCTTGGAACCAAATCATACATTATGGGATAAAGAAGATGAGGTATACCATCCTCCATTTATTCCTATATTCACCATAAACCATGCATGTACCTTGGCTAATCAAGAGGGAGATAAAATTCTCTCTAATGTTCTCCATAATAATTACTAGACTAATCTTAAAGATCCCAACGACCTAAAATGTGTAAAGTGCCCATTTTCAAACCTATAAAAAGAATATAAATCGGTTGCATCTATACAAGAAAAATTCCATTAGTTTTTACCTCATAGCTATAGCCAAACTAGATTTATTAGAAATTTAGAAATGATGAAAGCACCTACAAAGCAAATTGAAATTTCTTCATGAAAAACATTTCTTACTAATAGAAAGTTGGAGTCAAATAAGAAAAAACACCTAGTCAATATGTTGCAATCAAACCAATGTGATTTTGAATGGGATTATTAGGATATGCAATTAATTAGCCTAGAAACATGAACACATCACATCTATATAAAAGATAAGTGCCAAGCAATCGGACAACCACAACGTAGGATGAATCTAGCTCTTAGAGAAATAGCCAAAGTGGAACTATAAAAACTCTTGATTGCTAGATTTATATATTCCATCTTAGACAATTAATGGGTTTCACCATTGGTAATTATAATAGATAAAGAGTGGCATGTTTTCACAGATTACATGGAACTTAATACAATAACCAGAAAGGATCATTTTCCACTACCATTCATTGACCAGATGTTGGGTACACTAGCACGAAAAAAAAATTTTCCTTTCTATATGGCTTTAGTTGATACAACCAGATTATATTTATCTTGAGGATCAAGAGAAAACCACCTTCACTTGTCCCTAGGGTACTTATTCCTACATTGTATTACCTTTTGGGTTGTGCAATGCTCTTAAAATATTTTAAAAGGTTCTACTAAGTATCTTTTTAGATTTGGTCAATAAATGTGTAGAAATATACATGGATGACTTCACTATCTATGGAGAAATATTTGATGAGTACCTAAAGAACCTAAATAAATTACTATAATGTTTTCATGAGAACCATTTTCCCTTAAGCCACTAAAAATGCTACATGTTAATGATAGAAGGCATTGTCTTAGGATACCATGTATCTACTAAAGGTATTAATATTGACCCTATAAAATTAGAATAATAAAAAGTCTACCTGTACCTCATAAATAGAAGGATGTCAAGAGTTTTCTAGGACATGCTGGTTATTATAGAAGATTTATCAATAATTCTAGTAAAGTAACATCACCATTACTTACTTTCCTAACTAAAGATGTTGAATTTATATGGACTCCTGCCTATTATGCAACTTTTAAGTAATTGAAGGAATTATTGACCACCACCCTAGTTTTGTATGGTCCTAATTTGAGGTTTCCCTTCCATATTCACATAGATTTTTTAGATACTACTTTGAGAATTTTGCTAGGTGAAAAATAGGAAGCACTCAACTATGCCATATATATTTCATAATCAAGAACCAAAGGTAGAAAAATTAAATTACATGATCACTAAAAAAGAATTCCTAGTAGTAGTATATGATATCAAAATTTTCCATCACTACATAATAGGGTACCAAGTCTTTGTCCATACAAACCTTGCAACCATTAGGTACCTTATGAACAAACTAGTTTTCCTAGGCAAAGTGATAAGATGGTTGCTTTTATTACAAGAATTTGATCTAACTATTATATATAAACCTTGTAAGGACAATGTCATGGCTTAATTCCTATCATTATTACAATCCCTTCAAGAGGATACCATATTAGATGACTTATTTCTAGATGAGCACCTGTTCTCCCTCACCCTCACCACACCTTGGTATGTTAATATTACTAACTACCTTGTAATAGGGTTACTTTGATATAACTTCATCCCTAAATAAAAAAGAGATTTTATTTAGAAAAGTGGAAAGTATTCTTGGTTATATAGATTAATTTTCTATATTATGCCTAACTCCATCATCAAAAGATGTCTTAGAGATGATGAAGTTCTAGATATCCTCAAAGCTTGCCATATGAACCTTGTGGAGGGCACTTTGAAACCAAGTGTATAATCATAAAAATATTAAATACAGAGTATTATTGGTCCTCAATCCATCAAGATATAATAAGGTATATAACTCATTATGATAGATGTCAACTAATGGGAAGACTCACACGTTTGGATGAGATGCTTTTATAGACTCAAATGGTTCCTTAATGATTTCACAAATGGGGCCTAGATTTTGTAGGACCTTTTGATCCAAAATGAAAAATAAAGAGTACATCCTTGTATATACTAATTATGTCACTAAATGGGTGGAATTAAAGGCTCTTACACAAGCCAGGGATGAAAATGTGGCATCTTTCCTTTATGAATAAGAATTCACAAGTTATAGTGTGCCATGAGAAATAGTCACTATTTAAGGACCACAATTTATTACTAGTTTAATTACCACCTTGGTCTAACAATATGAGATTAAGCATAAGAAATCAACTTTATATCATCCACAGTCAAATGAATAGGTGGAAGTCACCAATAGGGAGTTATAAAATATTTCTAGTAAGACTATTAGTATGTCCCATAAGGATTGGGAGGCTAGACTTGTTGAAGTTGTTTGTGCATACATAATCACATAGAAGACCACTATAGGCTTCACCTCATATGAGTTGGTCTATGGGAATAAACTTGTGTTGCTAATTAAATCTGAGTAGAAGACCTTATGGATAGCACTAGAACTTGGAATGGATATATCTAAAGCATAAAAAGAAAGGATTATATAACTTAATGCCTTAGATGAATATAGATAGGAAGCACTATAGAACACAAAACTTGTACAACAAAAATATATGAGATGACATGATAGGTATATCAATATTAGGAAATTCAATGCAGGAGATTAGACCCTTCATTTTGATTTAAAATACAAAGATTACAAGGGCAAACTCCAAACTAGATGGCTTGTTCCATTTTAGATTGAGCATGTTCATAAAAATAGAGTAGTGTAACTTTGGACCATTAATTTGGCAAAATTTTATCTATTGGTCAATAGTCATAGGCTAAATTATACAAAAAACTACTCACTTAGGAAGAATTTACCAATTAGGTATGCAATCAATTACAAAATGGATTCAATGATGTGTTGGATCAACATGATGTCTCATCAACCACATGGAAAGCCAATCAATAAGTAGATAAAAAAGGAGAGGAGGATATTCTAGCCCTCCTCTATCATGAAGATTGAGATCTTTGCATAGTCCTTGACTAGTTAAACTCATAGCTAATATGGCAAGGACCTAGAATAAACATTTTACTACATGTAGTAGTTAGAATCCAAATAAAATCTAAGAATGAAAACCCTTTTGGGTATTGTTTGTATTTTTTAGGGAGAAAACTAGATTTTTGGCTACCTAGAAATGTAAAAAAGGGTCTAAATAAAAAACCAACTCGATATCTATTTAGGGGTAAAAACTATAAATGGATAACATGGAATCATTTTGAGAAAAATTGCTCATCTTACTATAACACATCTTTCCTTCCAGTTGCTTATAACTTCAATCTTCAATAGATATGGGTTCAACTTATAGTTGTTATGGGCAAGAAACAACTCTAGAAAACGGGGGTTATATGTACCCCTATAACTACTAATGGAATCTTCATAACTTTTATAGGAAACATTCATTTTCTATAGTTACTCTAGACACACTCACCATTTCTATAGGCACCTTTACCAATTAAGGAATTACTCTAATTGCTATGGGGTATTCTATAGTTTTTATAGGCACCTTCATCACCATTGGGCATAACTTTTCCGTGGCTATAGGCTTAACCTATAGTTGATATAGGTTCATTATAACCACTATATACACCTCTCTAGTAGCTATAAGTTAATTCCTCATAAACTATGAATTATGAATTTGTGTATGAGCTATTGACAAATTCATAAAAGACACCAGACAAGCTAGAGGAGTGAAGGAATATTAGAGTAGAAATTTAAAACATTGATAAAGAATGACCATACCCATAAATAATAAATTAAGTGATATAATAAATACATATACATTAATTCTCCATTTAGAGTGTTTCAAACTAGAATTTTTGGCTCTAGAGACATAAATGAACTATTCTCAGCTTCTGGTCACTTCATGGAAAATAATTTCACTATGTAAATAAGAGAGATCTGGGAGATTTTTAGATCACAGGTCCCAAGTTTGATAAAACAACTAATTTCCAAATTAAGAGTTCACTAAATAAAGATTCCATCAATAAACATCATCATTCACTAGGAGTAAGACAGAAGAGAAACAAACCATTAGCAGGATCATACAAAGGAGATCAAGAGAAAAAAATGGCATCACTTACCCTCCTCCATGTTCATAAAAAGATCTAACTTCGATAAAAAATAAATATCTATAGAATCCACCTTGTGGAAGGATGAAAATAGTATCTCATACCACTACAATACCACTACTCTAGTCCTTTATAGGTCATCATGATTGCATGCAGGTTGTTGAGGGCATAATTGAAGGACATGATAATATGATCACATCATTACCCAAGGGTAATAATATAAAAAAATAATGAATATTGGGGTAATAATTTCATGAATAAATAAAAATATAAGCTTCTATTTCAACAAAGATTCACATGCATATTTCCTATGATACAACCCTAAGAATAAATGGTTAAAAAGGTATGATGTATCTGTTAGTCATAGAAAATCATTTTATTTTTCAATATAGTATACATTATATTAAATAATCATATCTAATAATTAAAATATCATTCATTGATTATTGTCATGATTTATACCACTCAAACCCTCATAATGACCCCATCATATCTGTTTACATCCTACACGTACCATGTCATTTAGGGAAAAGTGACATTTCACATAGGGGGAAGCATGCTATGAGAAATAAATTGTAATCAGTCTAAGATAATACACACATGAAAATTGAAATCTCATGATTATGCCATAACTATTCCAACATTCGATAGGGGAAATAATCAATTTTATTGTTTCTTACTTTGAGATCATATCTCATTCAAGAAAAAAATACCTAATAAAGATATTATTGTACCTTAAAACCAAAACTACCATTAGTGAAGAAAATTTCTTTGTTACAGGTATAAATATAAAATTAAAATTACATTTTTTAAGAGATATTGTTTGAAAATTTTGACAAGAAGATAAACTAGCTAGAATGGGAGGTTTAGTAGTGAGAAGGAAACGCTTAGACAATAGTTAGTTGTAAGGAGACCTAGATAGCTAGGCCATCTTCAAAAAGGTGAATGGGTTACCTTATTTGAGAAACTATAGAATTTTTTAGAACCTCTCACTAAATAATTTATAAGGAATTTTATATAATAACATATGATAGTATTTGGCATCACATTTCTAGTTATAAAATAACTAGTAGGCCAGGTTATTGGGTTGCCAAGAACAAGGGAAAATTGAGAAGAAAAACCTAATGGCCAACTAGCTAGACAACAATTTCTATCAAGATAATTCAAGGTTAGTGTTAAATAAAGGAGGTATAGAGAGAATGAGTCTACCCCCAGCCTAGAGAGAAGTGGCCTTGTATATCATCAAATATATGACATGTGAGAGAAGGTACTCTTTGATATATACTCTCCAATTTAAATTTTTAAATTATTTAAAGCATGGTATGACTATTAATACCCAAACCACTTATTAAATATACTAAATAAAAAGTATAAATAATATCAAAGGGGGGTAGATAAAGCCTTTTCTCATCATTATCTAATTTGGTTACTAGTTAAATAAGGAATAAAAAATATTAAACCTAACCTTATCTGAGAAAGTTTCTAACCCTAAGGACTAGTGAACCTTATCAAGAGGAGTAAAACAATTAGGGATAATCTCTCAAGGGATAGGTCTATTAAATAGCACAAGAGAATACTATAGGAACTAGTATAACTAATCATCTGATATCTACTAATGTTTCACTAGTAGTTGTTACGGGAAAGATAAGATGAAGAAAATTAGTGCTATCTATTAAGGACATAAAGGAGTAAAGTCCACTAAAAAATGTTGGTATAATATTCCTTCTCCTACTATTCTAACTATTTCATCATAAAAAGTAGATTATTCCACCATTGCTCCTTTAAAAGGAGAAGTTCTTCCATCACTAGTTGTATAAGAAGAGCATGTTTCAGTAGCTCTCCCTCCTAAAAATAAAAAGAAAATTGAAAGGAATAAATCCTCTACATAAAAGAGAAAGAGACCTCATTTGAGGAGGTTTCATAGAATTAAAAGACAAAAGACAAACCTAACATCCTCACCTATAAAAATTAATAAGGATGAAGGGAAAAAAGAGCCCAAAATTTGTAAGACCCTTGATGGGTTTGAGACAACAAAATGGTCTAATAAAGAAGAGTCTACAAAGGATGTGGAAATCTAGTCACCTAAGTAACATATATTTATAGAGGAATATATGGATCTACTCAAAAAAATAGGATATACAGAAGAATAGATATGAATGTTAGATCAACCTGTAAAAGAAGAAGAATTACTTGAAGAAAGTATCATGGAAGTAGCAATAGAGTAAGACACAGTTCCTCATGACTAGGACTTTCAAATTTTGAAACAAGCCATGTAATAGCTATATAGTTTGAGAAGTAAAATAACAAAGTTAAAAGGCAAGAGAGGCATGGAAACACTTTTGGGGGTATAAAAATTTATAGAGCCATCTATGAAAAAAGAATCAATCAAAGAAACAACATTAGAGGAGCCTTCAACAACTCCCTTAGAAATGATTATAATAGCTTCATCCACCTTACCTAAAAAATGGAATTAGTGTACCACCATAGGAAATTATAGTAGATAATGTTTTGATCTTTGGTACTCTTCTACAATAGGTTTTCTCCTATAGAGACCACTACAAAAGTACCTATAGGAGAAGAAATGATTGATGTAGACCTCTTAGTTGCTAGGCCAGCAAGAAAAACTAATGACATTTTGATATTTATTGAGGAAAAGTTTAATGATGATGAAACTTATCATAAGTAGTTTATACAAAGGTTCAAATTATATGTTGAAGAAAGGGAATAGCAGGAAGATTTAAAGGAAATCCTAGGAAAAGATGAGATTAAGATCACTTATTTGAAAGAGAAGATCACTAACATGTATGAGACCACTGAGATGTTAATAAAATGTAGATCACCCTCTAGGGTATATGTTACATACTTAAAATAAATGTGGCTCATATTCAAATATGATAGGATATACAATGATCAATCTTAGATGGTATGTGATCCTAAGTCTTATTTTGAGGACTATAGGCATGCTGACCCTAATTTTTAGGTACAATTGAGTGAGTTTTACATGCATCAGTATGTTATGCCACATGATACAAATTGGAATAATAATAAATACCTAGGGGATGTTCAATTGAATGCCTTTACCTCATACATCCTCAATGAAACAAGAAGAAAAAAATAGGTTGAGAACTATCAAGAGAAATAAAAAGAGGATACCCTAATGATTAGGGGTGAATCTACTAATTTATAAGCTAAAATAAATTAATGGATCACTTTTGTGAATGTATATACTATACAAACATTGGTAATAAAGAAAAAAGTGTAGATCTAGAACCACTACTTGAGCCTCATGGAGGGAGATGGAAAACAAGTTCTTGTTTCTTATTTTCATAGATGGGTAGAGATTTTATATGCCCTAAAAAGAAAAAATCCTTATTCCCCTTAGATACTTAAAGAGGCATTACACAAAATGTATATGTACATTGAGCTTGTAAGAAAAAGAAGGATAATTTGGTTTGGGTTGTGTTTCATCCACCAATGTTTTGATTTTTAATTCCTGATTGGAAAGGAAAAGTACCAGCTGACAAAGAAGTAAAAAAGAAAATGTGGAAAAGAATATATTATGCTAAAGTCTTTTATACCTTTGATAGGATGGGTTTTATTGAGCCCTTGGATTTTAGGAAATACTATAGACTCAAAATGTGGAGAAAGCTTGCTCAAGGACAAGCAAGAGGTTAAGTAGGGGGTGTAATGAGACCACTAATTATTCTATTTATAACATCATCCATACCCAATTATATATATTTTGCCTATATGAATACATATAACTATCCATGACTTATGTAAATGATTAAATGGATTAATTATTATATGTGTGCATTAATATATACATGTTATGCTATGGATTAATGATCCTTTTTATTTAATTAGATTATACTTGTGTAACCTTATTTAATAAAAAATTGAAGGACAGAATAAGATTTTAGGAATATTTTTTGGTCACAACACTTATAGAGAAGTCAAAAAAAAAGGGGATTCTAGCCCATAACAATTACCAAGATAAAGTCTTTCTACCTATAGGTTATACATAGTAATTAAAGGATTTCACCTACAAGTTGCTTGTAGGAACTATAGGATTTCCACCTACAAGTTTCCCATAACAACTGTAAGCTTTCACCTATAGGTTACCCATATAAAATACCAAAATCTAAGCTTTCCACCTATAGGTTGTTCATAGAAACTATAGGCTTACACCTATATGAGCCCACAACTACTACACAAAACAAACCATTTCTATGATAATAAGTAAATGGATTTTAGGGACATATCCAAATATCTTAGAAACAAAGTAAATGATTGAAGAGGATCTTACATAATAGCTATATAGATTCCTCACATGAAATGAAACTTGGATGTGCTACCAAAGCGTGAATAAGACAAGGATAATGGAAAGGAGAAAAAGAAGCAAAACAACAAAGCATCATATATTGTCCTTTACCTAGTCAAGCCTAAAACCAAGTAGTTTTAAGTTACTAACCACTTGAAGGATGACTAGGTTAGTTGTAAAGTATTTGTACCTTTACTATTTTAGTTTTTCTGGTTGGAACTAATAAATTTCCTTATGTATTTAATGGCAAAACCTAGATTAGATTAGAGATGATGAAATTGTAGAAAGTAATTGCATTCTAATTTATGGAATATTGTAATCTACTATATCAATCTTTAATTGTTATAGATTTGAATAATGAAAAGGTTGATTCTATAAGAAGGTTTTTTAAGTCTCTTGTAGAAGGATTGAAACTTAGCTATGAATGAGGAGGTCCACTTCAAAATAAGTTGCAGTGAATATCGTAACCCTTGTTTGATTAAAGTGTGTTGTGTGAATTGATTTCATTACTAGTTTGATTATATGAAGAGTGATGCATGTGTGACTCATAAGTGTGGATAATTTATGCATTATATTATAATAATAATTCCCTTGTATATATATATGGTGAAATTAGTATAAGTTCATTATACTACAACTAACAATTAAGCTAGCCTATGAATCGATAATGCATATTGGTGTCCCCAAAATCTAACACTTCAAGATTTTGGGAAACCACCTTTCTAAAAAAAATTAATTTTGTCTTTGTGTGTGTCAGTTGTACTACTTGAATCTAGTTTTCTAAATAAAGAACTTGGGTTTTACTAATGTTGTTTTTCATTTTTTTGTTTTCTTTCCTCAGTTGCTCCTAATTACTCTAGAGGACTAAAGGCATCTGCTTAAAAGCATCACTCAAATCCTTTACTAATCTAGTTTTAGCATTCTAAATAATCTAAATGTAAATTTTCTCATTTTTAACATAATTTGGGTTCCCTGAGTTACTTTACTTCCTTGAAAATAAGTTAAGTCATCCTAAAAACCCGACCAATACTTCCTAGTTCTAATTGGGTTCCTTAGGGTACTTAAGAAAATAAAATAAGTGAAATAGTCTTAGAAACTTGACTAACACTTTATAGAATTAATGAATTTTTTGAGGTTACTCAACTTATCAAATTTATAGGTAAAATTAAATTTGGTTTATGAACTTGACTTACTCATGGACTAAGACCTACTTAGGTTTGTGGGTGTGCTTTACTTAAAAAATCTAAAATAAGAAAAGTAGTATAATAAAACCAAAGGAGGCTGATGTGGTTTTGTCATGATTATAATTAATTCATTGGTATATATATAAATTTAGGAAATTCCACCTCTTTTTCACCTCATTTCTAAGTCATTCGATCAAGCAGTTGCCCTTGTAAACCTTGTGTCACACATTTTCATTATCTGGAGCAATTTTGAGAGTTTTTCTTCCTGACCCATTTGGTGTTGAGGTTAGTAGATTGTTTTTAGAGTATTATTATTTTATTATTTACTTATTTTATGGAATTTTATTTCTTGAAATTTCTTTCCCATGTTTCCATGGTTTTTCTTTTGTCAAGGTTATTTTGTTTTGTTTCTCTTTTAGTTTCTTGATAAAATTGATGTTTTTAATTGTAAAATTGAAATGGTAAAATATTTCCACATTGTAGTCATGTTGAAACTCAAAAAATCAAGAATCTTGAAGAATGCCCTAGTTTCCCCAAAATTTCCCTACTTATTCGGGTTTTCTAGTCACTTTTACTTACTTTAGGTTTCCGATATCTAGTAACTTGCCCTAATAAACCCAATTCACAAAGGTCTCACCCAATCAGGTTCTTAATTAATCATTATTTGGATTTATTATTCTAATTAATTGATGTAGGAAACCCCTAAAACATTAAAAGCTTACCTAATCAAGTTTTTCTTCTCCTCTTGCTTACTTCGAGTTTCTTAAACAAAGTTTCTTACCTTCAAGAACCTAAAGTATTCTGTTGTCAAGAACCCAAACTCTTATAGTGTCAAGAACCCAAATTTATTCAAAATTAAAAGTCTAAAATTACTTTCCTTTTAAGAAAAACCAAGAGTTATTAAATTTATTTACTTAAAAGCAAGTTACTTAAGTTTTTAAAGATATCAATTCTTTAAAATTTGGAACTTATTTAGAGATAAAAGAGTAAAACATTAACCTTATTACTCAAAATTTTAAATTATTTGGAGTACTTAGCAAGTGTTTTTAGGCACTTGTCCATGTTTTCTAAAAATTATAAGAGTAAATGTCTCGGTCAAAGGGAATAGGAAGGTCAGAGAAAGAGATAGTAGAAATAGGAGCACAAGGCAAGATCATTAAGGAGGCCCTAGAATTAGTACTTGAAGATATTATAGAACTAATCAAGAAAGGGAAAACAAAAGTAAAGGCAAAACAAGTCAAAATTTAGGAACCAACAATGAATTATGAATATAAAGGTTACCCTATTGAGTCATGCATATCATAAAAGTTGATAAAAATAAGAAATATAGATATGGGACACGTATCTATAATAGAAGTTTTGGAAAGATCAAGGGCCATTACAAAAACTCCACTTCTATATTACATGACCAATAGTGGCATCTTTTAGGCATTAGTTTTCCTAAGTTCAACTCAACTTCCTAAGTTTGTGATAGCATGTGCCATTTATTATGACTCCCTATCTAGGGTAGTAAGGGATACTTCTGGGAATATGATTCTAAGACTAGATGTTCAATATCTCAACTATTGTTTAAAGATTCCAACCTCACTAGAAGTGATAGATATTTCAATAGAAATAGTTGAGGAACAATGGGAGACTAAAACAACAGTGTATTAAGATCATGAATATATATTACTTGAAGAAGATAAAAAAACCCTCAAGGTTCCCCAAGCACATTATCAGATCTAATTTTGTTTAATAGGTGGATGATATGATTAAGATATTATACAAAATCAATGGACAAAAAAATGTCAAATAGTTCTCACCCTGGATGTATGCTTATATTAGAACCATTGATGGCAACTCTAAGTTCTTATAAGATTGACTAGGAAAGAATGATCAGTGATAATATGGATCAATAATTAAAAAATGTGTTACAGATTTTTGTTTTTAGATGACTTCATATTTGGTGTATGCAGAAGCCTCTAGTGGAGCTTTCTCAAGGTTAAGGACCAATGGTACATTTTCAATAGTACCAATTTATGAATTTTATCCTTAGGTGTTCCTTGAAGAATACTATAAGGATTAAAATGTAGTAAATGATGGATTCTTCTATGAGCTTATTTGTAAGTGGGAGAAATATTTAAAATATAGAAGAGTATAAGATGAGGCATGGGATGTAGTTTCACTATATGGTTACATTGTTATTCAATTTATTGATTTTACTTATCTCAAAATAGAAGGTTTTTTAGGAGAACCTCTTAAACTACCAATATATCCAAGTGACAAGTGGATCTGTATGGAGATGAGTAGACATTTGGTTGAGTTACATGATTTGTAGTCTAAATCTCATAAAGCATCTATTAATTTCCATATTGTAATTGATCACTATCATTTTCCTAGAATTTATAAAACTAAGAATTTACATAAGGAAATATATCACCATTACACTTCAACACATTTTGAGGCCAGGCCAAATTTTGATTGCAAAGGTGTTTCTCAAATTATTATTTATCTTAAATATATGCATATCCCAACACTTGAAGATTTTTGGATGGATTATAATGATGAGTTTGAAGTAAGAAGAAAATATATTAGTATATTAATTGTGGACCAGATTTGATCTTTTGATTTGGCCTCTATCCTTAAGGATTTAGAAGATGATGGTGTTGTTACTAGTGATGCATTTCAAGAAGTAGGAGGGGATGGTGCCCCACATCCAGCATTTACTTTTAGAGATGATCATTATAAGAAAATTTAAGAAGTAAATTCAAATGTTTTGGAAATGACTTATAATTGGCTTCTTGATAAGGTTATTTCATGAAGGAACTGATGAGTGAATTTGCACGTGTGGGGCAAAATAGAAAAGAGATAGTGCAAGGAGAAACTAGTCATGGTCCCTTAATGAAACTGAAGTTGAAGAAGAATGATGATGATACTTTCTCAATAGTGAAAGATAATAACCAAATCAACTAATTATTTTCACATCACCATTGGTCTCTTTTATCACCATTACTCTAACTTCCACTCTTCCCACTACTTCTACCCTAGACCCTTCAATTATTATGCCATCTCCCAAAGTTTATGTTACTAAATCTTCCAAGAAGTTCTCCCAAAAAGAGGAAAGTCCTCTTCCTCTTCCATTCACTTCCCATTCCATAATACCACCACCCCCATTAGAAGAATCACCTCATATAGACAAATAATATGAAAAGTTAACTACTGAAGAGGTGCTCCCATCACAAGAGAAAATATTGGAGCAATAGAAATAAAAGTAGTAGCAAGGCTTGAAGGGAAGGTTACTAAAAAGATGGTAGATGAAGGCATAGATAAAGTAGAGAAATAAATAGATATATAAGTTGAAGGAGACAAAGTTTAGGTCATAAAATAAATTGAGAAAGAAAAGGAAGTAGAAGCAAAGACGGATTCGACACAAGAAACTCAATGTGACACTCAGGCACAATAACTCCCTCCATAATAAGTTCCATCACAAGAGTTTTTAATTAGGAATGAAAAAAAAAAATAGTTACTCATTCGATCACTTTAAATGATACATATTTCTCATCTTTGTTGGCATTAAAGATAACTTTTGAATCAAAGGAAGTAATGAATCTTGAAGAGATGGATTAACAATTGTTGAAAAGTTCAGATAAAATGGGAAAGAAACCCAAACAGGCAAAATTTACTTCAAAATTTATAATTAAATCTTTAGGGAAACTTTTTTATAGAGATAGCAATTCCCCCACAAGGAGCTAATAAAGGAGAAGTTAGTAATGAGGATCTATCAATTACAAGGGTGTCTCTTCGAGAGGTTATAATTAAAGGGTTAAAACAAGATACTCAAACTTTAATTGATACTCTCTTTAGAAAGCTAGATCAAGAGAAAGCTACTATAGCTAAGTTGAAGGAGAAAAATGATCAATTATGCCAAATAGTTGCCAAGTGGCAAAATCTACTCATCAACAGATATTACTTATGGAGGTAGTGATCTCTCAACAAGTGGTCACTAAAGTGGAAGAGATTGGGGAAAAGGCTAAATAAATTGACAAATGGGTTGATAAAATAAAATAAAAGGATAAAAAAAATTTCCCACTCATTAAGTATGCTCAAATTGATATTTTGAACAAGATAGAAAAATATAGAGTAATGAGAACTGAATTAGAAAATGAAAATGGATTTTCTAAACTTCAATAGGAAAGTCTTTAAGAATTGGTGAATTTAGATGATAAGATTTTAATTCAAGAACAAATTTCTCCTTTTACAAAGAAGATAAATAAAGAAGAATATGTCATATCCTTTTACTTAAGAATTATTCTAGATATAGGGGAAGAAATGAAGAAGTTATAAGAAGCACGTGGTGCTAATACTAATCTCTAAGACTCTCTTTTTGGGCTCATAGGTATATGTCAAGAAACTTCCAAAGAGAAACTTAATAGTTGGACAAACAATTCAAAAAAACAATAAACAAAGATATGACTCCTTTTACAACTAAATCCATCAAAGTGTTGATTTAATGCCAGGAAGAATTGAAGTGACTAGGGCCAAGGATTGAGAAAACTAAATCTCATTGTAAAAGAATTGAAAGGGAAATGTTGAGACTAGAAATAGAAAGATAATAAATTGCTAAACTAGACGATGTAAAAATCCAATTAATGAATTCACAACACTTTGAGTATAGAGAGAAGTTTAGAAGTCAAGTTCATGTAGTTGATTAAATTTTCCTTGAGAACTTGAATAAATTCTTCTTTTTCTTCTATTTTATTTCTTCATCGGTATTAGTAAGTAATCTTGTTTCTAGTAACAAAATATGTAAAAGTAATATCATTTTATGATTTACTTGTAAACATGAAACTAATTTATAAATATCCATGTTTTACGTAGCTCAAAGTTCTATTAGTTAGAGTCATTTTCTAAGACTAAATTACTTTATCTAATTTTATGTTGCATGCAACTTTTTTTTAATCAATCCAAATAAGGAGATCAAAGAAGTGTTACATGTCATGGATCATTACATGACATGAAGGAGAAGTTTGAGGAAGTTGTTATTCAATGGTTTCCAATTTTAGTGCTACACATGGGAATTAGGGAAGTTGACTCATTTTAGGATTCTATATTTGAAATTATATAAACATGAATGTTGGCTTACGTGCTAGTAGAGGATGATAATTTTTTGCAAGCAAGCAATTATGGAAATTGTACAAGTGGTTTAATATATCCAAAACATTGAGTTTGAGATAATTGGATTATTTTGTATAAATTGTTATAGAAGTGAATAAGAAGACAAATTTTTTTCCTAAAGAACATTGTGTCCAAGGAAATCATTTCATGCATTCTATGAAGATAAAATGGTAAACTTTGTGTTATCTTTGAATTGAAATAGAATTCATAGTTTTCTTAATCATTTGTTGGAAAGTTATCATACTTATATGTTTATCTACTTACATTGATACAATAGACACTACAAAACTATCTATTATTAAATTCAATTGTTGTCTTTCTCAAGCATTATAATCCTTTCCTTATTCTCCAATATTTTCTAATTTTTTTTCACATTCCCAAAACTATCTACTTACTATGAAATAACTTTGTTATGGCTCATGAAAAAAGTTATTAAATTAATACCCCTCAATCAAAACAATTAATATATAATTTGTACTTGTGAATAAATCTAAATTGAGAGTAACCATAAGTAGATAAATATAAACATATGGGAGTTTCACAATTAAATGAAGGGGATTTAATCCCATGACTTCTTAGGTAGTTTTGACTCCATGTAAAATATATAGGAAATAGTTTCTAGTGACTCTACTTGGAAATGAGTTGTAAGTGTCTGACTCCTATAATCAAATCTAAAAGATACCTCTAGTTTCCCAAAATTTTATGTGCTAGTCAAAAACTTGCATGTTTTGGGTGACACATTGATCTATTTTTAATGCATAGATAAAATTAATTACTCCATAAAACTAAATGAATTTATTGAAAGTTAGTTGCATGTTAGTCTGAAGACTCAGTTTATTGTTGGTCCATTTTATTTAACACTATTTCTTGTTAAGGGGCCAATTGAGTGAGATTTTGTTCATCAAGATAATGATAAAAGTGTGATATTTAGAACATTTTTCTACTTTTCAAACTATCCAATCGACCTTTCACTAGAGCAAGAGGAGAATAGGGATAAGTAGACCAATTCTTTGAGTTACAAGAAAAATTTAATTTTAGCTTCCTATTCAAGCTAGAACTAGAAGAGCTAGTCTCTCACTAGTTAGGTGATCAACTCCTCATACGCATCAATTTTAGAATAAATCCTCTAGAATTATTCAATTAGCTAGTTCTTAATTTTTTATTCCAAGAAGAATGGTGTTACCACATCTTGTTCCATAAGGACCAATTATTAGTCCATTGAATTTGACTCCTCCTTTGCATGACCTACCAAAATGCTTAAGGAAAATTTTTCCTAAATTTATTGGTGATGATAAACAAAATCCTGATGAGCACTTGGCCGTGTTCTTCATGGCATGTTCAATAATTAGTGTAGAACATGAGGATGTATCTATCAATATTTTTGTTGAGACTCTACATGATTTATAATCAGAATGGTTTTACCATCTGGCTCGAAGCACTATGACCAATTGTGATACTATGTGTGATCAATTTGAAAAAAGGTTCAAATCTACTGAAGATGCTCACATACCACTTACACAACTAACTTAGCTTAACAAGGAACCACATAAACACATGCATGATTTTACTTTTAGATTCAATAGACTACTTTATAAGATCCCTCAAGTTACATTATCCATTATAGATAATAAGAAATTCTTCTTCATCAATGCTCAACTTTCAAAAGTTAGTTATCAGGTTTGGAGAGCACACCCAACTGATCTAGCTACTTCTCAAAATATTGCAATAGAAGTTATGGATAATTTAATAATGGTTGGGAAAATTAAGAAAAATGTATGTAAAGGAGAATTATCCACTTTGACCACACCTTATATTATAGATCCCTTGTGTCAAAAACTTGCTAATGACTTTCTCCAAGTTAAAAGATAAATTACTTAAGAAACTCATGCTACTCCAATCAAGAACACTCTTACATGCAATTTTAACAATCAAAATAAAAATCAAATTATTGGTCCTTAGCAGAGATTATAAATTAAAGATGTCTTAAAAAATCATGCTAAGATAAATGAAGAAGACTCAATATCTGATGGCACTAACCAATGGTTTGTTGAGGAAGATGATTTTGTAAATCCTGCTAGTAACTCCAACTACTACCTAAAATATGAATCAGAGACTGAATATGAAAAATTAACCCACAAGGATCATAGTCAATATTTTGTAGTATTTACAAGGTCTCAATCTCAACTAATTGTTGAGAAGTCATTAATAGAATAGGAGAGAGGAAATGAGAAACCTTGTGTTGATGTAAGTTTCTTAACAGAGGTAATCCTATACATTCTTCTTTTGTTCCTAAATAAAAGTATATTCCATCCAATTCTTAAACTTTGAGGTCAAATGTCTATACAACTAAAGTTAATTGCCTTTCATTTTCACCCATCCCTACTTTTGAAATCATTGAACACAAAGAAAACTAAAATTTAGATGTCAGAAGCTAAATACTTATAGTCCTACCCAGATTAGCTAAATAGATTAGTGAAGTATGTTTAAAGTAAGGGGTAAAGCAATGTGCCATATTCCTCAAAGGGTATTTTACCTATTCCTAGGTCAAATAATTCTTATAATAACTCTTTAGATTATTCATATTCATCCACTCCTGTATCAGATAGAATAAAACCATTTTATGTATATTTTGTTGGGGATCAACCAACAATGGATTACACTTGTGAAAGCAATAAACGCGGAAATAAATCAGATAGATAAGTAACTAGAAATGATAAATAACACAGAACAAGAGATACAAGAAACACCCTGAAAACTTGTATTAAAACTCTTTACAATAGGAATACAATTGAAGATACTTCTTTCTTCCACACCTCTCTCAGATGCACACAAGATCTCTCACTAGATCTCTATTCCTCAAGAGCTCTCTCTCTCAAGTACACTCAAATCCAACAACCTGGATTGATGCATCTCAGTACTGTCCTTCAAACATTCACAATGTTCTACTCATACTCACTCATTCAACATACTAAGCTAAGAAGATCTTTCCTACATATAGAATTAGGAAACTTGAGCATGCTCTTACAACAAACAGTTAAGCCTCTTGAACAAGGGCTCTAAAAATAATATTGATAATAATAGAGATTCGAGCTTGAGACTAAAACTCAAACTCATCATGCAAACACTCGCTTCTATCCTCAGAAATCACTTTTTGGACACACAGGTAACCGACGTCGGTTCCTACCTGTTCGCCTGTGACCGTCACCAGCCGACCCACTGCCGACGTCGGCACCTCTGCAATTGCAACTGACCGACGTCAGTCACTCCTGACTGATGCCGGTGTCTATGTAGACCTGAACCTATTTAAGTCTACTCCTTGGTGAATATTTTAGCTCCACACACCCTAACAATCTCCCACTTGGAGATAAACAGCTGCACCAGTACCTGTACAGCAACATCTTCTAGCTCCTCCATCTTCAACTCAATCATGAAGACCAATAAAAGTTGAATGAAGATTCAACTTCTCCTTAGTAACCGGCTTTGTTAGCATATCAGCAAGATTCTTGTCTGTATGGATCTTCTCCAGCTTCAACTCGCCATCTTCCAATACCTGCCGTATGAAGTGGTACCTTAGCTGTATGTGCTTGGTTCTTGAGTGAAAAGTTGAGTTCTTAGCCAAATGGATTGCACTCTGACTGTCACTATACAATCTACAACTTCCATGCTCCCTTCCAAGCTCTTCCATGAATTGTGTCATCCATATCATCTCCTTGCTAGCTTCTGTGGCTGCAATATACTCTGCTTCTGTAGTTGACAAGGCTACAACCTTCTGCAACTTAGATATCTAGATAACCGCCGTTCCACCTACAGTAAAAACATAACCTGTGGTGCTCCTCCTGCCATCCAAATCACCTACCATGTCTGAATCTACATAACCATGTAGATAAGTATCTGAACCTCCATAGCACAAGTGTCTATTGTTGGTTCCTCTCAGATATCTAAGGATCCATTGAATTGCTTTCCAATGTTCCTTTCCTGGATTGGCCATATACTTACTTACTACTCCCACTGCTTGGGCAATATCCGGTCTAGTACACACCATTGCATACATCAAACTTCCTACCGCGGAAGAATATGGAACCTTACTCATGTACTCTACCTCATCATGTGAATTGGGACATTGTTCTTTACTCAACTTAAAATGTCCAGCCAAAGGTGTGCTTACCGGTTTAGCATCCTGCATATTAAACCGTTTCAACACCTTGTCCACATAATCCTCTTGAGACAATATCAACCTGTGATTTTTCCTATCTCTCTTAATGCTTATGCTAAGGATTTTCTTTGCTGCTCCCAAATCCTTCATAGCAAACATTTGAGCTAATTTCAACTTAAGCTCAGAGATATCCTGCATGTGAGATCCTGCAACCAGCATATCATCTACATACAACAATAGAATAATATATCTACCATTATCAAATCTCTTAAAATATACACAATGGTTAGATTGACATCTACTGTAGCCATGCTCAGTCATAAACCTATCAAATTTCAAATACCATTGCCTAGGAGCTTGCTTGAGGCCATACAAGCTTTTTTTCAACCTGCACACTAACTTCTCCTTACCCTTGACCTCAAATCCTTCTGGCTGTTCCATGTATATTTCCTCATCCAAGTCTCCATGAAGAAACGCTGTCTTAACATCTAGCTGCTCAAGATGCAAATCCTCAAAAGAAACCAAAGACAATACAACCCTTATAGAAGTCATCTTAACAACAAGAGAAAAAATCTCACCAAAGTCAATACCTGGCTTTTGTGCAAATCCTTTCACTACCAATCTGGCCTTATATCTCATATGTCCATCCTCTCCTTCTTTCAACCTATAGGTCCATCTGTTCTTCAGTGTTCTCTTACCAGTTGGCAATTCAACCAAATCCCATGTTTGGTTCTCTCTTAAGGACTCCATCTCCTCAACCATGCCACACTTCCACTTACTCCTGGACTCCACCTGTAATGCTTCTTCAAAACTCTCTGGTTCTCCACCATCAGTTAGCAATAAATAATATAAGGAAGGAGAATATCTAATTGGAGGCTTACTTACCCTTTCAGACCTCCTGATGGGTGTCTTGGACTCATTCTCAACACGCTGTCCACCCAAATTTTCTGACAGTTACCAACCTTGGCCACCTGTAGACCTGTTACTGGCCAACGCCAGTTCTTCCTGGCCAATGTCGGTGCCTGATCTGCCGATGTCGGTCTCTGTATGACTAACATCATTTTTTGTACTATCAATGCCGGTTCCTAACCTGCCGACGTCGGTCTCTGTGTTTTCCTGTAAGTGATTATTTCTTTTTCTCGCGAGCTCATTTTGGACCATAACTTCGTCTAATTCACCATTGCTCTACCCAGATTGATCCAGCTTCCTTATCTGATCACTGTACATCACTCTTTCATTGAAAACAACATCACGGCTCCTAATTACCTTGTTAGTTCTTAGATTCCAAAATCTGAAACCAAAATCATCTGAGCCATAACCAATAAACGTGCACCTCATAGACTTAGCATCAAGCTTCTTTCTATTTTCCTTATCTATGTGCACAAAGGCTTCACAACCAAAAACTTTGAGTATGAGAGATCTACCTTTTTACCTATCCATGCCTCTTCTGGAATTCCACCATCCAGAGCTGTAGAGGGTCCTCTGTTAATCAGGTACACTGCGGTGTCAACTGCTTCTACCCAAAACTCTAAGGGCAACCCAGCATGCAATCTCATACATCTTGCACGCTCCATAATTATTCTGTTCATCCTTTCAGCAATACCATTCTACTGAGGTGTCCTTAGAACTGTCCTTTGCCTATGGATTCCATGTGTGTAACAATACCAGTTAAACTTAAGACTGCAGAACTCACCACCATTATCAGATCTCAAGCACCTTAATCTTCTGCCTGTTTCATTCTCAACAATAGCTTTCCAAATCTTAAAAGTCTCAAAAACATTAGATTTCTTTTTAATATAGTAGATCCATACCTTCCTTGTAGCATCATCTATGAATGTAACATAGTACCGTGATCCTCCAATAGAGGCTACCTGAGCCGGTCCCCACATGTCTGTGTGAACAAGCTGCAACTTCTGCCTTTTCTTAGTAGACCCAGTCTTGAGAAAACTAACCCTTTTCTATTTTCCAAATACACAATGCTCACAAAATTCTAGATCCATACTTTTCAAATCTGAAAGCATATCTTTAGACTTAAGAATTGACATCCCCTTCTCACTCATGTGGCCAAGCCTTGAGTGCCACAATTTAGCATCCACATCTGAAGTAGATAAAACGGAAGGAGATTTGTTAGTAACACAATTACACAAATAGAGAGTACCTTCTCTCTTACCTCTGGCCATAACAAGTGCACCCTTGGTCACCTTCCAAGAATCTACTGTGAGAGTTATTGTACAACCCTCATCACCTAGCTTACCTACAGAAATCAAATTTCTCTTCAAACTAGGAACATGCATCACATCTCTCAACACCCACGTGTTGCCATTCTGCATCTTCAGCTGCACTTTACCTTTGCCAGTAATCTTACAAGGCTCATCATCCCCTAAGTACACTATTCCAAAATCTCCATGGATATAGTCACTGAAATATTCTCTGTTAGGGGTAGCATGGAAAGATGCACCAGAATCTAATACCCAAGATTCTATATTATTATGCAAAGAGAAAATAAGAGCATCCTGTGCAATACCTGCAACCTTTGCCTCTTCCTTTCCTTCGTGTTGATTCTCCTCCTTAGGCTTTGACCAACAATCTCTGCTTATGTGCCCCAACTTTCCACAGTTCCAGCATTGTGGCCTTCTGCCATTTCTAGATTTGGATCTGCCTTTTCTCTTATATTTATATCTTGATCTCCTCTTGCTCCTTTCTTTTTGCCTTCCCCTGATCTCGAGATTTAAAGCGTTCCTAGATGTCTCTTCTGTGCTTTTCCTGAAAATTTCCTCATTCAAGATAACACTAACAACATCCTCTACTTTCAAAATATTTGAAGCAGATGCAGTATTAGAAACTGCCATTACCAAGCCATGCCATCTTTCAGGCAAAGAACATAATATTAAAAGAGCTTTTATTTCATCTTTAAATACAATATTGACTGAACTTAACTGATTAACAATACCATGGAAATCATTCAAGTGATTAGATACAGATCCACCTTCTTGCATATGCAAATTAAATAACTGCTTCATAAGATATACCTTATTAGAAGCGGAGGGTTTTTCATACAAATTTGCTAACGTAGTCATTAACTCTACCATTGTTTTTGCCTGTGATAAATTAGATATCATAGTGGATGCAAGACTCAGTCTTATAGACCCCAAAGCCTTTCTGTCAAGAACTTGCCATTCTTCATCCTCCATGTCCTTGGGCTTCTTTGCAATCCCACCTAACGGTAAGTAAAGATCTTTCTGATACAGATAGTCCTCTATCTGCATTCTCCAATGTTGATAGTTCTTGCCATTAAACTTTTCCATTCTCAACTTACTTTCTTCTGCCATTTCTTCTCCCACTCAAACAGAAATCCCTGCAGAAACCCCTGTGAGCAACCTGTAATCCAAACACACTACACATATCTGAACCACCTGTTAGTGAACCTGAGCTCTGATACCACTTGTTGGGGATCAACAAACAATAGATTACACTTGTGAAAACAATAAACGTGGAAATAAATCAGATAGATAAGTAACTAGAATTGATAAATAGCACAGAACAAGAGATACAAGAAACACCCTAAAAACTTGTATTAAAACTCTTTACAATAGGAATACAATTGAAGAAACTTCTTTCTTCCACACCTCTCTCAGATGCACACAAGATCTCTCACTAGATCTCTATTCCTCAAGAGCTCTCTCTCTCAAGTACACTCAAATTCAACAACCTGGATTGATGCAACTCAGTACTATCCTTCAAACATTCACAATGTTCTACTCATACTCACTCATTCAACATACTAAGCTAAGAAGATCTTTCCTACATATAGAATTAGGAAACTTGAGCATGCTCTTACAACAAATAGTTAAGCCTCTTGAACAAGGGCTCTAAAAATAATATTGCTAATAATAGAGACGCGAGCTTGAGAATACAACTCAAACTCATCATGCAAACACTCGCTTCTGTCCTCGGAAATCACTTTCTGGACACATAGGTAACCGACGTCGGTTCCTGTCTGTTCGCCTGTGACCGTCGCCGACCGACCCATTGCCGATGTCGGTGCCTCTGCAACTGCAACTGACCGACGCCGGTGTCTGTGTAGACCCGAACCTATTTAAGTATGCTCCTTGGTGAAGCTTTTAGCTCCACACACCCTAACATATTTTCTAATTAATGGATATAAATTGAGCAATTATATCTTAGATTTGAGAGCCTCTGATAACATTATACTAGCCAAAGTAGCTAATGTTCTTGGTATTTCTTTCAATAAATCTATAAGAAAATGTTATTCAATGTAAAGATAAGTTCCCTTCATTATACAAATTAAAGATTCTCAAGTTGTACTAGTAGTCTTCTTAGATAAAAGACTTAACATGACAATCTTGGTAGAAGATATCCCAGTCTCATATGAAATGTTGTTAAGTTGAAACTTTTGTAAAGAACTAGGAGGAGAAGTAAATATGGACTGGTCATGTGAACATATTCCAATAAATGAATAAAATATAAGATGGAACCTAAGAAGAAGTCAAAAATACCTAGTTTCTAAATTTGAAGATCCAAGATCATAAATTTTATTTGAAGAATCAGGTGATAGAATTTATTTCCTTGAAACAAGTAAAGAGATTGAAGGAAAAAAGAAAAATATGGAGATAAGATATGGATCATGGAATTTTATGGTAGTTGTAGTTTTATTGGTTTAAGTGCAAGAGTAGTATTAATTTCACCTAATGGAGAAGTCTTTTCCTATTGATTCAAGCTTATTTTTGTAAACATGAATGACACAGTTGAATATGAAACACTTTTTCTAGGGCTTAAGTGAGTAAAAGAGTAGGGAATAAAAATCCTTAAAGTATAAGGAGTTGTTGAGTTGATTTTAGATAGATTAGAGGACAATATCAGTTAAATTAAGATAAGCTAAAACACTATCAAGATAGAGTTTTGAGTGCTACACTTGATTTTTCTACTTTCTCAATCAACTTAGTATCTCGAGATCAGAATTCTAGAGCTAACTCACTCATTATAATTGCATCTTTGCTTAGGCCAAATCAATAACCAACAATATTCAAAGAAGGTGACTATAAATTGGAAATGGTTTATCTCTCAAAGTTCATAGATAATGTTGAACATTGGCAGGTTTTCAAATATGATAGACAAATAGTTACCTCTTTAGAGTAGTAGGATATTTTTGAATGATTACATTTTGAAGGGAGTATTTCACATTCCTATGAAAAAATAATAGGTATTACTAAATCTAAACCTTCTCATGATAAAGTTATAATTCATCTTAAAGGGAATAAAATTTCTAAAGGTTTAGTGTCTTTAGAAAGATATTTGATAAACATGATAAGTTTTTGAAGAAAAAGAAAGAATATGGGGAGATCTCTTCTATAGAAATAGAGCAAGCTAACCTAGGAAATAACAAAGTGCCCAAGATAGTCAACACCAGTAAGTGATGATCACAAGAGGAGGAAGAAGATTTTACCAAAATTCTTATAGAATATATTGATGTGTCTGTTTAGTCCTATAAAGATCTTAAGTCCTTTTAACTAGAATAAGTACAACACTATATCCCACTTCAATTAGGTATAAAGCCTTTTATAAAAAAAATTATGACATCATAATCTAACCATTTCATGTATGATTCATGATGAGATTTATAAACTCCTTGATGTGAAGATCATTTATTCAATTTACCATTTAGAATGGTTAGCAATTATTATCATAGTAAGAAATAAAAATGGGGATATATGTTTATGTGTTGATTTTCACAATCTAAATCAATCTTATTTGAAATATAATTATACATTGCCTATTATGGATCATATTTTGTAGGTAGTTATAAGGTCAATAATTTTATCTATTCTACATGTATTTTTAGGATACAATCAAATAAAAGTAGCTAAAGAAGATCAATAGAATAATGATTTCACAACACCAAGAGGGACATTTGCTTATAAAAAGATGCCCTTTGGGTTAATTAATGTTGGGATAAATATTTAGTGAGATATGGATTAGCATTTAATCATTTGAATAACAAGAGTATTTTAGTATACCTAGATGATTTAATAGTGTTTTCAAATCAAAAAGGTAATCATCTAGATGATCTTGAAGAAGTTTTGATCCAATGTAGAAGACATGGGATTTCCTTAAATCCAAAAAAAACTATATTTATTATAACTAAAGGTAAACTCATCAATCATATAGTATGAAGTGAAGGGACTAGGATTGACCTAGAATGAGTAAAAACTATTCAGAGTTTGCCTATGCCTAAATCCAAGGAAGGTGTGCATTCTTTCTTCGACAAAGTGAATTTCTGAAGAAGGATTATTTTTTATTGTATTGAGCTAACATGCCATATCTTGAATATGATGAATAAGAATCTAGAATTTAAGTGGAATGCTGATGGAAAATTGGCATTCAAGAGAATAAAGGTAGTAATCGCTAAAGCTCTGGGAGTTTGCCTATGCTTACATCTAAGAAAGTTGTGCATTCTTTCTTTGACAAAGTGAATTTCCTAAGAAGGTTTATTCTTGATTTTTCTGAGTTAACATGCCATATCTTAGATATGATGAAGAATAAGCTAGAATTTAAGTGGAATGCTAAAGGAAAATTAGAATTCAAGAGAATAAAGGTAGCAATAGTTGAAGCTCCAAGAGTTTGCCTATGCCTACATCCAAGAAATGTGTGCATTATTTCTTCAATAAAGTGAATTTCCTAAGAAGGTTTATTACTAATTTTAACAAGTTAACATGCCATATCTTAGATATGAAGAAGAAGCTAGAATTTAATTATAATTCTATAGGAGAATTGGCTTTCAAGAGAATAAAGGTGGTAATAGCTGAAGCTCTAGATTTTGGTAAGGAGTTTATTCTTTACTATTATTCTTCAAAGCACACTATGTCAGCTATACTCATGTAAAAAAATGAAGGTGATGAATCTCCTATAGCCTTCATGAGTCAACCATCGAATAGTTCAAAATTGAAGTACTCCCAAATAGAGAAGCATGTATTTACAATAGTTAAAGCATGTAATATTTTAGGTATTATATCCTATCATATCGTACTAAAGCATATGTCCCAGACACTTCTATTAAATCAATTTTAACTCAACAAGAGTTGGGATTACTTAGATGTGTTTGGGTAGCCAATGTGCAAAAGTTTGATCTTGATATCAAACCCATAAATATAGTAAGATGCAGAGGATACGATAGTTGATGATGGAAATAAGGCTTGATTATATAGAAGTTACAATAGTTTTGTGCCAAAATGAGGAAAAATAAGAACTACCCATGGTACTTTTTATTAATCTAGTCAATGAATGGTACAATAAGATTTCTTACTACCTAACTTATGGAGATATGCTAGATAATATAACTATAGAGTAAAAATTTACTCTACATTGCATTCTATTTTTCAGTCGCATCCCGCAAAATTTTTCTTTCACATTTTTTTCGTCCATGATGGTGAATTCATGAAATAGAGCATGGGATCTATTTTCCTTTTGATTCATTTTTGCCTAAGTGTTAAAGTCAAGCAGAAGTTGACAAGTGTCATCGACTGAGGCATCCTTTCTCAAGGAAACTACCAAGCATCGTCATCCAAGGCACCTTCTATAGGTTCTATGAGTTGGTCAAAATGTGCCATGTATCTCACAGTGACTCAGTAGAACACACCAAGTGTCAGCATTCACAATTATATATTGGCACCCACATTTTATCTCTTTAAAATGGAAGGAATTCAAAAGGCTAAGTATCGAGATCAGGTAGAAAGCACCAAGTGGCGATAGCAAAAGGTCTCAGTGTTGTTTTTCTAAAAGTGACGAAAGCTGCCACATATCCCAGCTGAGAAGAAGTGGAAGGCAACACGTGTCAGCATCCGAAATATTTTTGGTTCAATGCCTTGTTTCAATTTCAAAGCCTTGGTTTATTTTTTGGTTCAATACCTTAGTTCTTATGTAAATGGCATGCAGCATTGAACCATTGAACCATTTTTTGGTTTAATCTGTCAGTTTAATAGCTTAATACAATTAAGCAGTTCAAAAGAGTGTCCCAAAAAACCAAAGGGGTCAAGTGCCCTTTTGGAAGGTAGTAAGGTATAATCAAACCTTTCAAGCGGAGGTTGCCAAGTGTCATCTATTGAATCCCTTTCTACTCCATCCCTAGAAGAAGTGGAAGATGCCACGTATCTTCCCAAAAGCATCAAAAGCTGCCATGTGTTGCCATTTGAAATATCTTCTTCATGTTTCATTGCTAAAAAAATACTATGGTGGGTCCCAGGTTTTATTTCTAAAAATCTGTGGAAGCTACCAAGTGTTGCCACCAATAGGAGCTTAACATGTGCCCAAACATTTCCATATTATAACTAAAGAGTAGCAGAGATTGCCACATGTCCTTTATTGAAGCAAGTAGAGATTAACACCTATCCCTATGTTCCTTTTAAAGTTACTCAGGTAAGAGATATTGTGGGTCTTATTTTCTTTCAAGCTATTGAGGTTTTGAGGAAGCGGATGGTGACAAGTGTCAAAGGTGGAATGATCCTGAGCAAAGACATAAAAGAGGATAAGTTTTGCGAAAAATGCCACATGTCTTTGATAGTTGTTGTGGAACATGACAAGTGTCATCTTTTGGTGTCTTCTGAAGTAATAAGAATATTTTTATGGAATTGACTAAGTGTCCTCTTCCATTTAATAAAATAGTGCGTCTTGTGTATCTATTTCAGCAAGCAAACTGTAGGGAAATAAAATGTTTTACTTTCTAAGAACTATCTTCTAATAGACACTTCCAACTTAGTTAGAGTTTAATTTGGGCCATAAGTTTGGGAATGCATGGAAAATTTGGAGGGAATCTAAGGCTAGGATCAAGTGAAGGAAGAGACAAAGAGGGAAAATCAATGGGAGTTATTTTCAGTAGATGGAGCAGTTCAGCAGGTAGATATTTGGGGTTTGCAAACATTGAAAGCATCGTCTATTTGTCCCTTGTCAGATAAAGGTAGAATAGACAGTTGTGTGGTGAAGTAGGTGATGGAATGAGAGATCTGAGGCTATAAAGAGGAGTACGGGGATTACCAAAGGATCGTCATAGACTAAGGGAGACAATAATTTCTAAAAACATTATTGTCAAGAGTTTTAGACTTTTTAGAGCTATAATTAGGAGTATCATTTGCCTTTATTATATTTTCTTAAGTTGTAAAGTTTATGTAACTGTGCATGTTTCTATGCCTTTTATGTGGTTGGATAATTAATGAGAAGATAGAGTTTTGTGCCTTTGTTGATGTTTCTTGTGTCATTTGCAAAAGTAGTCTAAGCTGCAAGCCTCTATTTTTATTGTTTCTATCTTTTACATTGATCATGCCTCATCTGCTCTTTAATGTAATTGAATCTTGCATATAGTTTCACTATGCTTAGGATTAAGGATCAAAATTACATTTAGGTGCATTGCCATAATTAGATTTTCTTTCTTTGCATTTGCATTTCTATTTAAAGTTCTATCACTTTTCCCCCCAACATTTGATATAAAGAAGAGACCAGCTTCTTAAAAATATAGAGGTTGTTTCAAGTCACATGTCCCACATCTTGAAACTTCCAATTATTGGTGTCTAAAACAAAGTGAAATTTTAAACATCAATATTTTTTGGCATGCCTGGTGGGACCAATCTTGAAGTCTTTTTCAAGATCGTATGAACCAAAGAGCTATAAGAAGTCATAGCTATGGACTAGTCACCAGATCACAATCTGCTACAAATCCAAGTATTCTTTTGCCACCTTTGGTAACAATTCCAAGAAGAAGAGATAACCAATTTGTACCAATACCAAGAGCAAATATGGGAGCCCCTATACCCCCAATAAATTATGCAAGCTAGAACACTCGTAGTCCCTTAGTCCTCCCAACACCACCAGCCATTTGGGATTGTATCCTAGTGAATGCCCTAAAAGCTCTGCCCAAATTTAGTGGGAAAGACTCTAAAACACCTACAGAACATCTTCAAGATGTATCAGATGTCTGTGCTATACATGTTGTCACACAGCAAAATGTGGCAATAATATTATTAGTAGCTTCTTTTAAAGGGAAGGATCTATAATGGTATTGGTCTTTGACCCCAAATACCATATCTACATGGGATCAAATCAAAGATCTATTCTTTGAAAGATTTGTAGAGAAGGGTGATAAGTATTCTTTGTTATAGTAGTTAATCACCATTCAAAGGGGACCACAAGAAGCCATGACTGACTTCAATTCCAAATTTCAAAAGACTTGGGACAGAATCCCTATTACAGCTAGACCATTACTAGGTATGGCCATAGTGTTTTATCTTAAGGCTTTGAATTCAGATATATCTGTTATGATACAATCACTTGGAGGACACACTTTGATAGAGGCTTATGAATATGTGGTCAAATCTAAGAATCATTTAATAGATGCTAGAAAGTTACCTTCAAGGCCTCCCATGCCCATGTTCCTAGAAATTTCCTTGCCATTACCTCAAGAAGTTCCTAAATCTGTAAGCCCACCTGTGTCTATGTACACTTACCCTCAACCATCTATGAAAGAACCTGTCCCTACTCAGTCATCTGAGATGGATGATATCAAGAATATCCAAAAGACATTTTCCAATGATTTGATCAATATAAAAAGATAGCAGAATACTTTATCTAAGCCTCCATATCAAGGCTATCAAGGAAATAGATTTTTATCTCAGCCAAACGAATATCAGGGTCCTCCAAGAAAAACTAACCATTAGCTAGCAAATCAATTAGTTACAGTTCCCACACCCTCATAGACTATTCCTCCCAACTCAGATAGGGAGATGGTTCCAGGGCAAAATAATTATATGGATGATACTAATGCCTAGTATTCACCTTGCAATGATGCTCATACACCTAGAGATTGTCTTAGGGGTAATCTACAACAAAAGGTGGTAGAGCAAAGAAGAATGGATGGTTAATTTGCAAGTTCTAGTGACAATCAAGCCTACCAGTCTCCTGGTATGTAGAATTTAGTCCTAATGGCTCAGATGCAAGGAATGTCTTTGAAACAAGATGAATAAATAGCCTTGAAACATGTTTTTTTCTCATGGGTTGAAGATGAAGGATCAGTTTTCTTAAACGAAGCATCTACCTCCCAAAAACTAGTGGTGCAATCTGATTATTACACTAGATTAAATATAAAAATGGTTGAATAACCTAAGATTGTAAATAGTCAAGTCATGAATAATCCTCTATTTCAAGGACAAAAAAACACTGCTGTTAGACAAGAGGTGCCTTAGCTGGTGCAAAATCAAGGGACTCCTTCCCAAATTTAGGAAAAAACAAGATATCCTTATGTTCAAAGAACTTAGTCTTTGGGACTGATACATGTAGTTGATCAATTGAAGAAGACTCCAGCACAAGTCAATATGGGATATATTGGCTATTCCTGAACATAGAAGACACTACTACAAGAAGCTCTACAAGGCCAAGCAGTCCCCAAAGGTACTGTTACCGAAGAAGGACCTACTGGAAAAGAAAAGCCCAAAGATATAGTTCCTCTAAAGACAATAGCTTTTGTGAACGATGCAACACAAGTAAGTAAATCCAAACCAGAGCCTTTCTATTTGACTTTGATAGTTGGAAAGAAACTCTTGCATAATACATTAATAGATTCAAGAGCTAGTACTATAGTGATGCCTATGCAAATAACTGATGCTTTGAAAATAAAATATGAACCCCTTACAAAAGGAGTTATGCAGCTAGATGGAAAAATAGTACAAATAATATGGAGAATTAAACAACTCCCATTGTAGTTATATACTTGTCCCAATATAATTGTCAACCAAGATGTAGTAGTCATAGATATACCTCTTATTTTTGGTTTATGTTTATCTAGAGACTTCATAGCAAAAATAGGAGGATATATGTGTCTTGATTGGTCTCACCTCATCCTAAGGACCAGATACGGTTCAAAGATGAAAATTCTATTTGAACCACTATCAAAAGATCATATCACCAATGAAACAACATCAAAATTAGAGGCAAATCATGCTATGTTAAATAAGGAAGAAAGGATTTTTGTTGAAGAATTAGGCGACTAGACTGAGCATGATTAAGAAGAAGAAAATAACCAATTGTTGGCTATGATGCATAGCGACCCATATGGGAACTATGACTCTATTGGTCTAGGCACATATGTCATTTTTGATGAGAACCATGAAATCCCAAATGTTCTAAGGGAAGAGGCACCAATAACTCAAAATTCAGAAAATCTGGACCTTAAATTTTGATGGAGCTAAAAGTAAGCATGGTGCTAGAGCAAAAATTTGTCTTACTGCTCCAAGTGGTGAGAAAATTTTAAGGGCTATCCATTTCCAACTTGCTTGTACTAATAATGATGCTGAGTATGAATCTTTAGTACATGGGCTCCTATTAGCCAAGAAAAGGGGAATAAAGAACCTAATAGTAAAAGGAGATTCAGAATTAGTAGTAAAACAAATTAGAGAAAAGGCAGCAACCAAAAATGTAAGGATGAGATCCTACAGACGTAGGATTTGGGACTTAATAGAAGATTTTGAAGCTTTCAATATCAAGATAGTCCCTAGGAGTCAAAATTTTGAAGCTGATAGGATGGCCTAGATTGGCTCATAGTTTAATCCAGCAACTATCCTATTAATTAACAATGAGTCAATAAAAGTTATAGTGTGGCCGACTATTCCAGACATTGATGAGAATTGGCAAGTATTTGAAAATGATTCTCAGGTAGTCTCATTTTTACAACAATCAAATGAGTTTTTGGATTAGTTGCAAACCAAAATTGAGGAAGCATATGGGGATCATATTATACAATTGAAGACTAATAAGCTCCCCAAGGGCTTGATCACCTTAGAAAACTAATTTGATCCAGAGAATGTAAGCCTGCAGAAGAAAAGGTTCTAGGTAGACAAAGCATATTATTCTAAAGTAGAGGTGAGTCAAGGGAAAAAAATAAAAGTTGGGAATTTTGAAACTCAAGCAGAAAAAGAAAGACTAATTGAATTGTGAAAAAAATATAATAGAATCATAGCCTAAAGCTATGAAGACCTTCATGGATACAATAGAGACATTATTCAACACATAATAGAATTGAGTGAAGGATCTAAGATCATCAGATAGAAATAGAGGCCAATAAATCCAAGGATTGAGCCTCTAATGGTAGATGAGCTATAGAAACTTTTAGATTCCAAAATAATTTTTCCAAACAAGCACTCAACCTGGGTATCAAATCTAGTACTAGTTAGGAAAAAGAATGGAGATGTAAGACTGTGTGTAGATTTTAGAGATATAAATAGAGCATATGTAAAAGATCACTATCCCTTTCCCTCCATGGAACAAATTATACATATTGTGGTTGGATTAGAGAGGTTTTCTTTACTAGATGATTTCTCTAGATACAATCAGATTTGGTTGGCTGATGAAGACTAGTACAAAACTACTTTTACTATCAAATGGGGAACATTTGCATATGCTAAGATGCCATTTGGACTGTCAAATGTAGGAGCCACCTTCTAAAGAGCTATGGATATAGCCTTTGGGGAACTTATAAATAAAATCATCCTGGTTTATCTAGATGACCTCACTATTTTTTCAAAAAATGTTGTTGATCATTTAGAATCTGTCTTTAAGAAATGTCAATATTTTGGAATATCACTGAATCCCAAGAAATGCATCTTTGTTGTGTCTCAAGCCAAATTATTGGGACATATAGTGTCTAAATAAGGATTTTCCATAGATCCTAAAAGAATTACAGCTATAATGAACCTACCTTTTCTAGTAAATAAGAAGGTTGTTTAGTCCATGGGAAAGATTAATTTTGTTAGTAGGTTCATATCTGATTTTGTAGGCTTGGTGACGCCAGTGACACTCTTTCTAAAGAAAGACGTGATTTTCAAATGGACTACAGAAGGAAGGCAAGCCTTTGAAGAGGTTAAGAAGGCTATCTCAATAGCCCTAGTACTAAAAAACCCATATTTTCCAAGCCTTTTGTAATGTATGTCTATAGAGGAGAGTTAAGTATTGTTGCTATCTTAACCCAAAAGGATGAGAGACTAGAGGGAGAACACCCAATAGCATTTTTCTCAAGAAGTCTCAGGGATTATGAAACCAGGTACAACTTTGTAGAGAAGCAAGCATATGCCATGGTAAAAGCCCTCAAGAAATTCAGGCATATGGTATCAGGGAGCAAAATTATAATACTTGTATCTCAACCAAGTGTCAGAGAATACATCATGGAGAGATAAATTACTAAGAAAAGAGCCAACTAGATTACTAAGATCCTTGAATATGATGTAGAAGGCAGACCCACTAAGTGAGTCAGAGGTAGGGGTTTGTGTCAATATATGACCCAAGGGCTTGAAAAGATGGTACTTGAAGAGACATATTTAGAATGAGAGACAGAGATGGTGTTAAAGATATAAGAGGTTGATCAAGAATCCTGGGTCACAAGCAAGATTCATTTTATGAAGTATGGAATTTATCCAAGAGAACTCCCTCAAAATAAGAGAAGATAATATAAGATACAAAGAATTCTTTTTGTTTTAATTGAATAGGTCTTTTTTAGAAGAAATTTTGATGGTAAATTTTTAAGATGTGTAAAAAAAGCTACAGCTAAGAAAATACCACATGAGATGCATCATGGAATATCAGGGGGGCATTTTTTTGCAAAGACCACAACCATAAAGATAAGTGAGGTAGGATATTTTTGGCCTACTTTATTTGCAAATTGTTATCAACTGGTTAAAAAATGTCAATCCTGTCAATATTACATGGGGATGAGAAGGAATGCGACAATGTCCCTTAGTCTTATAATTGTGGATGAACCTTTTGCTCAATGGAGTCTTGACTTTAATGGAATGATAAATCTAGTGTCTAGTATGGGCCATAAATGGATATTAACTACCATAGATTACTTCACGAGATGGATCGAGGCAGTCCCACTTAAAGAAGCAACAGAAAATGTGATCCTAAATTTTCTAGGGAGTATCACTACTTGCTTTGGGGCTCATCACACCATAATTTTACATAATGCTAAAGCATTCTTAGGGTCTCAAGTATTCAACTTTGCATTAAAAAATGGAATATATCTAAAAACTTCCTCTAACTATTACCCTCAAGGTAACGATTTGGCAGAATTGACTAACAAGAACCTAATTAGACTCATAAAAAGAGTAAGGGGCTGATCATCACAAGGAGTGGCATAAAGTGCTTAGTTTAACACTATGGGCTGATAGAATCATGCATAAACAGGTGATCAAAATGTCCCCATATGAATTGGTATATGGAAAGTCTACTATAATCCCCCTAAGCTTAGAGATCCCTGCCCTCAAGCTAATCAAACAAATTGAAATTGAGGAAAATGGCCCCATATAGGTTAGACTTGTGGAGCTTTTGAAAGTTCACGAGAAGAGGGATACAACCCATGATTCATTAATTAAGCAACAATGGATGGTTAAGGACTATTTTGATAAAAGGACTTTGAATCCTCATTTTGAGGTAGGCCGAATTGTTTTAAAATGGGATGCAAGAGCCGTCAAGCCAGGTCAACATACTAAATTTAAAACATTATGGACTGGCCCATACAAAATTTGCATGTGTAAGTAGAGGAATTCATTTAAGCTAGAATCGATGGAAGGAGAACCTAAATAGATTCTTGTAAATGGAATCTATTTGAAGCATTTTAATTAACTTGGGTCTCTAATGTATTATAGTTAGATAGTTTCCCATTCCCATTTTGCTTTGTTTTCCCATTGTTGTTTTCCCACTTTTCTTTTAAATAAGTTTTCTTTGAACACATTATCGGTGGCTCACAAAGTTTTTCAAATTCTTCAAACTATCAACACATTGAATGTTTCCCAAATCTTTAAAAATCTCCAAGGTACCTTGCATTTCCACTTGCATAATGTGTCTGTCTCACTGTCCCAAGAAGATTGAGTAGGATTTGCTAACGATTATCTGAGTTTAATGCCATTTGAGACTTGATAGGTCAATAAATACCTCTTAGCAAGGTTTAAAGTTTACATATTCTCAAACATTCTTATAGTTGCATGAAAATATCCTACTACTTGCATTTTTTGTGCTTAGTAAATTGCTTCAATGAAAGCATCTCTATTTTGCAAAGATTCATACAAGTTACCACAGAGAAGATACAAAGATGGAGGGGGCACAATATTCACAATAAGGAGCTAGGATGTATGAATCCCTTGATAGGTTTCTTGTAAGTAAATCATATGCTTTACCTCTTGCATAGCCATTATAGAACTATCCAAGGACCAAGTTTCCCAAAGCCAGCCCAAAAAGTGATTCAGTGAAGATAAAGGATTATGCAGATGGCATAATGGATGCAATTCTTCAGAAAGCTAGTAACAAAAATCTTAGGGAAGGGGCACATCAAAGGTGTCTACAAAGGGCCAGAGTAGGGCAATTTGAAACATTCACCATGAGGATATGGACCTCACAACTGGCTCAATTCATTGTCCTAACTATGCATTCATGCCCCAACCTGGTTGAATTATGTGTAGACTAGCTCCATGCACCTTCATGCACTATTTAATGAGGCCCATTCATAGTAAAAATCACACCTCAAGCTATTCAAGATATGTTAGCCCTACATCATGATAGTATGGCTACGTTTCCCACTATTGCTAAGATGAAAAGAATGTGGGTGAACATCAACACTCAAACAAGGTTCTTGAGATCCGAGTTACAATTGGGTGATGATGACACTACGATACCCACACTTCCTACACCAAGAGCTCAATTTACATAGGCTATCCAAGACACATTATCTATGATGGTTCTCATCTTTGGCATGAAAGATGATATGGTAGTGTATGCAGAATAAATGGCTATCCTTTTTCAGGCTAAAGACTTTTGACAAAACCTAGGAGTATTGGCTCGACTTCTCAAAACAAATTGCATTCTTGATGGTAGAACAATTGGCTCATTTAAGATCAAAAGGAGCGTTTAGGTATTCTTCCTATTTTTTCCACCTCATGCTTTTCCAGAACTCTAATCTCTTTGCCCAAAATATGCATCTTAACATGTATGACCCAGATTTTGATCTCCAAAGGACCATTCATGTGTCTACATGGACACACATTTTGTCAAAGTCTAGTGACTCGTATGAGTTTTGAGAATTATTTGTCACTCTTGCCTTTTATCATCTCAGTCCTGAACCAATTATGAATAGATTATTCCCCAGTGTTTCAAATTTTTTGGTCGGTTGCCCAATCCCTTGTGATTTCTATTTTGGATCACACCATACCATTATAAGAGTCCATGGTTTTTTTGGAGAACCAATATTGCTACCGAAGGTTTTAAATCTTAGGATATCATTCCTCAAGGTCACCAAACAAGTATCTATAGTTGACAATGAATTTGGTTCTGAGAAGAGAAAAAGAAAAATGTATGATCTTTTGTGGATGACAAGCATAGTTTTGGAAACCAGAAACGTAGAAGTTGTGTTGCTCAGAAAGATAGCCTTTTTGGGTTTCCTTCTAGTAGAAGACAAATGGGTTTATGACCCAAATGATTACATAGCCTTCTAGGTAAGGACTCATAGGGTTACAACCAGAATTGTGCATGAAGGTCACCCTTTTTGGGAAACCAAGAAAAATCCTAGGAAAGACAATCTTGGAGTTTATGTTGAGTTAACAGACTTGCCACTTCCATAGAATAGGCCATGGGAGACATTCTATGTTAAGCAGAGAGTATATGATCCTAAAGTTAGAATGACTTCTGGCTTAATGAGAGCATTAAAGAATAAATATTGGGATACTGAGAAGATAGAGGCCTATTGGAAGTATAGGTAGGAAATTTGTCAAACAACCCATTCTTTCAAGAATGTAGACACAAATTAAAGATGGGAAGAACTATGGGATGAGTGTCATCTCTCCCCTACATCTAGCCTAGTGATAGATAATTTGCCTATATTGGGTGAAGGATAGGAAGCTAGGGCCAGGTCAAGCTAGGAGTCACAAGCCTCAAAGCAAACTACAATTGTAGCAACTATATCAGTTTGGCCTCAATCCCTCAACACCATAGAAATATAAAAAAGTGTGATGCCTTCATCATCACAAGCTTCCCCATTGGTCCTGGATATAGATGTTCCAAATTCCCCACAAGCCTCATTGAAAGGAGCAAAAATATAGCCAAAAGAAGAGACACCCAAGAAACAGAACAGGGTGTAGTTTCAATTAGCTTCAGAGGAAGAGATAGACACCTCACATCACCAATTATAGGGTACTGTAATTTCTCCTCAAGTAAGTAATACTCCTCCTTCTCCTTCTCAGTCTATTTGTTCCCCTGTCACTTTTTCCCCTCCCATTTCTCACTTCATCCCATTAGTGCCACCTCAAGCCTTAACATTACCTCATTTCTCCCCTTTTATTCCCAAGAAACATTTCCCTCAGATTGCCCATAGCCAACAATTAGCTATTTAATATGGTCTTCCACAAGGACATCCTTATGTGGGTGGGCATATTGCCTCTCCTTCCACCTTCCAGACCTAAGCAGATGTTGCTAGGAAGACAAGGGAAGCCTGAAGAGAGAAGAAGAAGATTAAGGAGAATAAATCTTTGGCTACTCCCCTTTGCAGTCGCAATTTGACCCCATCCAATAACAATTGACTGTGACTCATTTGTCGGCAAATGTAATAAAGCCAGCTAAGCAAATGTAGCCAAAGGATTATATGATGAATGTAGTAGCCATTGACATGTCACTCTTTTTTCCATAAGACAAAGTTAAGCTACTGACATAATCCACTTCTATAGTTACTGAAGATTATTTGAAGATATCAAGAAGGCTACAGAAGATGGAAGTTGAGCTAGCCAAGGAAAAGGCAAATTGTAATAGTTTGACCTCAGAGATCAACAATAAAAGCAATTTAATAGAGAATTTGAATAAATAATTATAAAATATTATTTCTCTTCAGATGCATCAGGCAATTCAGGCCCAAAATGATTCTTTAAAGGTAGAGCTCACATAGGTAAAGAATGTGGTGACAACCCTTAGGCATGAGAAGGCAGCTCTACAAGGAAAGTGCAAGGAACACCTATTGTAGGTTACCCAATTGCAATAAAATTTGCTAGCCAAATAGAATAGCACCATGGTCATAATAGCCCAATTTCAATCAGAGCAATAGAGAGCAGCACAATTGACACTAGAGCTGGCAAATAGGCCAAAGAGTGTCAGAGTATTAAGTCTAGTAAGGGAGCTATATGAATCCATGTGGAAGAGAATCTCTTCAGAGATTAATCAGCTTAGGCCTTCTCTGACCTTCCTACTAAATGCATAGAAATTGTGCAAAAAGGTGGAGAGTTTAGTTGTAAATACTATGGCTACAGTCTTTGAGAGAGTAATGGACTTGCAAATGTTACTGCAAAAGCTTTATGATGTAGCAGATGCAACATTGTCAGTAGCAGGAATCAATGATAGAATGGTCACTGCCAAGTGAGTAAATGAGGTCCACTATCGCAATTCCATAGCCAATAGTTACAAGGAGCTTTTGGATGCCATGAAAGAAGGAATCAATGAAATGAAGAAGCATGTTGAAGATTTGGTATAATTAGGTCTTCCTTCTCCATTTCCTAATGACAATATCATGTTGATGGTAGAAGAAATTGAACCATTGCTATTGGCCAAACAAAATGATCAAACAATTTTCTAGGATCTCAAGGATGATTCATTAGTCCCTGAAATAGAAGCTATCTTGGTTCCTGTTTCCCAACTCGAATTCAAATTGAAGGCTAATGTTCAAATTTTGTAAATTTTTTCATACAAGGATATCATTAACCTTAATTTAGCCTTCAATGAATTGTAGAACAAGTAGGGGTTATCTGATGAACAGTGGTCCACCTACTAGACAACATTGTTAAAGTTATGATTTTGAATTTTGGATCTAGCAGGAGTCATGGTTTTCTTTGAGCAGGCCCAAAAGTCCTCAAGGTTGCTACTAACTGTAGAGTAAAAATTTACTCTACGTTGCATTCTATTTTTCAGTCACGTGCTGTAAAATTTTGCTTTCACATTTTTTTGGTCCAAGATGGCGAAGTCATGAAATAGAGCACGTGCTATATTTTCCTTTTGATTCATTTTTGCCTAAGTGTTGAAGTTGAGCGGGAGTTGACAAGTGTCATTGACTAAGGCATCGTTTCTCAAGGAAACTACCAAGTGTCATCATCTGAGGCACCTTCTATAGGTTCTATGAGTTGGTCAAAATGTGCCATGTATCTCACAATGACTCAGTGGAATGCACTAAGTGTCAGCATTTATGGTTATATATCATCACCCACATTTTATCTCTTTGTAATGAAATTATTTCAAAAGGATAAGTATTAAGATCAGGCAGAAAGTGCCAAGTGGTGATAGCAAAAGGTCTGAATGTTTTTTTTAAAGCAATGGAAGTTGCCACGTATCCCAACTAAGAAGAAGCAGAAGTCACCACATGTCAACATCTGAAATATTTTTGATTCAATGCCTTGGTTTAATTTTTGGTTCAAAGCCTTGGTTCATTTTTTGGTTCAATACCTTAGTTCTTTTGTAAACGGTGTGTAGTTTTGAACCATTTTTTGGTTCAATCGATCGGTTCAATAGCCTAGTATAATCAAGCAATTTAAAGGAGCATCCCAAAAAACCAAAGGGGTCAAGTGCCCTTTTAGAAGGTAGTAAGGTGTAACCAAACATTTTAAGCAGAGGCTACCAAGTGTCATCTATTGAGCCCCTTTCTACCCCCTCCCCAGAAGAAGTAGAAGATGACACATATATTCTCAAAATCATCAAAAGCCACCATGTGTCACCATATAAAAGATCTTCTTCATGTTTCATTACTAAGAAAATACTATGGTGGGTCCTAGGTTTTATTTCTAAAAATATGTGGAAGCTGCCAAGTGTCACCACCTATAGGAGCCTAACATGTGCTCAAACATTTCCATAGTATAGCTAAATAGTAGCGGAGATTGCCACGTGTCCTTTGTTGAGGCAACTAGAGATCGACACTTGTCCCTGTGTTCCTTTCAAAGTTACTCAAGAGATGCTATGGGTCTTATTTACTTTCAAGCTATTGAGGTTTTGAGGAAGCGTATGGTGACAAGTGTCAAAGGTGGAATGATCTTCAGCCAAGACACAAAAGAGGATAAGTTATGCATAAAATACCACTTGTCCATGATAGTTGCTATGGAACATGACAAGTGTCATCTTCTAGTGTCTCTTGAAGTAATAAGAAGGTTTTTAGGGAATTGACTAAGTGTCCTCTTCTATTTAATAGAACAGTGCATCCTATATATCTATTTTAGTAAGCAAACTGTAGGGTAATAGAATATTTCAGAATATAAGAACTATCTTCTGATAGACACTTCCAACTCAGTTAGAGTTCAATTTGGGCTATAAGTTTGGGAATGCACAGACAATCTAGAGGGAATACAAGTATAGGATCAAGAGAAGGAAGATATAAATAGGGAAACTCAGTGGGAGTTATTTCTAGTAAATGGAGCAGTTCACTAGGTAGATATCTGGGGCTTGTAAACATTGAAAGCACCGTCTATTTGTCCCTTGTGAGATAAAGGCAGAATAGACAGTTGTGTGGTGAAGTAGGTGATGGAATGAGAGATTTGAGGCTATAAAGAAGAGTACGAGGATCACCAAAGGATCATCAAATACTGAGAGAGATAATAATTTTTGAAAAAATTATTGTCAAGAGTTTTAGACTTTCTAGAGCCGTGATTAGGAGTATCATTTGTCTTTATTCTATTTTCTTAAGTTGTAAAGTTTATGTAACTATGCATGTTTCTATGCCTTTTATGTGGCTAGAAAATTAATGAGAAGATAGATTTTTGTGCCTTTGTTGATGTTTCTTATGTCATTTTCAAAAGTAGTCCAAGCTGTGAGCCTCTGTTTCTATCTTTTACATTGATCATGCCTCGTCTATTCTTTAATGTAATTGCATATTGCATATAGTTTCACTGTGCTTAGGATTAAGGATCAAAATTACATTTAGGTGCATCACCATAGTTAGATTTTATTTCTTTGAATTTGTGTTTCTATTTAAAGTTCTATCCCTTTTCCCTCCAACATTTGATATAAAGAAGAGACCAGCTTCTTAAAAATCTGGAGGTTGTTTCAAGTCGCATGTCCCACATCTTGAAACTTCCCATTATTGGTGTCTAAAACAAAGCACAATTTTAAACATCAATACTAACATGGAAATAAAAGTGAACCATCAAGTAAAAATCAAAGGATTATGTCTTTTGGGATAATGGTCTATACAAAAAAAGAAGTGATGATGTTTTTATTCATTGTGTAGATAAAGTACAAAAAATTAAACTATTGAAGGGATTACATGATAAAGCATGTGGAGGTCACTTTTTACCTAGAGTCACGTTACATAAAATATTATCAGTAATGTACTTTTTGCATAATTTACTTCAAAATACTTTAGAATGGGTTGATAAATGTCAAGCATGTTAGCATTTTGTAGGATGAGTTAAGCTACCAACTTTTCCACTAAAACCAGTAATTATTATTGAGCCTTTTAAACAATGGGGAATGGATTTCATTGGTGTGTTTAATCCTCCATCTAGTGTTGGGCATCACTATATTTTATTATCTACTAATTATTTTAGTAAATGGGTTGAATTTATTCCTATCAAGCATGTTACATCAGAAGTAGTATGCGATTTTATTAAAGAAAATATTATTGTCAGGTTTGGGGTACCACACAAAATTGTAATAGATAATGTAGATAATTTCTCTTTATTATAACTTGATAAATTATTTTACTCTTATGAAATAAACTTAGTTCATGTTTCAAATCATTATCCTTGGGGTAATGGATAGGTTGAGTCAAGAAACAAAAACTTGATGAATATCATCTAAAAGCTAGTAGATAACAATCAAAGGACCCAGCATAAGAAGATACTTATTTCATTATGGGCTCATATGATTACTCTAAATAACACAATAGGTATGTCTCTTTTTCAGTTTCTATATGGAATAAATGTTTAAATACCAATAACTCTTGAGTTTCTTAATTTACAATTGCCAAAAGCCATTGAAGATGTTTCTTATTAAGATTCACATGGTAAGAGAATCATGTTTCTCATTGAACTACAAGAGGTTTATGTTCAAGTTGATGATATGTTAAAAGACCATCAAGCAAAGATAAATAATATATTTGATAAATGATCCAAAAATAGGTAATTTTAAGTGGGAGATCTAGTTATTCTATGGGATAAGTAGAACGAACAAAAAAGAAAGCATGGAAATTTTGATTCTTTATGGAAAGGACCCTTAACTATACAAAGCATTGTTGGGAAAGATAATTTCTTCCTAGCTCATCAAAATGGAATTACACTGCCACTACCTTTAAATGGATAACACTTAAAGCTCTATAAGAATTGAGTAACATGGTAACTCATGTGTGTACATAAATAAAGATTTTTATCTTTTAATTTGTTTTATTTAGCCTTTATGTTTTTTGATTGTTTAGTAGTTTGTGTGATTGAGTTTTTGCAATGACTCCATACCCAATGAATAGAATGAAAAACTAGAGATACTAATATCTCACCCTTAATTCTTTCCTTAGGATAGAAATAAGGATGTCCCTAGTTAGAGCCAACTAGTGTCCCCAAGATCTAACACTCTAAGATTTTGGGAAACCCCATTTTTGAATTTTTTTACATTTTGGCCTTGTGTGTGTCAGTTGTACTACTTGAATCTAATCTTATAAATAAAGAACTTGGGTTCTACTAATGTTTTTTTGTTGTTATTGTTTTCTTTCTTTATTTTCTCCTAATTACTCTAGAGGACTAAAGACATTTTCTTAAAAGCATCACTCAAGTCATTTACTCATCCAATTTTAGCATTTGAAATAATTTAAAGGTAACTTAGCTCATTTGTAATTAAAATTAGGTTCTTTGAGTTAATTTACTTCCTTGAAAATAAGTTAAGTCATCTCAAAAACCCAACTAAGACTTCTTAGTTGTAATTGGGTTCTTCAAGGTACTTTACTTAAGAAAATAAAATAAGCTAAGTAGTCTTTGAAACTTGAATAACACTTTATATACCTAATTAATATTTTGAGGTTACTCAACTTATAAAATTTATAAGTAAAAGAAAATTAGGTTTACAAACCTAACTTACTCATGGACCAAGACCTAGTCAAGTTTGTGTGAGTGCTTTACTTAAAAAAGCTTAAATAAACAAAGTCATGGATTTGTCATTACTGCAATAAATGCATTGGTATATATATAAATTTGGGAAATTCCACCTCATTTCTAAGTCATTTGATCAAGAAATTTCCCTTATGAACCCTATGCCACACATTCTCATTCTCTAGAGTGATTTTGAGAGATTTTCTTCCTAATCCATTTGCTATTGAGGTTAGTAGATTATGTTTAGAGTATTCTAATTTTCTTGTTTCCTTCTTTTATGGAATTTTATTTCCTAAACATTATTTCTCGTGCTGCCATGGTTTTTGTTTTGTCAGGGTTATTTTGTTCTATTTCTCTTCTAGTTTCTTGATAAAATTGATGTTTTTAATTGTAAAATTGAAATTTCAAACTCTTTTCACATTTTATTCATGTTGAAACTCAAAAAATAAATAATTTCAAAAAATGTCTTAGTTTCCCCAAAATTTTCCTACCTATTCAAGTTTACCAGTCACTTTTGCTTACTTCAGGTTTATGATGTCCAATAACTTACCCTAATAAACTTGATTCACAAAAGGTCTCACCCAATTTGGTTATTTCTTTACTCATGATAGGGATTTCTTATTATAAGTAATTGATGTAGGAAACCCCAAACAACATTAAAATCTTACCTAATTATATTTTTCTTCCCCTTTTGCTTAATTTGAGTTTATTAAGTGAAGTTACTTACCTTCAAGAACCTAAAGTATTCTGCTATCAAGATCCCAAGATCTTATAGTGTCAAGAACTCAAAGTTTTATACCTTCAAAAACCTAAAGTTGTTCACAATGAAAAGTTCAAAGTTACTTGCCTTTCAAGACCAACCCGGAGTTGTTAAATTTATTTACTTAAAAGTAAGTTACTTAAGTTTATGAAGATATCAATTCTTTAAAATTTGGAACTTGTTTAGAGATAAAAGAGTTAAAGGTTAACCTTATTCCTCAAATTTATAAGTTAGTTGGAGTAGTCAGTAAGTGTTTTTTAACACTTGTCTAGGTTTTCCAAAAATTAAAATAGTAAATGTTTAGGTTAGAGGGATTAGGAAGGTCAGAGGAAGAGATAGTAAAAATAGAAGCATAAGGAAAGATCATTAAGGAGGCCCCAAAATTAGTACTCAAAGAGACTCTAGAAATAATCAAGAAAGGGAAAGCAAAACCAAGGCAAAGAAATTCAAAATTTAGGAAACAACAATGAAGTATGAATATAATGTTTACCCTATTGAGTCATGCATATCATAAAATTTGATAGAAATAAGTGATAATAGGACACATATCTATAATATATATTTTGGAAAGATCAATGACCATTTCAAAAACTCCATTTCTACATTCCATGACCAATAGTGGCATCTTCTAGGTAGCATCTTTCCCAACTCCAGCTTAGATTCCTGAATTTGTGCTAGCATGTGCCAAGTATTATGACTCCATGTCTAGGGTAGTAAGGGATACTTCTAGGAATGTGATTGTGAAGCTATATGTTCAATAAATCAACTATTATTTGAAGATTCTAATTTCACCAAAAGTGATTGATATTTACATGGAAACAACTGAGAAACAATGGGAGACTAAAATAATAGAGTGTATTAAGATCATGAATACATATTACTTGAATAAGATAAAAAAAACCCTCAAGGTCCCCAAGAATATTGTCAAATATAATTTTGTTTAATAAGTGGATGATATCATTCAGATATTATGCAGAATCAATGGACAAAAGAATGTCAAATGGTTCTCACCCTATATGTATGCTTATATTAGAATCATTGATGCAATTCAAAGTTCTTCTAAGATTGACTAGGCAAGAATGATCAATGATAACATGGATCAATAATTAAAAAAGGTATTTTAGGCTTTTAATTCTAAGATGACTTCATATCTGATGTAGGTAGCAACATCTAGTGGAGCTTTCTCAAGTTTAAAGAGCAATGGTACATTGTCAATAGTACCAATTTCTGAATTTTATCCTCAGTTGGTCCTTAAAGAATATTATAAGGATTACATTACAGTGAATGATATATTCTTATATGATCGTATTTGTAAGTTAGAGAAATATTTAAAACATATAAGAGTATCAAATGAGGTATGGGATGTAGTTTCACTATATGGCTATATTTTTATTCAAATTATTGATTTTACTTATTTCAAAATTGGAGGTTTTTTAGGAGCACCTCCTAAACTGCCAAGATGTCCAAGTGATAAGTGGATCCTTATGGAGATGAGTAGATAATTAGTTGAGTTACATGATTTTTATTCTAAATCTCACAAAGTAGCTATTAGTTTCCCTATTGTAATTGGGTAGTATCATCGTCCTAGCATTTATAAAGATAGGAATGTATAGAATGAAATATGTCACCATTACACTCAAACAAATTTTGAGGCTAGGGAAAATTTTGATTGTAGAGATGTTGCTTAGAGTACTATATATCTTGAATATATACATATCCCAACACTTGAAGATTTTTGGATAGATTATAAAGATGATTTTGAAGTAAAAAGAAAAAATAATATTTGATTTGGACTCTACCCCTAAGGATTTGGGAGATGATGGTATTGTTACCAGTGATGCATTTCAAGAAGTAAGAGGGGATGGTGCCCCACTTCCAACATTTATTTTTAGAGATGATCATTATAAGATAATTGTAGAAATAAATTCAAATCTTTTGGCAATGAATTTCAATTATCTTCTTGATAAGGGTTATTGTATGAAGGAATTCATAAGTGAAAATACATGTGTGGGGAAAAAGAGAAAATATATAGTAAAAGGTGAAAGTAGTCATGGTCCCTTAAAGAAACTGAAGCTAAAGAATAATGTTGATGATACTTTCTCAATAGTGAAAGATAAATAACCAACTCAACCAATTTTTTCCACATCACCATTGGTCTCTTCTATCCCCATTACTCCAACTTCCTCTCTTCCTACTACCTCAACCCTAGACCCTTTAATTATTATGCATATCTAAGAGTTTATGTTACTAGATATTCCAATAAATCCACTCATAAAGAGGTAATTCCTTTTAATCATCCTTTTGATTCACATGCCATAACGCCACCATCCCCATCAGAGGAATCACCTCATATAGAAAAATAATCTAAAAAGGTAACTACTGAAGATGTGATCCCATCACAAGAGGAAATATTGGAACAACAGAAAGAAAAATAAGTGGCAAGGGTTGAAGGGAAGGTTACTAAAAATATGGTAGATGAAGGGATAGATAAATAAAATAAAGAAATAGATAAAAAAGTTAAATGAGATAGAGTTGAAGTCATAAAAGAAAAATAAATTGAGAAAGAAAAGGAAGTAGAAGTAGAAGCAGAGAGGGATTCAACACAAGAAAATCAATGTGCCACTTAAGCACAAGAAATCCCTCCATAAGAAGTTCCTTCACAAGAGTTATTCATCAGAAATATAGAACAATAAATAGTTACTCATTTAATCACTTCCACCAATATATATTTCTCATTTTTTTTGGCATTATAGACAACTTCTGAATTAGAGGAAGTAATCAATCTTGAAGTGATGCATTTACAATTGTTCAAAAGTTTAGATAAAATGGGAAAGAAACCCAAGCAAGAAAAAGTTACATCAAAATTGATAATTGAATCTTCATGATAGAAATTTGTAAAGACAATAGTTCCCCCATATGGAGCTAATAAAGGAGAAGTTATTAATGAGGATCTATCCATTACAAGGGTGTCTCTTGGAGAGGTTACAATTGAAGGGTTACAACAAAATACTCAGACTTTAATTGATACTTTATTTATAAAGATAGATGAAGATAAAGTTTCTAAAGATAAGTTGAAGGAGAAAAATGATAAATTGTGCCAAATAATTGGCAAAGTGGTAGAATCTACTCATCAACAAGTATTACTTCCATAGGTAGTGATTTCTCAACAAGTGATCACTGAAGTTGAAGAGACTAGGGAAAAGGCTAAATTAATTGACAAATGGGTTGATAAAATGAAGAAAAAGGCTAAAATATTCTTCCCACTCATTAAGGATTCTCAAATTGATATTTTGAATAGGATAGAAAAAGTTAGAGCAATGAGAACTGAATTAAAAAATGAAAATAGATTTTCTAAACTTCAATAAGAAAGTCTTCAAGAAATGGTGAATTTAGATGATAAGATTTTGATCCATAAACCCATTTCAAACCATTAAAGTTCAATTTTAGGTTATAATGGATACTAAATAATGGATTTAAATAAATGATCAAAATTAATTTGAAGTGTTTAAAAATTAGATTAAAATTGAATATCAATAACTATTTATTCATTCTTTCTAATTATACCTTAAAATAGTCATTAACCATTTAATTTATTTATGTTAAGTGTTGTTTTTGATTAAAAATTGCATCCAAATTTAAATAATTGAATAAAATATATGGAAATAATATGATTGAAAATAATTGAAACATAAACACCAAAATTGTTAATGGAGTTCACCTGATCTGGGCTATGTCTCTGAGTCCTGCTCAAAGGTAGAATTAATCAATTTTTGATGAAAAATTTATTTATACATCACTTTATCCCTATTAGTGTTTATAGTTATATAAATAAATGTTTTCATGAAATTGCATTTGGCTCTATCAATTGGTTCTATCTCTATCTCTAGCTCTTAGCTCTCTGCTTTGGCTCTAGCTCTCATCTCTAGCTCTTAGCCCTTAGATCTTGGTTTTGGCTCTTGGATCTTAGATATAATGATAGATTTGAAAATTTTGAATGAATTGAAATTCAACTTTTACCCCTTCATATACTTGTTATGGGTCCACTTTTTCTGATTGAGATGATTAATTACAATCTCATTTTAATAAATTTCATAATTATCCCATACCCAATTTTTATGGGATTTTAAATTATCCATCACATTTTAAAAATATGGGGTGATAATTATTACCTAATATAGGATGGAATATGTTTATCCCAAAATATTAAATACTTGGGTCAAATTATATTACCACATCACTTTATTGCCATGTCATTATTTTGACCATAACTTTGACTAGTCATAACTTTTGTAGATACACTCCATTTTTTGAACTATAAAATGTGATGAAAAGATTAAAATGAGCTACACATCATGGAATTAGATTTTAAATATTCCATGATGGTAAATTTTTTTAGTTTGACCAGCTTTGACCACCCATTGATTGGCTTTGATAGGAACTTTGACCAACTACACAAGGAACATACGAGCTCTTTTTTCAAAATTTCACATACTGTCGAAAAGATCTTGATGGGATATTCATAATTGTTTATGATTTGATATGATCTAGGATATTTTCCTAATTGACCTCCAGATCAATCCTCCCTACTAAGAGGGATTTTAGTCAACCAAAAGCTAGTACCAAACTTGATCCTCTGAAATGCTAGTCAATTTTGAAGAATTATAATGGGTATTTATTAGTCTACTCAGTTTCCACAACTACACCTAGAATAATTGGAATAACCTATTGATCACACCTTCTAAAAATACGTTAATGTTACATGGCCATTAGTAGCCTCCACATAGAACTAGGATTCAGAATGCAATGACTTATTTTGTTGCATGGCTTCTCAAGAGCCTCTACACATATAAGCCTAGTGATCTTTTATGTTGAATGGAATTACTCTACTAAGGTAATGCTTTCCCATTATGGAAATTTAATATGTATTCTCCCTATTATTCTCACAAGGACATAAAATGATGTTGCATATAATAAGCAATATCATACCATGACTTTTACAAATTGTCCTTCATGGGGTCTTACAATGCAACATATATGTTACAAATAGTGGCCTTCTTAGGGTCTTTTATAAATGTGCATACTATGATTACACAGATATTGAAAAAATGTATTTAAATGAAAATGGATATCAAACTTGATTTTAAAAAATAATTTATAACTGAGTGATACTTACCTTGGAAACACTTCACATGTTGATTCATGCCTACTTGTCTTCCTTTCGAAAGAAACTCTTTAGCTATGTGTAACATGTATTTCCAATGTTGTTATACCCCAAATCTGATTTAGATTTTTTTTTAGTGTTCACTCTCAATGGAGCCTCTTTACCATCTTACCAAATTCCATAAGAAAAAGTAACCACAAATATACCAATCTGAATGTGAGAACATAAAATAATAAATGATACAACCACTAACAATGGGTTATTCACAATATGCTTCTCATATGGATTGCTACTCTATTTTTCACTCTAAAGGAGTGATATACCTCCACACTTACTCAAAAAATTGACGTTAGTTCTTTCCATGCTTATTTAACAATGGAAACCAAATAAAGTACTTTAAAGGTGACCTTAATAATGCTAAATAAGACTTAGATTTACAAACATTCTATCCATTTACTATCGATCCAATTCAATAGATGCTCCACTTTGGGATGATCCTTCTTGATATAATCTTCTTCAAATAGGTGAGATTCCTCATAGGTTGCCTCTTGTACTATTATTAATTTACCAAGTCTTTCATCTGTTACCTCTTTCTTTATAGGTTCTTGCACAACTTTCTTCTTGCAAGTATCCAAACGAAGTTATGGATGAAGCTTCTAGCACTTGCCAACCCAATGACCACTCATATTACAATGAGTGCAGTAATTCTAGTCCATTTTCTTAGACATCAAAACCCTCTTTCAATTCTCCATATTTTGGCTTGGAGAGTGGTATTTACAACTTTTCTCCTTCTTGAGGGACATAACCTTTCTTTTTAAGTATTTTCTCTTCTAACACATGGCCATTCAATGGTTAATTATTCCACAAAACATACATGGATGTTTATACCACAAATTTTTTATACCAAGACCATTCTTCTCATAATAAAAGAAGACATTGGAATATTTATGCTTGCCATACCTTTTGGGTCTATCTTATTTTTAAGCATGATGAGGAGAAATTATTTTACCTTCTCTGTTCGGATGTTCATCTCTCATTGGAGATGCCTTGCATTTCTTCTAGATGAATTTTCCATAATTAAGGGGTTGTTCCTTTATATATTTTAGCTTATAAACTTATCCATCCCTTTAAATGGGCTAAATCAGTAGTGGCTTGGGCTCATCTCTTGAAGCTTCTCTTGCTTCAGCTATTTTGGAGCATTCTCCAACTTCTCCATTGCTACTAACAAATCTCAAACCTGCATATTGAAGACTTTCCTCAAGCTGCATGGGATTTTTAATTCCTTGGCCATTAATGCTAAGGCCCTTTCCATAAAAAACCCATATTGATTAGAAATATAGATCCAATACCATGTGTATTCATCTCAAATACCCTAAAAGAATAAGATTGATGGGAAGAAAAAGAATAACATGGTGAATTACTTACAGTACAAACCTCTAATTGGGTTTATGCATCTATGGTAGAGGATGGTCTCATAGAATATGCTTTTTCTTCCATTTATTTACCATTTTTAGACTATGTCCATAACTTATCCTTGGCTTGTAACTCAATTTGTAACTCCTGGATGATCCCTGAGAGAAACTCCCCATGAGATAGTATTCTATCTTCAATCTCTTGATTTTCATCTTCTAAGGACATCAATATCCTTCTCAACTCAGAGTTTTTCATCTAAATATGATGGTTGAAGCCTTCAAACTCCTCTAGTATTTCTCTCTTTAGATATTTACTCATGGTTTCCTACTCTTGTAAATAACTTGTATCTATAATAACTGCACAATTCACTAAAAGATTAAACAAGTCTAAATGTCTACACAAACTGAATGAAACCAACTAGAACTCAAATCAAACTTTTACAAAATCATAAGCTAATCCCTACATTCTAATTGGTTTGATACCAAAATTGATCCATAAAACCCTTTAGAACCCTTCAAGTTCACTTTCAATTTATAATGGATATTGAATAATGGGTTTAAATAAATGATCAAAATTGATTTAAAGTGTTTAAAAATAGGATTAAAATTGAATATGAATATCTATGTATTCATTCCTTCCAATTACACTTTCAAATTATCATTAACCATTTAATTTATTTTTGTTAAGTGTTGTGTTTGATTAAAACTTGCATCCACATTTGAATAATTAAATCAAATCTATAGAAAGAATGGAATTGTAAACAATTGAAACACAAACACTAGAATTGTGAATGGAGTTCATCTAATCTAGGCTACGTCTCTGGGTCTTGCTCAAAGGTAGAACTAATCAATTTTTGATGCAAAATTTATTTATATATCACCTTATCCCTAATAATGGTTCTTGATCTATAAATAAATGTTTTGATGCCATTGGATCTAGCTCTAGCTCTAGCTCGTAGCTCTTAGCTTTGGTTTTGGTTCTCCGCTCTAGCTCTTAGCTCTTGGCTATTGGATCTTGGATCTGATGAGAGATTTGAAACTTTTGAATGAATTGAAAGCACATCTGAACCCTTTATATACTTTTTATGGTTCCACTTTTTCTAATTGGGATGATTATCCATTATCTCATTTTAATAAATTTAATAATTATCTCATACCTAATTTTTATGTAATTTTAAATTATTCATCACATTTTAAAAATATGGGGTGATAATTACTCCCCAATATATGATGGAATATGTTTATCCCCAAATATTAAATACTTGGATCAAATTATATTTCCACATCACTTTATGCAATGTCATCATTATGACCATAACTTTGACTATTCTTAACTTTTCAATATAGACTCTATTTTTTGAATCATAAAATGTGACAAAAATCTTATGATGAGCTCTACATCATGGAGATAAATTTTAAATATTCCATGATGGTCATTTTTTTTAGTTTGACCAACTTTGACCACTTATTGACTATATTTAACTAGAATTTTGACCAACTATAGAAGGAGCATATGATCTCTATTTTCAAAGTTCCACATACCATCAAAAATTTCTTGACAGGATATTCATAATGGTATAGGATTTGATCTAATCTGGGACCTTTTCTGAATTGACCTCTAGATCAAATTTTGATAGAGGAATAGATCGCTCCTTATACAAAGAAGATAAAATAAGAAGAATATCTCATATCCTTTTACTTAAGCATTCTTATATACATAGTAGAAGAAATGAAGAAGTTAGAAGAAGATGCATGTGGTGTTAATACTATTATAGAAGACTATCTTCTTGGGCTCATAGGTATATGGTCAAGTGGTCTCCCAAGAGTAGTTGAATAGTTGGATGAACAATTAAAAAAAATAATAGAATACTCCATTACTCTTTTTACAAGTAAATCCATCAAATTTTTGATTAAATGCCAAGAAGAATTGAAGAGACTTGGGCCAAATATTGAAAATATTAAATCTCATTGCAAAATAATTGAAAGGGAAATGTTGAGACTAAAAATAGAAAGACAATCAATTGCTAAATCGGATGATGCATTAATCCAATTGATGAGTTATCTACACATTAAGTACAAAGAGAAGTGTAGAAGTCAAGTTCACGTAGTTGATTAATTTTGCCTTGAGAACTTATATTAAATTATTCTTTTTCTTCTATTTTCTTTCCTCATGGATATTGTGTAAGTAATCTTATTTTTGGTAAAAAACTATGTAAAAAGTAATATCATTTTATGATTTACTTGTAAATGTGTAACTACTTTTAAAATCTCCATGTTTAAATTAGCTCAAAGTTCCATTACTCAGAGTCATTTTTTAAGAGTGAATTACCTTATCTAATTTTGCATTGCATGCAAAGTGTTTTTAATCAATCCAAATAAAGAGATCAAAGAAGTGCTACATGTCATGGATCATTACATGACATGAAGGAGAAGTTTGTGAAAGTTTTTATTTAATGGTTTCTATTTTTAGCATTTCACATGGGAATTAAGGAAGTTGACTCCTTTTAGGATTCTATATTTGAAATTGTATAATCATGAATGATGGCTTGTGTGTTAGTAGAGGATCATAATATTTCACAAGAAAGCAATTATGTAAATTGTACAATTGCTTTAAGAAATAAAAAACTTTGAGTTTTAGATAATCATATTATTTTGTATGAATTGTACTAAAAGTGAATAATAAGATTATTTGTTTTCCTGAAGAACTTTGTGCCCAAGGGAATCATTTCATGCATTTTATGAAGATAAAATGGTACAATTTGTGTTATCTTTGAATCTAAATTGATTTCATAGTTTTATTAATCATTTTTTGGAAAGTTATCATCCTTATATGTTTATATACTTACATGGATACAATAGACTTTGTAAAATTATCTAGTATGAAATGCAATTTTTGCCTTTCTCAAGCATTATAATCCTTTCTTTATTCTCCCATCTTTTCTAAATTATTTTCACGTTCCCAAATCTAGTTTCTTGCTAAAAAATTCTTATTTATGGATCATGAATAGAGTGATTAAATTAATACCTCTCAATCAAAGAAATTAATATATAATTTTTACATGTTGTGAATAAATCTAAACTAAGAGTAACCAAAAGTAGATAAATGTAAACATATGGGAGCTTCACCATTAAATGAAGGGGATTTAATCCCATGACTACCTAAGAAGTTTTGAATCCATAAAAAATATATATTGGACACATATATTCTATTGACATGGTTGAAAATCCTACATACCCTAGGTTTATAATTAATGTTAACCAAATTTAAGAATCTAATATTAACTAGGTAATAAGTCTAACCAACACCTCTGTTACACACTCCTCCAATATTTTACACTTTCTATCCTTCTTTTTCTCACTTTAATCCCTTATTTTTAGTTGATTTTAGTAAGTCAACTAGGTTGACCCTATAAAGTTTTGGGTGATTTTCACTTAGGAACTAGTTTGGTCTTTGGTTGATCTAGCTCATGACTTAGTGAAAAATTGTCTAAATTTGTGCTAGGTTGACTGGGTCAACCCTATTATCCAAGCTTATTGGAAGGGTTTAGGGCCAAATCCACCTATATATAAAATAACATTTTTTCACTATTTCAATATCTAATCAAGAGTTATTATTTGTTTGTGCTTCTTTATAATATGCTCTTCCACCATTCTACTTGAGGAGTTTTAGCTTATGGTTTCTACTTTGATAATCTAGTCTTGTGGATAAGTATTGAATTCTTTGGCCCTTTTTAGTGATATTTATAAACCACAAAATCCTATTGAGAAGACTCTTTGGCTAAGGGAGAGATTGAGTCTTGATGGGTTCATCATTTAGGTAAGTATTCTCTAACTTTGCTCCTTTCTTTAGTAGATAGAAGTAGCATAAGTGTTGGCTTCAAATAATATTACTCTTCATATTCCATGTTGGTTCTTAATCATACATAGCTTAATTGAGATTATATTAGACATGTTTTGATTGTTTAATAACCCCTCATGTTATACCATAAGCTTTGGTGAGCACTATATTAGATTTAATTTACTTGTTAGTTTAGTGAAATATCAAAAGTCATAACTCCCTTAGGGTTATTGCATGATTTTGCTTGATTGGAGGTTTTGGAACCCTCCCTAGCATAATGTATTTTAGTAAGATATACCCTAATTAGGTTTAGAAGATCCCCATATTGGTCATGTTATTGCTTAACAAAGGTGTCCCCAATCAAAAGTGTATGGTGTGATCTATTTTATATGAGTTTATATTGATTTATAGACATGATACATTTATGATTGAATACATCATCCACATTTACATTTCCAAATTAGACCTCTCATCCATTGTTTATCTATATTAACCACCCCTAGACACACTTTCCTTTATAGAGGCTACAAAGACACCTTGCCTTAATGTTTTAAGGAAATAAAATCAAATACCAATGAAGATCACAACAACATCATTAAATTGAAAATCTACAATAGGTTCTTGAAAGAACAACTATTCAGACGAGGTGTGGGCTAGAAATTTCCATAATTGATTATTTTGGTTGTATCATATATTGATCAAGATGTAAATATATAAATCAAAAGGAATAAAATAACCTTTTACTTGGCCAAAATCATATTCCATAACTTTTCCAAATACCATACCCTTGCCAAAAACATTTACATTGGCCAAAAACATTTACTTTTGTCTTTGTCATTCCTTTTGTCATTGTTTCATACCCTGCCATTTACCTTACCACTTGGGGAAAACCCTATTGCCATTAAAAAATCACCATCTTTTAACAAGTCCATGGCATAGTCCATCCTACTCTATCATCTCTGATACACCAAAGACTATTTTTAGCCATCCTACCCAACCCCTTTTGATCTTAGTTCATTTGGTTCTTCTTATAACTTTTACAAGGAGATTCTAATCTAATTTTAATAGTTATTTTTGTAGAGTTGTCATTATGATGTCATTTTGGTGTCATGAAGATGATCTATTGAGTGGAGAAAGTTTTTTATAGTCTATGTGACAATGACAAAGTGTGAAATATGTTTATTCTTGTATGCTTGAAGGTGGCTTGGTTTATCTTCAATGTTGACATGGATAGAGATGTTAAGGGATGAGTACGGTGATTAGAGCATGTGAAATAGGTCCCTAAAATGTTATCTATTATCTAAGATCTTATGTTCATAAGTGTAATTCATCTGGTTGATCATAGTTTTCATCTATACACTTTGGGTCTAGTGGTAGAAAATTTGAGTAGGTAATTTGATGACATCACCATTACCACATGGGAATGAGTCAAGGGGAGTGGGTTATATGGTTGTGATAAAATTAGTCCCTAGTTGATATGAATTATTTATCGGGTCATGCATTGATGCATGTTCAAATTTATGAGAGTGAAAAGTTGGCTTCTCGATCATAATTCATTGTTTTTCCATACTTAGCCAAATTTGTAGTTGGCCAAAAAGAGTTGAGTAAGCATGTTGATGAGGTTAGAATTTGCATGGTTGGAGGTTTTAAGTAAAAATGATCATTTGGGTTTTTTTATTTTTATGCCTAGTTTATTTATACTTAATTTCAAATCATGAAATATAACACATAAAAAGATATGCATATGCAAATTTGGGCTCCCAGGTAGTTTGATTGTGTTTTCCCATACTTAGCCATTTTTGTAGTGTGGCAGAAAGAGTTGAGTGAGAATTTTGATGGTGTTATATCTTATACATGTGAAGGTTTAAAGATAATTTAATCATATGGGGTTATTAATTTCTTAGCATAGTTTATTTATGATGAATAATAGATCATTTTTTGAAGTGCATAAAAAGTTATTGATGTTCAAAGATGGCCTCTCAGGTAGATTTGGACATAGTTGGCTCTGTGACAAGATTTTGAGAAGGTACTTTAATGACATTATATCTTGCATGCATGAGGGTTCAAGATAAGTATGTTACATGATTATTTTCTTCTATGTGATTAGATCATTTAGTCCAAATTTGAGATCTTGCACCGAAGTGGAGAAGAAGTTATTAAGGATTAAAAATGTCTACTCAAGCATATCGATAAGGTCCCCATAGTCATTTTTTAAAATGTTAAAGTTTCAGAAAGATCAATGATGTGTGTTGCTCTAAGGAGTTAAGAATCAATAAGATGAGCATATATTCATGATGTTTAACAAATGAGCAAAGGTATAAGATAAGGATCCAATGGTGAGTAGACATTCATAAAATTGATTGAATGGTGAGTGTTGATTGTTAATGACCTGACTAATCCATAGAGATCAATTTAGTGCATTGAGTCAAAGTTCCTAGATTGCATGAGATGAAGTTAATGTGATTGAGGTTCAATGTTTAGAATTGCTAGACTATGCATTAAATAAAAAAATATATCAATGGTGCATATTTTATCTGAGAAATGAGGACACAAGATGATTTCAAAGTGGTTGAAGTTTAATTATGACCATTTGAATTCAAATATTTGAATTTAACATAGAAAAAACTAGATCTCTGTATTTCATCCATATCTTTTGATAGAATTCAAATTTACTCATGCTATAAAAATAAAATATGAAGAGGACTCCATGATGCATATAATGAACCTTATTTAAATATTTTTAACTAAGTACAATAAAATATATTGATCCTAGAAGTTGATTGTGTGTTCATGCTTATTCTACAAGTAACCCGAGAAAGATGTTTGTTGTTTTGATGTCTCATGAGGAATTAATTTTTAGATCATGTTTTAGACTCCATGGGAATGAAATTGGTGGATTTTATAAGTTTGATCAATATATATTGAGTATGAATAATACTTAAGATGTTGACTATGTGTTTATTTATGGTGATTATGTGCACTATGTCAATTTTTGAGTTATTTGAGTGTAAGCATAGGTGAGTTAAATTAATTTTGATCATTTGAGGATGTCGAAGGGGACATAAGGAGTGGATACATGTATTTGAAAGTGGTCATGTGTTCTTTTTTTTCTATAGGGAGTGCTAAAGGAGTGAATGGGTTCACAAGAGACCTATAAGGGCTAGAAGGGCCTTATTAAAAGGTGTAGTTCATTATGTGTGACCCATATATGCTATGGCTAACCTATGAATATTGTATTGAGCCATGTAATCATGTTAAATATTCCTCAATAGATAACACATGACTAATGTCCAGCCAAGGTAGTGATTATCAACATTACTTAATAAATAGTGGAACCAAAGATGATGGGTTCTAGACTTGTATGACTTGGAGAGAGGTGAGTATTGAAGTGAAGAAGAAAATAGGTTGAGTGTGCCAAATGGTTGGGTTGGTGAGTAGAGAAGATTGAGGACTATGATTATGACTTTTAGGTTATATTTTTTATGGTAGAATAGTGCTCTTGTAGGTTGATCATGAGTTAAGAGGCTTAGAGTGATCCAAAAGGATGTTTTGGATGTCTTGAGAATGAGTGAATGATTTCTACTGTCTATGAGAACTTGGTGGCTAGTTTGAGATGTGGATAATGTGTATGACCATCTATTCATATGTCATTGAAGCTATGACAGATTTGTTATTATGAAGGATACATTGAATATGTAGAGTTGAAGAGTGGGGATAATTGGGATATGTAATGTGTCCTAATTGATTTCTATGTGTTGGTTAAAGTATGTAATGTTCTTTGATAAATAAGGAGTGTTTTTTGATCCAAAATGTGGCTTTAAATACATTGAGATATTGATAATCAAAGTTCCATCATCAGGTGTTTAAGAAATCAATTCAAATTTAGATGTGTTAATAGGTATTATTATGGTAGCTTAGCATCTAAGGTGGTTATAACCTCCTTGCAAGGTGATACTTGCTAAAATGTCTCGTTGTTGTTATAACTCAGCTAGACATGTGTGGTAACACCTTATGGAATTGAAGTCTCACTAAATAAGGATTGTAGTTCCTTGATCATTTGTAGCTAGTCTAAATTGGTTCTTATTTTATAGAACAATAGTCTAATTATACCAAGAAGGATTCCCATGTATGTCATGTGTTATGTGATTGATCTTGCATTATCTCTCTTTCTCATTGTTATGAATGTTGTATGTGCTTCATGAATGCTTTTGGTAGCTGATTAAGTATTCATAAAGATTAGAATTGAATTTTATATTATTTGGGCTCACTAATTTTCCCTCCTCTCTAAGTGATTATACCTATAATTTTTTTTGAATTCCATGTTTAAATGACATTTTATGAAAATAGTGTGATAGTGGAACTAACAAGTTATTTTTCATTTGTGATTGAATGGTGCCACTGATTATAAAATTTTATGGGAAAATCATTATCCCACTTCATGTTACTAATTATAATTATGTTTGTGTAAATTAGTATCACTGACATATGCCATTTTTTCCTAACTATAACCACGTATGGGTAAATTAGGAACAACACCTTTTACCATGCATTAACACATTCACCTTCCCATTACTATTTTCATTTTCCTTGCCATTTTCCTCAAATTTGAGATCTTATTGTTACCTGGTTGGATCTCCCTACCTTTTGTGTTGGTGGAAACACTATGAATTGAGGTAATAATATGACTATGTAGGCTATTTTTTATTCATTTTGAGGTCAGCTCAATCCCCATTTTCCATACACTCTCACCATTTTAGGAGGGAACTAAGCCAATGCACTCACTTTTTTTCAAGTGGTATATTTTCAATCTGTAACAAGTTAATATACTCCAAAAATTCCAAAAACATTCAAAAATTTTAAAATCTAAAAACATTTTATCTTATTTAATCCTAGTTAGTCATCCTCAATCCACCCTACTAGGGAAAATTCATTGTCAAGATGCTTTTAGGTTGTTTTTTATTCAAAGTTTTCATGTGTTTGCTTGCTTAGTGTTTTGTTTTTTCTTGCCTATCTGGTGTTTACTTGCTTAGTGTTTTGTTTTTTCTTGCCTATTTGTTTGATTTCTTGTTGTGCCTTGATTTAGTTTGTGTGCATTCATTAGGTTATTCCCTAAAAATTATTCTTGAATCCATAGATATTCATACACTCTTGAATCCATAGATATTCATACACCAACATTATCATCATGGTGTTTATCATAGCTACATTGTTTATCAATTGATTATTGTATTGTGTTTTAGTTTTAATGCATATTTTGGCTAAGTTCTAATGTTATTCTATATCATGATGCCTACCATAACATGCTAAAACACAAATTAGATTAGGAAATATTAAAAATATGGAGCCACATAAAATTATCCTTGGTAACCTTGGAAAATCCTCCCACCCCCTTTGATCAAATCAACCCCTTAATCAATTTAGTTGTATTAATGCTAAAAAGGATAATCATATCTACATTGGCAAGTTTAACCAAATCAGTCACATTGATAAACCTTTATTCTTGTAATCATCTCTTTCATCACTTTATACATCCTCATATGTCTAGTTTTTTATGGATTATTTAGTCATTAGACCATCATATCTATTATTGCACCCACTCATTTTTAATCTATGTAACAAGTTATATCCTTGAGTTATGCTTACCAATCTACCCTACTTAGGGATAATAAAAAATCATTATTACCTCAAGGTAATCTTAATAATTATAATCATATGTGGGAAAATCATTATTTTGATTTATCCACCCTAATTGGGGTATATTCCTATGCCACTGATTATAATCACCTATGGGCATTAGTGTCTCAACCTTTGTTATTTATTATAACCACCTTTGGTAAAATTAATAATTTTTATATAAAATGTATTAAAACATTATCTTGATTAGATTAATCTCACCCATGGATTAATTTATTTATTTTGTTTCTTCTTTTCTAAGAACCATCCATCAATCGTATGTGTCAGCCATTCCTTCCAGGGGGCATCACTATAGGCTTCCCAAATATTGTTTGAAGCTTTTTATTCAATCATTTCTTACTTTTGGCCTATTTAATTATTTGAGAACATATTACTCTACCTATAACTTGAAACATCTTCCCAAATAGGGACAAATTATACACACCTAAAATTAGCCACAACTACCCTTTGATCGGACTTTATATCGACTCCTACCAACCAATTCAAATTAAGCCTAAGAATCATTGAACATCCTAAATTTTCATGTTCATCACTCATAAAATCTCATAATCATGTTGACACATCCCTAATTTGGGTATCCTATCATATTAAACATTAACATCTAATAGATTCATCCCTAATCACCTTATGACATCATATATATAGTTAATTTGGCCGATAGATCTATCAAGTAGGGCACATGAAAAAAATATCAAATCTTGAAAGAGATAAAAGGCTAATCAAAATTAATTAAAAATCTAAAATAGATTAAATGCCTGGTTAAATTATCCATTTAAAATTAATTAATAACTAAAAAAGGAAATTCAAAAATTCATAATATCCTAGTATTTCATTATTGCCTTTATGCTTTGTCAAGCTCTTTAAAATTATCTAAAATATATATTGTTGAGATTCATTCCTCGTAATTACAAATCAAAATTACTTGATATATATTAGCTCTACTAGGGTTATATTTAAATCACCTAGGTTAGGTTTGGACACATTCCAAGCCTTAACTCAACCCTAACTCACTTTGGGTGATATTCAAATCATTAGGATTTAAATGCAATGCCATGCATCTTCATTTCTAAGCTTGGATATTATAGAGTTATTATGCAGGATTTGTTCCATGAGACTCATATCAATAGTGTTATAATTCCAAAATATTAATGTAAGAAATAAAAAATCACATCAAAGACAAAGGTTCCAAGGAGAGAAGGAGATAACGAGCTTCATTTTCTAGATATTTTTTGATACATAAGCTAAGTAAGCCACTAAAGAAAGCATTTAGAGCTCTCATGGAAGGTAAAAGGTTTATTATCTTTTATGTTTTAGTTGTGATTTAATCTGGTATTTGTTATTAATCTCTCCCTAAGTTATAGGCTAGGAGTATAAGTGTTAGTGTGTTTTTATTTTAGTTTTATTTCTTAAAATAACACTATACTAACCTCCCTTCTTGGATTCCTATGACTACACTTAGCATATAGATGCCTATGTTTAAGGAAACTAGGTTTATCTTCTCATTAATGACATTATAGTTGGTGATCATATGATTCATACATGGCTTCTTATCTATTCTTAATTTTTTGGCTACATATTTCCATGACAACCACATATGGGATAAATTTGTGGCAATATACCTATTCAGGGATTTCAACCAATCTCTATTGAGGAGCATTTCATAAATTTTTAGGATATCAACAACTTGAATGTCTATAAAGTGTTTAATCCTAAGCTTAGATTCTAGTTAGATATGGATGTTTATCATCTCATTTATCACTTTCACCTCTAACTTGTATATCTAGACCACTACCTTATCTAATTTTATGGGGGCTAGACCTAGTTTCTCACATATGCGTATTGGCATCAAATTATTTAGGGACCCTAAATATACTAATTAGTTATGTAGATTATTTTCAAACAACTATATGGTTAAAAATAAAGGTGGAACCTCCATATTATTCTTGTGAATGAGCATATTGGTTTGAGTCACTCTTTGTTTTGGTTGGGCCTATGTTATCATATTTTTAGTTAAAGAGCTTACAAGAGATCATATTACTCTATGATTTGGGTAAGATCATGGAGGGTAATGTTATACTTGATATTATTTATTACTTAAATATGTTATAACCCCTTTAATTTTTAATGGTGGGTTTTCCATAGGTGCCCTTAGCATTTAGGTGTGGTAGTATTGAACCATTATTTGTGGGTGTTGAGGTAGTAAAGGGATGTTGTTGATTTCTAATCCTAGAAAATAATTACTCATTTAAAATTATTGAAAATCTTAGACCTCACTAATACCTTCCTTTGGCTTATTTTCTTCTTGGCTAGGGAAATCCATGGTTTTCAACACCATAATAGTACTAGGGGCTTTACTCAAGTTGGAGGATTTTAAGTGATTAGGGACTACCTAATATTATTCCATTTATTTTTATAAGATCTCAAAATGAAAACCAAAATCTATGCACTAAAAATCTTCATGTGATATCATGGTATGGACTTGATACTAATTGGGTAAGGCTATCTTAAATATATTGATCTCAGGGAGCTTGTTTGTTGAAGGTTATGGGGGGTTGTTATTGTAGTTATAACTCATGTTTGGTATTTGATATGTGAATTTATTATTCGAGTTTTTATAATTGAAATTAATAATCTATTTATATATCCATAGGAAGTCATTTTTGAGGTTTTTCACCATTTGATGAATAACATCTAACTCATGTTTAGTGGACTCTTATGACATGGTCAAGGTGTCCTAAACAAAACTAATGTCACTTGATGTTGTGTCTAGGGAATCAAATTTAGGCCCTCTAGGTTTAGTAAACCTAATTATGGGTTTTAAGTGGGGTAAAACAATATGATTTTATTCATTATATGGAGAGGTTAAGGCATAGGTTCATTCTAGTTAAAACTAGGTAAGAAGTTCAATGCAAACATCTATGGTAGCATGTTAGGAGTTGGGGTAATTGTGTGACTCTAGGGGTTAAGTTGACTATACACTTTTATGGCCCCTATAAATGTTGAGAATATATCTATTATAACACCATACCTTCTTAGAATCATGTCCATCAAAGGTTATATTGAATTCTTATAAATTTCATATACTAGTTGAGGTTGGGTTGATAAAACACAATTACCTAGCTATACATATTTTAGAACCTAACATTTGAATTTATAATGGGATCATTGGTTTCTATTTTGATGTAATAAAAATTTATGATATAATATGTAAGGTTCTATTACTCAACCAAATTAGGTGAGGAAATTAGAAATAAAATGGCCCTAAATTGGCATAATCTTTAGGAAGGTTTAGAAACCAATCATAGGTAATGTCCATCAAGGTAAAAGGGAATAACATGCATGCCACATATTAATGTTATAAATTTATGATTCTCAAGGATATATTATAGGAGTTTATGTGTTTCTCTATGGTTCATCCCATACTAGGGGTGAAATGAAGAAGATACCTCTAAAGGTTCTTAGGTAGGTCATGGATGACTCATGGGATGTTAATGGTTGAGCTAGCTAACCATGCCATCTTGGGTTGTGAACTTGGGATAGGTTACAAAGATGAAATGGTAGGAATCATATTATGTCTAGGTTGATTAGACCTAGGTTTTATATGAAAAATAAATGTAAATTACTCATCTACCTCGATGAGACCTAGCCCAAGTAACATGTGAGCTAGTCTTTAGGATGCTTCATAATCAAACAATAATTAGAAAAGTATTAGTGGAAAACCAAACTCAAAATATTCATAAAACTAGCTAAAATAAATAAAAATCATGAAGTATTTTGATCCCCTCCTTCTATTGATAACTATTATTTTGAGCCCCTCCTTCTAGTGATGAGATGCCCATGAGATTGGGAATTCTTTAAAAAGGGGAAGATGGGGACAACTATGAACTTTCATAATTTATTTTAGGACTAATATATGATCATCCTAAGGCATGACTAAAGTTATTGGTCTTAAAAAATGGAGTCTACATAAATGTTCTTTGAGAGATGCACTATCACCATCAAAAGTTCAATATAATGTACTTCACATAGGTTAAGGATCGTTATTAATATTTAAGTGTTGGGATTATTATTTATAAACACAAGTGGAAAGGGTATTTTTAATTCCACTAAAAAATCAAAAAGTAGAGGGAAGGATAAGGCATAAAAGGGAAGCCTCTATGTTTAAAATGAACCTAATGTATTGGTCATTAAACCAAGTGAATTTGACACAACTATACCAATGTAGATTGAGTTTCACTAGAGTTATACCTCCAATAACATATAAAGGGTAAAGTCTGAGGGAACTAGAAGTATTCCTTCAATGTAAGTTATAAATAATGAAAAATACTAAACATTTATTATAGAAATGCATGAACACTATGTGAGAATTTGTAGCTTGGAACACATATTATCAATACTAACAAAAAGGAAATGAAATAAATCACATAGATTATAAGAGATAAGTACACCATAACCATGACATTAATAAAGAAACAAAGTGTTAATTTAATTAACCTAGCATCGATCATCAATAAAACATAAAGATGAAATAAAATTGAAACATAAAATAACACCTCTTTTATAAAATACACATTATATTCCTTAAAAGAGTAAATTATGCTATAATAATTGATCTAGGGCTGATTTTACAATCTACAGTGAAGAAAAAAACACAAGTGAAATATTGGTAATAATTCAACAACACTTTTAAGCAGGTTTGGTTGACCATATAATACAATATGGATCTTACTTAAATAGATAAGGACTAGGGATTGCCTCTAAAAAGCATGAGGATCCCATCCTAGGCCATGATTCCACTCATTATAGTTATAACCATCATTAAAATTTTGAACCAAAATAATCCCTATAAACCTATAATAGTTTTTTTAGAGATAACTAGTTGACATGAGGAGTAAGATGAGAGGAAACAACTCCTAATGGATTTGAATAAGTTCTCCTAGATTTTAATGCAATTTACATAAGGTTAAAATCCTTATCCATCTTGGCCAAGCTCATTGGGAGTTCCCTTAAAGATCACCATCGTATGAGATTCTAGTCTCCTAGAGATTCAAAAAGCTACTTCCATTGATGCTTAGACTCTCCAAACTTGGTTGATGTTTATTGTGGACTAATTTGATAGGTTTATTACTATCTAATCCCCTTCCTTGTTTTCCTTTACAACTTTATCCTTCATAACCTAGGCAAATTGACTTGGCTAGACTCTATGTTGCCCTTGGTACAGCAAGGTGCCATCCAAATGGAATAACACATAGATATTAAACTCTTTGAAATAGGCCAATATCTTCATTTTTCCCTCTCCTAAGGGTCCTATTATAATGTCAACCAAGGCTAGCCACTCCTCCATTGCTTCTCTTATATTCCTAATATATGCTTAGTACAACCCCAAGTCTGAGGTTGGCATGAGTTTAAGCTTTGGGAACATGTCACTTCTTATGAGTTAAGCTTTTTGTACCACCTATATATTACGCCACTTCATAACAATCTATGTGATCCTTCCCATATATACCTATGTTTTTTGTATAATTGTGTTAGTCTCATCCTGAGTCTCCACTAATTTCTCAAGGATTCAGAAAAATTATAAGAGGGTGTCCTTGATAGATCTAATTATCTTGATTGGTAATGTGATTTTCACTTGGGATTGAAGAGTCTACACATGGATTTACATGTCATTATGGAGCTTCTTGGACATGTTGGGGGTATCTTGGAGGATGGATAGTGGGTGATATACCATAGTATACTCTCTATTATTAGTCCTCACCATAATGAGGGAAAATATATCTTAATGGGTCTATAATGTCATCAATTTACCCTCCTAGATAAATACCTGAGTGAGCATCCTTTTCATGTTCCTAGACGCTTGATTAAAACTCCACTATACATGTGGATCACATTAGACATCCATTTATAGTGGTTTTGACCCTAAGACCATCCCTTAGGTTTTGGGGAGTGTATTAGGTGTGTCTAAAATGGTGTAAAATTGTAGAGGATATGACAGAGCAAGGATGGAGGAAGTGGAAGGAGTGAAAGGTGAAAAGAGTGGAGGAAGAGGGAGCATGGAATAAAAAGAAGGGGTAATGAAAGGAGATGCCCATGGAAACAATTTTGCCTACCATTATTCTATAGTGAGGTTTAATTAAGGTATATTTCCCCTAAGAATAGGTAATGGAATGACATGGAGTAGATGGGTTGGTTGAAGGCAAGTCTGGTGGGGCTTTAGGTTAGGGAAAGAAGGTATCAAGGATCTAAATGATGATCTAATACTATTAGGGTAAGATAAGCTTTTAAGGTCTATAAAGAGGTGGGGTTATAGTATAAGGCCTTTGTAATGGAGTTTGAGTATGGGTCACCTTTTGTTTATTCTCCATCATCTGTATTGGGTTGGATTTTAGTTTTGTACTAAATGGATTGATCAAAATGAGAAGGGTTATAGGAGATTTTAGTAAAGGAATTAAAGCTTCAAAATGGAGAAACAAGCTGACTAAAGTGTGGATCATGAAAGTCCTTGATGAAAGTGATATGCTCCCTAAGGTCTTAGTCATTCCCATTGTTAAAGGCATACTAAAGGGATTCATTAGGAGGAGTTCAAGCTATGATATGGAAAAAGTAGAAGGGAAAGGCCAAAGGTACTTGGGTGAAATATGGAGAGGGAGTAATGGGAAATAGAGGGGACAAAAATAAACTAATGGGTGCCATAATTGGGAGTTGGAATGTGGTGGGAGTGAGGGGTGTAAGGGAAATGTGAGTAGATGGAAGAGTAATTGGGGAAACATTACCTAATGGGTACCTTGTTCTTGGATCAATCTCAATATATCAACCACATAAAATATGAGGTGAAATTATACTAGTGACTGAGTGAGTGGTGCTTAGGCAGTCTAACATCATGTATTTCTATAGCATATCTACCATAGCCTAGTTATTAGAGTTGGTAGAGGAGGTAGAGGTAGAGCATGAGGAGAAACTAGAAGAGGTGGAGGTCGAGATAAATCATGAGGATCTAAAGCTATTTTTGGAAGTAGATTTGAAGCTAGATCTAGAGATAGACCTTAAAGAGGAGAAGGTGGAAGGATGCCCTATAAAATACTCCAAGAGATTGCCAAAGCTATTGGAGTTGGGTCCTCCATGGATTGAGTAGGAGCTAGAAGAGTTGCAAAGGGCCTTGATTGAGCCTTCTTATACATATTCCTCTTGGTTGTTATTTGATATATCACCTCCTAATCATCAATGACATTTAAATAAAACCCATCAACATCTTCAACTTAAAGTCCATATTTTATGTTGAGTTAAGATAAGTATGTGTCAAATGGGTTAGAATCACCCCTTTAGGGTCCTATTTCCAAACCTTTCACTTTTCTAGGGTGAAGGAGTCTCTCCCAACCACCATCTTTTGTATCGAGGGGAAATAATTTTAGACATGGTGTCATATAGTGATCATGAGTGTCAAAAATGACCTCTACTAATGTTATATGTATAATATAAATATTTCATCCACTAGATGATATGTGATCTTTTTTTCAATAAGTGGTCTGGGACATAATGTGTTAGGTAAAGGGTATCTTGGAGAAAGCTCACGATCTAGATCACCATGTCATAATTTTACATCTAGTATCCCTTGATGGTTGTGATAGACTCCCACATTACCTTTGAGAGGAGGGGTAGTAGATATTAATTGACTACTTGGTACACCACTGAGTATAAGTGATCATATATATACTATACATGCTAGTGTAACCCATGGAGGATAGGCTAAAGTTTTAAATTAGAGTGTTTGGTAGATTACATATATAAATTAGCTCATCATGTATAACTCTCCTCTACATTAGGTGTCTATAATTTCACATACCAACTTAAATTTGAAAGCATCAAATGTTCATGATGTCTAAGTGTGTTAGGATCATATACAAAAGAGGCATTCCTATCTCATTGGCGTGTTGACAACCTAGGTCCTAGAGCATTTGGCTTAGTAGGATCATGGATACTCATACGTTCTCCCAAAAGTTGTAAACTATGTAAACATTGATTTTATTAGCCCAAGCATGGAAGACATCATAGATTTGGTAGGTGTTCATCTAGACCAACACTATTACTAAATCATAAGATAAAGAGAAGTTTGGGAGGGATTAGTACACCATGAAGTAATTCCTAAATATATCATCAATATAGTGATAAGAAGTGGGTTGGCATACCTAGTCATTGATAGTGTCTTGCACATGGATGGCCTTATGGAGGATGTCACCCAATAGGTTAATGTAAGGTAATACCTCTAATTTGGCTATGAATCTATGGATTCCAAATTTATTATAGGACCTAAGAGCATCCTCATACTCATATTAATGGTCGTATACATCATTATAATCCTTAGGTATCTACTCAATTACCTTAAATATATAATTATAGTGCATATACTTAGTTAATCTTGTAGGTAAGGTGGTGTCTCAGTACTTAGGCTTCATCTTCAATTTTGAGGATGTCAAAACCATTAGAGTATGATAGAGGGAAATTTTAGGGACCTCTAAGTGTAGAAGGCATAGGATATAGGGCCTATATATAATTTTAGAAGCAAGGACTTAGAGAATTTCCAAATTTAGCAATGGTAGCCATTAATGGGATTCTCTTAGGATTTTTAAGTGCATGAATACATCCCCACCATTAATGGTATATATTAGCTCACTTGATATGAATATGAATTTGAGTTTTCAGCTAGATATTTTCCCTTTATATCTAAATACATAATTTAATTTAGATCCCATGATCCTCCTCCACTAGTAAAATATAACAATGGTGATTGTATGTTTTAAAAACTATCCAATCAAGTCCAACTTCTCATTATGTTAATTCACAACATGTAGTAGGAACATAGTAAAATATCTTAGAGGATTTTTAGCTAACTCTTTCCTTTTACACATCTAATTTTCATATTAATCTTCTCATTAACATTCAATACCTACACATGGATTTATACCCCATATCAATCCACTAGGTTAGGTGATGTGTCACTTAAGGACATGTGTCATGTTATTATATGCATTAAAGTTTAATTTTTACCTCATTCTAATCTTCTTGGGGTCTTAATTGGTGACTAATTCATCCACATACTAGATGACACCATTCCTTCCCATTTTGTTGGGCTTTCCCAAGCTCTGACATCTATAATAGGTTTGGGGACTGGCCACTTTGACTCATGATGATATGCCACCTTACCATTTTTTTGAGTTCTCTTTGGCTCTGACATCTATGATAGGTATGAGGGACTATCTAATATAACTCATGGATACATGGTGCCTTCTTAATTGATTAGGATATCCTAGGATTTGACATCTCTAATAGGTCTAGGGGACTAGGTACTCTGACTCATGGCAATATGGAGCCTTCTAATTTGTCCAAGATCTTATGGGCTCTAACATATATGAAAAGTATTAAGGACTAGCCACTCTAACTCATGATGATGTGGTGACTTCTCATTCATTTGGGATCTCTTAGGATCTACCATATCTAATAGGTATGGGAGACTAGCCACTCTAACTCTTAATGATTACAAACCTTCCCATTCAGTTGGGCTCTCTTAGACTCTAACATATTTGACAAGTCTAAGGTGATAGGTTATCATTATATCTCTCATTTAACTAATCAATGAATTGGTGTCATTTTCAACCAGTGTAGTGTCTAATAGCTATTTATAATGAGACCATTTGATATTGGAGTTGCATAGTATACTATTTGGGGTGTTTTACTTCTAATGTGTTTTCTAAATCCTAAAATTAGTAAGTAAGACTTTAACTCTATCTTAAAAAAAGTAAATCTAAACTATTTGTTAATTGAAAATCTATTGGCATTCACACCATCAACATCTAGAACTTAAACATCTAGCATAATACATATAATGTACTCACTCAACTTTCCCAAATGGGTAGGATAGTTTGATAGTCCAAAATATAAGAATGTTATTTATTGTCACTTAAAATACTTCTAAAAAATTCACTCTTGCATAAAATAAACATGATTGTATTGAATTTAAATAACTCTTGTTTGTAAATGATACATACTTGAATTAAAGAAAATTCACACTTGTTTTTGAAAAGTAAATCACACTTGGTTTTGAAAAGAAATTTCAAACTATATTTTAAAAAAATCACTCTTATGGTTAATAGGAAATTAAAATCTATAGAAAATTATATATACTTGAATTAAGAGATAATTCTAAACTATTAAACTAAAAATACCAATTTATCTTGATCCTTAGAAAGAAGTGGGCCCTTTCTTGTTCCTCAAAATAGGAACTTATTTACTTAATAATAAATATAAATGATAAAATTTATTTCATTCAAAGGAACAAAACATATATAGATATGAAATGCTTCTTTTGATTTCTAATTCACTGCTAACTTTTCCAACTTCTTCATAATTCCTATAACTTTATAAATATCTAGAATGAGAAGGAGATGTGTATTTAAACACATCTCTACATCTATTATAGAGTAGAAAATCTTGGTGATTTCAATGTCAAAATATATTTATTCAAAATATAGACAATCTAGAAGTTAGATCCCATGCTTCTAGGAAGGTGTTGAAACTAACTCAACTAACTATAGACAAAAAATAACCAATGTAGACTAAAAATACTTATCTAGTTTTAAAAATAGAAGTACAAATATATCTAGACTATTTGAAGCCATTACCATGAATGGTAATGTCTAAAATAAGACATCTAAATATAAAAAGTTTATTTATAGATATATGTAGAATTAATATCTCTATCAACCAAATACAACTGGTCTTTAAAGCATGTCTAGGTATATTTAAAGCATCCTGTACAAGTCTTTATAGATATATATAGAGGTATTTGGAGCATACCTAAACATCTTCAAATCAACCTCATAGAATCTTAGAAGAACTTCCAAAGCATATTTGAAGCATTATTTCTTTATAGCTTGGTCATTGAATCCTCAAAATTGTAATAAAAAATAGTTACCAAAACTATGTGTTACCTTCTCAAAATTACCCTACCATTGGGATGTGTTTCTGTACTCAAAATTGTGATTTTCATCCAAGTTAGACATAATAATAAGGTAAATAATCAACAATAAACTATATATGAACAAAGGACAAATTATATTCATTTCTTACTTAGATAAGACCTCAACTATTAAGTGCAATGCAATATATACCTAAAGGCAACACTTTATGGATAGTTTATATAGATATTATGAGCTATATGAAATGATAATAATATCTCCCCCACACTTTACCTTTAGTAATTCCTCTTACAAAAAAGTGGGTTGACTAGTCTTCAATAAAAAATTCTTGGTTCAAGCTTGACTAATATCATAAACATGTAAATGTTGGCCCCAATCGCAATGGCCTCTAAGAAAGAATCCAAAATCTTTACAACTATATCCAACCATGCTTGAAACTCAGCTTTTGTCTGAGTATTCTAACCCTACCATGGAGATAGAGGACACATAATTATTGGAGGCCTAAACCTCATCCAATACATACTTGTGAACCTCTTTCATCTGAGACTTGAGTGATAATTTGGGCAATTTCTCACGCTCTTCTAGGGTAGGGTTCATTTCCATCAATGAACATGTGAATCAAGTTGGTAAAAATTATCTTATCAATAAAAGCTACCCCTCATCAAGAATCCTAAAGAACACATTGATTATAGAGGGATTCATTATAATCTTTTTACCTTTGATAAAATCATAGTCTTCATCAAAATTCTCAAATAATTCTTGCACAATCTCTTCATGAAAACCCTGGAACATTTTAAAGAAATTTAACCACACTACTAATTCAAAGATGTCTTTGGCTACCTCATCCTACAATAATGCATCTGAGGATTATAGTTCATTATTCTTCTTTCTTCCACCCATCTTTGGAGCTAACACTATTTTATTAAAAACTAGATTACACTATGAAAAAATAGATCTCATATTTATATAAGAAATAGGGGAAGGCAAGAGATTAAGAATAGGATTAAATAGTGAAGATTAGTGATAATACAAAAATGAATAACAAATCAGGGTATATTATGAGATTACGACAAAAATTATGATAGTAATTATGGTTATTAGTTAAAAGCATGTGAGATATAATGGGAAGGTACTTTATCTAGTCAACATTAATGATGTGGCATAAATTTAATAATTGGTAACACTTGGACAATATTCAATGAATTACATATCACATCAAATAATTTTTTGAAAAGGTTGATTAAAGCACCATCTCATCAAATCTATTTGAAAAGGTCTTTCTTCACATCAAATCTATTAGACAATGTTTTTTAAAACACTATCACATCAACTCGTGGAATGTGGTGATGATGTTGCTAACTCATCATACCCACATGACATCACCAAAATTTGTCCATTTAATAAGTGTTGATTTCCTAATGATTACACAACATAAAATATAAAAATATATAATCTTTTGGAAAAATAAACATAATTGTACCTTTTTTTATGAATCCATGACTATATTCTAGACAAGCCATGTGTCTTGCAGGAATAAATAAATCTAAGAAGATAGGTTAGTCAACAACATTTTTTGTTTTATTGTAGAAATTTTTCTTCTACAAAGTTTCATTTATTAGTTTTCACCTTTTAGTATTTTTATATTTTTATTTATTTTATATTTTTATACTTTTTTATTTTCACTTGTATATTTTTTGAATTTTTTAATTTTTTAGGGAGGAGAACCGTCATTTGTTGGTTTTCAACACTCCTTTATTAGATGTTTATTGTGAATATTACTTGGCCTTAGTGGAAGAACTAGGTTACTCCACAAGTTTAAATTGGTCTTGATTTTATTTAATAAATTATTCCTTATTAAAAGGTTTTTAATACACCTTAAGCCTATGACCATTGAGCAAAAGTGTCCTTTGGTCACCATCAATGGGTTGAAGTTAGTTAGAGCCATTGCTGAAAATGGATTTGATTAGGTATTTCCCCAACCATATTTTCCTTAGCTTACCATTGAATTTGTAAAATTTAAAATTAAATAGGTGTGCCCAATCACCCTTGTGAAACTATCTTTCTCTTACGTGAGTGTTATGCCACTACTTTTTCTGCTTATGGATCACATTAGTTTGAGTGAGTGCATCCATTCTCAATTTATCAAGCCCATTTAGTTACATTATTATTTGTTTTTGTGCTTCATCAAGATCAATTCCCATGTTAACTATTGTCTTCAATGTCTACAACTTAAATTATATAGGTAACAATGGTCTCTTTCTATACACAATTACATATGGAGAGAATCTTATAGTATATTTCATGTTGCATTGTATGCCCAAACCACTTAAGGTACTTTTTTTGCCTAATATTTTCTACTTTGTTCACTGTTTTGGTTAGGATGTTTTATAGTTCTCTATTGGTGACTTCCACTTTCCCATTGGCTTAGGGATGATATGGTGAATATTTACTATGATTAATCTAGTAAAATATATATAAAATATTTAATCATATTAGACCTAAATTGGGGTCCTTGATTTGAAACAATAGATTTAGGATCTCTAAATCTTAGCATGATATTATGAAATATAAAATCAACAATCATTTCTTCCCTATAAAATGTGAGTGCATGCACTTCAGCCAATTAAGTAACATAATCAGTACACACTAATAAATGTTTATTTCCTTGGAATGGTGGGTTGATTGGTTCAACAAAGTCCAAACCCCTTTTTTAAAATGGTTTTAAAATTATTTAAGGATGAAGAGGAATTTTAGAGGATATAGTATGCTTACCCATCCTTTGAAAAGGATCTCATTTCCATACAAACCTTTTGACAGACATGTAAAGAGATGGCCAGGAGTAATCTGCACCAAGGATATTGTGAATGGTACTTTTTACTAAATAATGTCCTCCTAGTTCACTATGGAATGATATAATTATGTCATACACCTTATATTCTCTAACACACCTATGAATTATATTATTAGGTCCAATTTTAAATAACATTTATTTAAACCTTTTGAAATTAGAACTAGCTCTAACCAAACATATTTTTTCTTTAGAAGTAAACTAATGAGAAAAATTCACTATTTCCAAGTAATTATCCATGTCTATAAACCATGGGGAGTATGTGATTATGGAAAATAGTTATTAATCTAGAAAGAGTCCTCCATAGGCTTATATTCATTTGTAGTGATCAATCTAGATAGAAAGTCAACAACAACATTATACTTCACTAGTTTGTGTATGATAGTAATGTCAAATTCTTTTAACATTAAGAGCCATATAATTATTATCCTACTTACTAATAGTTTATCCATTAAGTACTTAATTGTTGAATGATTTGTATAGATGAATACCTAATAACTAGTAATGTAATGCCTAAAATTGTTTATAGCATAGACAACAATAAGAAACTATTTTTCTATGGTAGTGTAATTCTTATATATGGGGGTAAGATTGTTGTTAATATAGTAAATTACATACATCTTTCAATACTCATCTCTTTTACTTAAAACTTCTTCTAATTTAGTATTGGAATCATCAGTAGAGACATGAAAAGGTTTTTCATAGTTAGGTACTTTAAAAGTAAGAGCAGCCATGAGTTTGTTTGTTAGCGTTTAAAAATCCTCTTGACATTTATCGGTCCATACAAACTTAGCATATTATGATAAAAAGAAAACATAGGGCTAGCTATCTTGATAAAGTTTTCAAAGAATCTTCTGTAATATCCTACATGATAAAGAAAACATTAAACATCAATTTGTGTTTGTGGAATAGGGAGGTTAGAACTTATCTCAATATTTTTAGGATATACTTTTATTTCTTAAGAAGAGATATGATGTTTTAAGACTATCTCTTCATAAACCATTATGATGCATTTATCATGACTCAAAGATACTTGGTGTTCTTCACATCTAGTAATCTCTTTGTCTAAGTTGGTTAAATATCATCAAATGTAGTACCATGGATAGTGAAATCATCCATGTACACTTCTACATAGTCTTTTATAAGATTAGAAAAGATTGTTAACACTACTATGCAAAAGGTAGGAATGCATAAGCATACTTTTCCTAGGTGCAGGTAAATGTTGTATTGTATTGATCTTCATGTGCTATTCTATTTTTATTGTATCCACTAGATCCATCTAATAAATAAAAATATTATTTTCCTACCAAATTTTCCAAAACTTGATCAATAAAAGGTAAGGGAAAGTAGTCTCTCATGGTGGCTTTGTTCAATTTTATATAGTCTACACAAAATATCCATTTACCATTCTTTTGATGTATAATAAATAGGTATGAAACCCATTGGATATTAGATATAGGATAGATAAAATCAACATCTAATATTTTTTCTATTTTCTTCTAAATAATTTCCTTTAAGGATATGTTAATCCTCCATTGTGGTTGTCTAATTGGTCTAACACTTTTAGTATAGATGTGATGTGTACACTAGGATGTATTTCTTTCATTTAATTGTAATCCTAATAAAAATATTTTATATGTTTTACCAATATATCAAATAGCTTTTTGTCCTACTAGTTAATTAACCAATTATTGATAGTTAATAGTTTATTTGGTTGAATTGTAATTTATTTAGTGTCTGGAATAATGGAATTCAATTGTTTGTATTCACTCATCAAGGAATTAAATATGCATGTGTGTGGTAATAACATGTGAAGTGTTTCTAAATCTTTGTAAATGGTTTCACTTATGGAAATCTTATTGGTCAATAAATAATGAAAATCATGTAGAAATGAATTTTGCCCATTTTAATCCCAATCAACTATGGCTTGTTGAATGTTTTATGGACTAGATAACATGTTTAGTGGTCTTATGAAATTGTATTTATTTTGAGTAATGGAGGTGTATTTTTTCCATTCATGATTTTTCATCTTCAGAACATAGCTTTAGTCTTCATAGTTTAGCCACTAGTCTTTAGAGATAAGCTACTAGTCTTTAGAGATAAGATACTAGTTTTTAGAGCTAAGCTTTTAGAATTTAGAGAAAGATTGTTAGTATTTGGAGAAAAAATATTATATTTTATATTAAAACTATTTGACTTTGGAGTAAAACTATCAAAATTTGGAGTAAAACTGTCAAACTTCAGTGTTAGGTTCTCTTAGTATAAATATTCTATCATTTGTTCCTCAAACTTTTAGGCATGTTCTTTGATGAAGGACTATTTCATATGATTTGGAATCATACCCACTAAAGTGGAGTAGATAAAATTTTCTTCAAAATAATTTTCTTATGTTCCAAATAAAATGGACTATTTCAAACCGTTTGGGAGATAGATCATTTTGAATGAATTGGACTATTTTGAACAATTTGAACTTATACCATATAAATTGGAGTGGAGAAAATTCTCTCAAAAAAATAAATTTCATATATTCTAAATAAATTATAATGTTTAAAACCATTTGGAAATATATCATTTTAAAAAAATTGGGCTATTTTAAATAAAATAGACTTATACCCACTAAAGTGGAGTGAAGAGAAATTTCTCCAAAAATAAATTTGTTATATTTGAAATAAATTGGACTATTTCAAAGCATTTGTGCATGGATAATTTTGAGTAAATAGGGTTATTTTGAATAATTTAGACATATACCTATAAAATGGAGTAATTCAGAAGAGTATTTTCTCAAAAAATAAATTTTGCTTATTCTAAATAAATTAAACTATTTCAAACCATTTGATCGTATATCATTTTAACTAAATTATGGGATATTATAAATAGTTTAAAATTATACCCACTAAAATGGAGTGGATAATATTTTATCCATAAATATGTTTTTATATTACAAATAAATTGAATTATTTTAAACTATTTGGTAGCAGATCATTTTGAATAGATAAGATTATTTCAAAATCTTGGCACCCTTCTAGGCCTTCATACCAATCATTAATCCTTTGAAGTAGCTTCTGTTGGTAGGACATATGGCACCGTTTGACTAGCCAAATATTGGATGAAAACATATTAATCAATCTAGTTCATCTACACAATAAAATATCTTGAAAATTATTTGTTGTTCATTGGGAAGATCTTTTGAATGAGCAAGTGTCAATATACTAATTCAATAATTTTAAGGAGTCTCCAACTATTAATCAAATTTCACTAATAAATAGAAAAAATTAATTCTAAACTAGAATGGATTATTTTGAAATTAATTGAACTATTTTTGAAATAATTGAGAATTGATTTATATGAAATTGATGATAATGATAAATACAGTTAAAAGAATTAGGTGAAGTTACATATTTATAAACATTGGTTCACAAATGTTGGCATGGATTTTTTGCTTTCTCCCAAGAATGTGTTGATTGAAATCATTTTGATTCTCCAATCCTTGTCATCTTTATAACTTCCATTTCCACTCTATCTACTTGATGTAACATAGCTCATTTTTAATTTTTGATTTGTAACGTAATACTAAGAATTACAATCAATGAACAATGTGTTGGTAGTTAAAAAATAGTCTCTGAAGGTCCCTTAGAAAATAATTTTATTTATGTTTATATTGAATGGCTTAGAATATTTTTTCCTTCAAACAAACATTAACCCATGACTTGAAAGAGTATCCTCAAATGATTATCCTCTATCATTGATGAAATCCCAACATGAGAAAAAGATTGTAGTGTTACCTTCAAAATTTCATTGGAATGATCTCTAATGTAGTATGACATATTTTCTATTTTATAATCTTCTTTTTTTCCTGTATCACGAATTTGTATATCTTTTGTTTTGTGCAAAAAAAATAATAAGTCATCCAACCCCAAAATCAATAGTTTTTTAGAAGTCAGTTTTAGCTCCTCTTTTGAAATGTCTGCAATTTGTTAAAAAAGAAAAAAATCATTTATTAACAATAATATATTATACTTAGAAATATAACATGAAAATTTTCTAAGAGAATGTTTTACATGTTACTAAACTAGTCATTGAAGCGATTTTGATTTGCATTTCTTATTGTAACATAAAAACATAATGCATTTCATATAATTTTTTTTTTTAATTTATTTAAATATTACAAAGATATATATAAACACATTTTAAAATAATAACATGCTTAGACACATTATAAATATAATACTCATTATACATGGATGCACCATTTTTGTTGCAAGTTTTGTAACATACATACATATAAAAGCTCATATTGAGTCCTTATAGCTTGACCATAAATGTATCATAATCTAAATCAGTCAAATTTATAACTCATTTCTCATATACATTGATAAGAATTTAATATTTATAAAATAACATCTATGTTATTATAGTAATGAAAGTATAATCAACCAACATTTATATTTATATGTTTATGCAACCCATCACAACAAACAAAATAGGATTTAAAATAACTCTTATTAGTCGTAGTTCACTATAACTAAATTAAAATGATTATAATAAACCTTAATAGTTAAACCCCCTTCATATACTTCCAATAAGACACATCAAATTAAAAATTTATTGAATCAATAGCAATATAATTAATTCTATCACAATATACTTTATTGTTTTTTATTTATAAAGAACACATGGATACTCTACATCAAAATTTATTGTATTAAAGACATAATATAACACATATTGTGTTATTTTAAACGAGGTAAATTAAACATGTAAAAAAAAATTTAATGGGTAAAATAAACTTGTAAACAACAGGTAAATACAACCACATTCAGTCTACACAATAATAAAATGAACCACACTTCCAAATCCTAAGTTGATAAAAGTCTATATTTTATTATATTATACAATCTCCTATCCATGAATAAAAATTTAATTTTAATGTGTTTACATAAATAAAGATAATTAATATATTCTAGACTTGTATGAAATTGTATAATTAAGCATTTATTGAAAGGGGTTTTCACCATTTTTTTTTACCTTTTTGTAGTTTGTATGGATGCACTCTTTTGTTGAAGCTTTGGTTCTTTATTCCCTACAAGGAATTATATAATTTAGTAACTAAAAATTATTGTTAATAATCAACTGATTTCATATTTTTATTTAAAAAATGTGTCTTGTTCTAAAGTATTACCTTGTGTTATTTTTGTGGACACACCAACTTGTAGAGCTCTGTCATGGGTTGTTATGTTGTAGACACAAAGTGCTTGACCCACATTGTGAACTATTTTAATTGAGATGTAAACAGATGTATATATATATTATATTAGTACTATGAATCATCGATAAATAAAAAACATATATAATTGAAAAAATATTCATGATATTAATATGTTACCTTATTCAACTTGTGATGTGTCATGTTCATTTATATAATTTTCTATTATTAATATTACTTCACTTGCATGCAATGCCATTGGTGATACACACCAAAATATGGATAAGATGTTATATTTAGAAAATGAAGCATAATTATAAAATAAATTAAAAATGTTATGCACCTAGTACTAATTGAAGTGGTTGTTCTTGTATTGGTTGCTTTGAATTTGTCAAACAAATTTGAAATTTAACATTAAAAATCATTTATTCTTTAGTTTATATAATGAAAGATAAATTTATTTTCAATTTTTTACAAGCACACACTAATCCATCTCCTGTATATACCCTTAACATGTCACATGCATCAAGATCATGAAAAGTAGAGATAAGTGTCTCCCAAAAGATAGTGTCTAGTTCACTTTTGAATGGACTTCCTATTTTGTGTGAACTAATCATTTGAAATTTTGGTACATCTACGTTGATGTCAAAAATATACTCTAATATACTTTATTGTGAATGGAGGTGGAAATCTTGTAGCTAAAAATGAGCTAGATCCTGATAAAAATTGATACCTATAATATGTGTCCAATCCAATACATAACTATTTGGTCCCCATAGTATAACACCCATATCTTGCATGTAATAGAAATCACCAACGTGAAATTTCTTTAGAGAGCTCTACATGGTAGGTTAATGTCATAGTATATGGATGATGAATACATTGAAGGCCCTAACAATAACTTTTCATTCAATGCCTGAAGAAATAGTCAAAGATTGTATTCCTTAAAAATGATGGTGAGACTGAAAAGATGAATAATTATCAAGTTAGTATTTAGAATAAGAGTGAACGTTTCAATAAAATCTTCTAAAATGGATGGCCAAAGACAAGGGTGGCCCATAATGGTAGCTGAATCTTTCTATATGTATACTAAGAAGCTGACCTCCATCATTATGTAGATAAATTTTCAATATGCTTAGTGAATCTTGAGATAATGCTTCCCAACCTTTTTTTTTTAAACACCTTCATTCAGGACATATAATTCATCAAACCTTTTTGTAGAAATTTTAGAATGCTCTATTACCTCTTTAGGTGTGATTGTTTGGTCTAGTAGTAGTGTCACATCATGGTTGCCAAAATAATCTACAACTTTTTATAATATGTTATTTTTTAGCTTCACCTTCTTATACCAATTATCCATGTTGTTATACCCAAGGAGTTTTCAAGAAGGAAATAAACCCTTTTTCTAATAAATCTACTAGTTCTACTTTTTGTTTATCTAAAATCCCTTCAATGTTTCTAAGTATTATTGTACCAATTAGATTTAAATCTTATTTATCTAAATTAGGTAAAGTCACCACTTTCAAAAAAATCAAATGCCTTATAAAAACAATCCCAAATGGGTTGTTCCATGAAAATAAGGCATTTTCTCTCCTACAATTGTGGTAAACAATTCATTTGTATGAACAAGTGTTTATCTTGTTCATGTATTTATTTCATCTTTTTCTTCCCTATTTCAAGATTCTTTCAACCTCTCAGTTTGATAAGGTCATATGTAGATCAAACTCTTTCTACAAATGAATACTTATAAATTATTTTTTTGGATTCATTATATTGATTACATATTTTATGTATAATATGGAATGAAGTCCAAGCTTTTCAGAAATATTTCTCTTCTAACACAACATTTATTTCTCAATGATTACGAATTGTATTCCTCCTTCAAAATAATTCTCTATTATGATGTAATTATGTGTTGGCCATCTACAATTTTAAACCTTATTATTTTTTTCTCTATCATATCTTATATTACTTCCTTTGATTTAATAGAATAGTCAAGGTTGCTTGGATCAAAATGAATTAACAAAGCATCCTTCATTGAAACCTCGTTATGTTTTACAAATGAATGAATTATATCAATCACCCCTCTTTCATTGAGATTTATTATTTATGATATTTAAATCCCCCAATTCATAAATCCCTACAATAATATTTAAGGTTTAGTTGCTAGAGTAAATATACCATGTAGAGAATTCATGGTGTGTCTCTTTATAGTTTTATGTCAACAAAAGTATTAAAACCTTTTGTTTGATCTTATTTTTCTCAATTGGTGTGAGTACTTGTATGGCCTCTTTCAAATTTGCATACAAATATCTTACCTTTCCTTGTCTTGTTTTCTTCAATGTTTTTTTGTCATGTTTGTAGGGTATCTTAAATACATATTTGCATCATGGTAAGTAGAATAATTTATTTCCCCTTGTTCATGTTTTTATTTCAACATGTTCTATATTCTAATGACTAAATTATCTATGTCTATCAACCTAGACATTTTAAGGTTGTCATAGATATTAAAATGAAACCCAAATGTTTCATAAGAAGGAGAAATATTAATTTTTGTCCACTCCATTTTACTAGGTTTAAATTTATTAAAATTAGTTGTAGCTCAGTGGAGAATTCCCTCTTCTCTATTCCATACTTCTATTTGGAATTGAAGGGCATATTCAAGTTCATCCTTATCATAGGATAGGATTATTCCAATTGGAGAAGATTATTATCCTGATGTAGTGCTAAACAATTATATATTTGGTAGACTAAACAATTCAAAATAGCAATTAACAAGAGCAATTTTTTCACCACCATAAAATGGAAGATGTTTATGTGGATTTAATTTTAGTTTCAGTATTTTATACTATACTCTATCCAAATTCTCTTAGAGTGAGGTATTATTATACATTTTATCCAAATTATCTTTGAGTGAGGCTATTTTCTACCTTTTAAATGTGGTAATTTATTTTTTTCTTGAAGACATTCTACAAAGCAATTAAATGATTAAAATTAATGTTTTATAAAATGCAAGTTGCACATTGCATCAGTGCATGAGTTTTTTTATGTTTGAAAAGTGATTAAATGTATGTTAATTATAAAATACAATATAAAATACATATAAAATCTTCATAATATATACATTAAATTGCATTTAACTAATAAGGTATGACCAAATCAAAAATAAATTATGTTCAACAACACATATAATTTGATGGGCGAAGGAATCCAAAAAAATTTATTTCAAAGGAGAAAGATGAGGGTAAGAATATTTATAATATGTCTCAAAATTCTCATCAATAGGTACATTCAAGGTATGTCTTAGCAGATACCTATCAATCATTCACAAGAGTGAATTTTTCTTACAAGAGTGAATTTTAGGTCCTCTTGTGCACATGTTCTTTCCACCTCAATCTAGTTTAACAATTTTTATCTTGATGGTCCTTTTAATATATTTAAATTATCTCTTAAGATATTACTTAAAGTTACTCATGAAAGTATTCAAAGGCCCTTAAAGGAATATCCTATTGGACACATTGAGTATGAACTTGCTCAGAGTTATTAAGGTTTGTAATTTATTCAAGGTATCTCCTAGGAGATACTTCAAGTTACCCATGAAAAGAATCTCCTAGTCGATACTATTGATGCCTAAAAATATCAATCTCAATTAATAGTTTCCTATTGAAAGCTTTACAAATGCAATATGAAATTATGATTGCTAAGGTTACAAAATAGAAAAATGATAACTTCTACTATCCTAGTCTATTATAATGGTTGTCCATAAAAATGAGAATGCAAAGAAAAAATGTTTGATAGTTGTCACTTAAAAAATAAATGTGCTCTAAATAAATAGGATTTACCTACTATAAAATTAAAAAACAAAAAACAATAGATAGAGACAATTTCCCACTCCAAACAACATAAAACATCGCATTTTCTTCATTGTAGATGGATATTAATATAAAAGGGTGCAAGGGGGCACATAGAAAGCATCCATTCATAACTGTGAGACATAAAAATCCTTGGTGAGATTGAGTATATGAGAAACACATGTTAAACTAGTGCTTCTCTAGAGTGAGATGGAAGTCTCTTTGAGGTAGATGAGTGTCAGGCTGTCACATGTCAGAAGTGGGTGAGGGATGGGACTTTGATATAATTTGAAAGTGGGTCTAAAAAAGAAAGAGGTTGAAATGGGGGCCAATGGAAGGTGATGATGAAATTCTAACTACATATAAATGTTGAAGCTATAAATGAAATACTCCAAAATAAAAAATGTGTATTTCTATTCTACAATTCCCAACAACTCACAAGTGTGTCCACAAAAAAATCTACACTTAGACTACAAAATGGGAATGAAGTTTTCTATAAAATTTAATTATAGAATGTGAATGAAAAATGAGAATGGAGATAGTGGGAAGAGGTTGACACTTCACCAAAAAAATTAGGAAAGGGGCTCGAAGATGGAAAATGGTCCACAATGGGGGAAAAGTTGAAAGGTGATGAGGAACTACTTACGACTGAGCAAAATTGAGGTTGTAACTTGAACTACTCAAAAAATGTCAAGTTTGGATTTATGATCCATAGTTATTATAAAATCATAGGAGAGTCTACATATGGATGGAAGAATCCAAAAAACTCTAGGTAAATTGACATTTACAACTTTTTCAAGGCCACCTACAAGGGTGCCCATTCTTCCTCCTTTAGCTGAGTCTTTTTATTGAGAGCCTCGAAGGCTCTATCCAAATCAGATATTTTTATAAAAGATATGTTATCCAAGATTTTGACCACCACTAGTGTTTGAAACTCTAGCTGGGTGAGTGGGTATAAAATCTTCTCCACTTCAAAATCATCAGGCATTTGATCGAGGGCCATGAAAATAAACTAGTCATTCTAATTTTGTTTGAGTAGTTACTTGAACTAATCCTTAAGGAGAATACTATTTTTGGTCAGTAAAAGAGAGGGGAGCCCTAACTAGACCAATTTTTCTATGCATCCCTTCCTTTATTGGACTACTTATTCAAAGGTAATGAGGAATGCCTTTTATTTGTTTTTTTCTTTATTAAAGCTTAGGAAATTACTCACCTTTGCCACTAATTGCCTTTAGTTAACCACACTTTCTATTTGTAAATCCTTAAGAGAGGTGATGACAAGATTTAGGACTAGAATTTTTGAGTTTGAGACCTTAAGGGTGATGAAGGTAATGACTTAGTTTATAGATGAGCTTACTTGGGTCATGAGCTTCTATAGGTGGGCAATAAAAATAAGCATCACTTTCAATATTATTTCTACAACCTTAATCTATTCCTAATAAGACTTATATAGTTTTTAGATTAGGGGAAGGATTTTTATGCCTTGAGGGTGAGTGGTGAGGTCGCTCTTCAGTCTCTTAATCTCTTGATCCTTGACTGAAGAGTCTTATTGTGTTTAGTTTTGGAGTAGTTACAACACCCACTCTACATTAGAGATATTCTCATGAACTTCAACTAATTTTGCCTTTACCTCTTGTAGTCTAGTTTCAATAGCCATCCACTTGTTAGCCTCAACTTAGAAGCTTTCCATTGTGATGTAGCTTTGGAAGTCATTTATTTCCTATTTGAGGTCATTATCTTTGGCTTTAGACTTAGCCTTAAGGCATTTAGTTGTGGTCTTGACCTTGATGAGCTCTTACTTGATTTTCTTCAACTGATGGGCCACCTTGATGTAGTCCATAGTTACTAACCTCTACATTTCCTCCATAAGCTTAACCCTATCATTTAGCCAAGCTTGTTTGAGGTTAAGACCAATGGTTTGGATGGTGTAATCCTTGGGTGACTAAGAGGGACTACTTTTTGGTGTCATAAAATAACTTGATGTGTAATTGGGCTTTAGATTTATCCCATTTTACCCCCTTCTTTTCCATTCAGGCTATATTGACTACCCTCAGTACATCCATCTATTTCTAAACTTGATCTATCATTTAGATGATTTCACCCATGAAAGAGGTTCCTTGAGGCAATACAAATGGGATGGTTTGATACTGCTATGAAGCAGTAGACCTTGATCCTATAGGAGTAAGTGAATTAATAGCGAGGGATGAAAGCAAAAATTATGAGAGCCTATAGGGTAGGGAGAATAGTGACTATGTCATGATTAAGGATAAGGTGAATGATGATGGTAGCAAAGTGACAAAAATCATAAGGAAAGACATGGGAAAGGTGAAAGAGAATGGGTTAGATCTAATAGTTGGATTAGGAGATGAGGATAAGATTGGGGCTAATAAAGTGTCCACTTGGGTAGTGAAATTTTTTACAACCTTTAGTGGTATTCTCAAGGATAAAGAAGGGGAAAGTGGAAGTGCCATAGAACTTGATTAGGCAATAGTTATTACCACAACTTGTTTCAAAGTTATGGAGGGGAAGGAGGTGAAGGTAGAAAGGAGAGGACTGGAAATTCAAGTCTTCTTCTATGGAGGGGCCATAGGTGGGTTGGAAATTAATGCCTTATTTTTCTTGAGCTAATATTACCTAGCTATGAGGTGCTTAGGGGGCACTTATTGCTATTATGGGCCCATGGAATAGGGGGGTAGGGATGATGACCATATTTATGAGGGCTAGGCCACCATGGCTTCTAGTTCTTCTTGGGTATCTTCCTCTTTATCATCCTTAAATATGCCAATCTATGGTGTGGACTCCCCTTCCATGATATATACATTATATTTTAGGTGGGCCTCATCCTACAACTCTTCAATTTTCTTGTCTAGGGAATCTTCATATAAAGTCGTGTATGGATAAACAAGCTTGTATATGTATTTTAGGAAGGCAACCTTCTTATCTTTTCTCTAGACCAAGGCATTTAGCCACTAATTCATCATCCTAGATAGATTTTTTTTGGGTTGAAATCTTAGACCTTATCATAAAAGGACTCCCACAACTTGGGGATGTCTTCAAAGATCAAGGCTAGGTCCACATAATTTTGAGGGATATCTTTTATAGGTGACCTCTTTTACTCAATATATGGTCATGTCTGATGCTTAAGTGCACTAGTGAGATTTAATCCCACTATATATCCTATTGGGTTACAATCCCATTAGTTATCTATTAGGTTTAGGCCTAACTCTATTAGCTTAGCTATGAGGATACATTCTTGGTTCCTTTTCTACATTGTGATGCATTCCTTTGAAAAAGAAATGTCATATGGCCTCTTTTTATTCTTTACTACCCTATAGAAGGAGTCTACATTATCAATCTATCATGTCAACTCAAGGTTTAAGGTCATATCAGTTAGTATATGAGGAAGTTAGAAAGGCTCCCTCATAAACACATATACTCAGATGAATGAAAAATGGTCCCCCCATAACTAATCACTAGGACCTTACTAATTTTGAGCCATGTTTGATGTAAATTTGTCATTTGGGGGATGACATCTTGCCTTTTAGGATCCATGATTATTGGATCCATAAACTACTTTGAGAATTCATAGTAGTCTACCATGATTGATATGATATTGGTCTAGTTAGTAACTGGGGTGATGATGTTGGGAAAAACATCCATGTACATAGTGTTTAGCTAAATATATTTAGAGAATAACTTAAAGTGATGGTATAATATTAAGTGCATGAGGTAATATGGATACCAGAAGGTACTTGTTATCAAGAAATTTTGTATCTCTTCTCTCATGGTGGAGGTAATGGCTTTGGAAAAATCCATCCTAAAAGTTTCCACATTCTCTACCATGTCATGACAAAGATCAATCCTAACTAAAATTATTTGATGTTGGTGTCAACATCGATGCCCAAGATGAATGATAACATGGATAGGGTATCCTTTAAATATTGTGCCTAGAAATCTAATAGGTGAAAGGGAATGAGAAGTACCTATATGATATTTTAGTCAATATTGGATCCAAGGAAACATGCCTGAACTTCTACTTCAAAGTCATAGATGATTTGGAGGCTCTCAATGCTATAGAAAAAACATTGAGATCATGTGGAAGTCATAACATTAATATGATATTATCCACATCAATCTTGACCCTAAGGTGGGTACCTCTTATGATTGTATTAGTTTGGGCATCATACTTTTTATCACATAGGGTGATGATCTTAGGATAAGGTTTCCTATAGGGAACCATGTGTTTTTATAAGGTACAATCCCAAATTTTACATCCAAAGAAGGGATACTCCTTCCTACTAATTTTGTTGAGCTTCTAGGCATGAGCACCCTCCCTCAAATTTTTAGTGTTATGGGCTAGGTTTGCATCAAAAATATCATCTATTTAGTCTATCATAAAATGTTTATCTTTGCAGGGTCTCATCATGGCCAGTAAGATATTGGGTACTTTCCCTTTTACTTCAGTGGGGACCAAAGTGTAGGATTTGCTCATGGTTTATGTAGGAGGAGGGGCTCCTTCACTTCTTGAGTCATGATCTCTTTACTTTGATGGGTGCTTCCCACTTATAGAAGAAGACGTAGAAGATTCCATTATCCAAGAGGATGAAGAATAACTATTAAGGTAATTCTCTACCTTTTTTGGGAAAACTAGGTTGATGCTTTTGTTAGTTCCCTCCAGTTTTAGGCTACCTTTTGATTTCTTTAATTATTTGATGATCTCTTCAAACACAAAAAATGACAAGTGATTGCTTCTAGGTGGGAAGGGGTGGATTTAAATAGTAATTCCATAAATGATAAGAGTGGCATACATGCTTTAAGTGTTACCTTAGAATATTTGTGACAATCCTTATGGGGAACCATGAATAATGGATCATATTAACATTAATGATAGGATAAGCATGTAAATAACCATCTTTTATGGAGTGTTTCAAACATGTGGAAAAGATGTGTGGTGATCCCAGTAGTCACTTGTGTCATTGACACTTATTTGGAAAATAAATAACAAATAAAGTAAAACAAGGGGGAAAATAATGATGAGGAGGCTAAACACAATAAAGGTGAAAGGAAACTATCTAACATATATAGGGAATGGTGGGAATTCAAATGAAATACTTCAGGTTGATTCTATTAACAATGATATTTAAGGCATTATCATCTAATTATTTTAGTTCAAAATAATTTCCTTACCAATAAATGATGATGCAAAAGGGTCCTTTCCATGGAGAATCAAATTTGGCATGCTTCCCTAGATCCAATGATTAGGTTCATGAAATCAGTTATCAAAGTCTTGTCCTTATAAGGTCCCTTGGTTTCCTTCTTACTATTTATTATGGGAATAGGTTTTTCTCATGGTATACTTAGGGGGAGGATTTCCCCTTTAAGGTATCTCATAGGAGATACCTTGCAAATAGGCACAAGAGTGGATTTTTATTACAAGGAACAAGTGGAATTTTCCTTTGCATGAAAAGAACTACAGAGTGATATTTTGGAAGATTTTGTAATAAATTCAAGGTATCTCTTAGCCTATACCTTTCAAACATGCACAAGAGTGGATTTCCCTTTGAGGTATCTCCTAGAAGATACATTTCAAACAGGGACAAAAGTGGATTTTTCCTTCAAAGAAAATGTGTAATTTTATAGAAAATGGAAGGCACTACTAGGTTATATTTTTAGGTATCTCCTAAGAAATTCCTTTTAAACATGCACAAGAGTGAATTTACCCTTCAAGAGATCTCATAGGAGATACCTTTCAAATATGCATAATAGTGGACTTATCTTTCAAGGATTAAGTGGAAATTTCCATTACACAAAGGGCATGATTGGGTGATATTTTGAAGGCCTTTGTAGTACCTTAAGGTATCTCTTATGGGATACCTTTAAAACATGCACAAGAGTGGAGATACCAAAATTTCACTAGAGCAATTGGGCCCTTGTCAGAAAAATGTTTTAGTTTAAATAAGGGTTTGACTGAAATAATTCATAGTAGAACAAAACACATCAAGAAGATGAAAGTGTGGCCCCAAATGAAATTACTAGATTATACCTTCAACATGTTCTGATGATTGAGATGAGGAATTGCCTAATGAACCAAATTAAGGACAAGTGTTTGTCTCAGTGGACTCCTATGAACATTCTTAGGGGTTTCAAGGATTTGGCACATTTCCCCCTTTTAATAAATGTGGTGTGAACTTTAAAGGTGATCGAGGATCCAAGCTTACATCTAGGGTTAGACATGTGACATGTTCTTGGGAATTTCTAAATTTTGGGCCATTTTTGAAGATTTACACACTTATCTTTAAGTGGGAAAGGTGTATAAAGTCTCCATGTCCCAAGTATCTAAAGCTTTAAAGAAAGTGATGCCACATGGCATCTCCTCAACATCTTTTAGATTTTGATCCCTTTTTGAAATTTGCCTCACTTACCTCTCAAAGGGAAAATTTCAAAGGGTCCCTAAATACCTAAGTACCTTGAATTTGAAAGTTAAATAATGACACTTGACATTCTTATGTCATGTAAATATTTTAGGACATATTGCACCGCTTCACTAGAGTAAAAGTAATGAGTGAAAAAGGTGTTAAAGTCCTCAAGGGCATAAAAATGTACCATGATTTATCCTTCACTTGTATGTCTCCATATATTTCAAGGTGGATCACCCAGCATAAAATAAATATTAGTAATTTACCTCTCCTTTTTTGAATGAAGCTTAAGAAATTAGTAAGAGTAGGTGGTGAATAGTTGTAGTACATTGAAGTATTAATCGCAACCCTAATATTGAAATGCAAACAATTATAACTAAAGATTATTTTTTTCACTTTTTTCAACCCTTTGTATTTAGAGCTTATGTTTTTGACTTCAAGTTATTAAGACATCATGTAGATGTGATTATGATGATTCCTTCATGGATTTTGAGATTTTATTATGTGCCACCCTCTAGATTAACAGTATGTGCTCTTTCAACTCCCTATGTTGTGATTTTGGAGAGGAGTTAAAATGTATTGTGAGGGTTGTTTGAGTGAAGAATTCATCAAAATTTTAAGTATTTAAATAGAAATCCAAGGTAGAAATGGTGACATCCTCAAGTCCTATGAAGGCAATCATTATCTCTATCTTGGATGGGATTAAGGATATGGATGTAATAAGACTAGATTTTGAGGTCATGTTGAATGACTTGTATTGGCCATACCTCACTTAAGTAGTGGATAATGTTGGCATGAGCTACATCTCTTATTTATAAGAATTCCATTTAGATACCCCATACCAAGAATTGATTATTGCATGTGCTCAGGTGTACCAATCAGACACTAGGACCATTTTCGATGATAGCCATTTAGTTGTATCCTCTTTCACCCATATGGCCCTTAGTACCATCCTCAAGATTCCTCCCCAGCCTAATGGATTTATAGTCACCATGTAGGAATTCCAATAATACATAAATAAGAATGATAAGGCAATTTGGGACATTGTCAATACTTGTTTTATGGCCAAGAAGAGATAGAATGCCTCTAGGATGTCCAATAGCTTGAAGTTAGTGGAATTAAATTAATTTCCCTAGTATGTTATTGTCATGGCCTCTAGGTTCTATGGGATACTCATCATGGAAAAATTTCAGCCATGTATGTTCCTCATCCTAGTATGCATATTAGAAAAGTAAAAGAAGCTAGACTAGGCCACTATCCTTAGTGACAATCTACATAGGTAGATGATATAACTCCAAGCTTCAATTATTTCAAAATAGGCATTTACAAGTACATTAAACAATTCCTTTTATTTAATGTATATATTAGTTCATAATAGAACATTCTATTGGCTCACTAGGGACCCCAATGGAATGAGAATTTATGAAATACACCCAAAAATCACCATGGATGGTTTCAAAAATGATTTTTATAGGGTGTATAATTACTTCTTCAATATCATGATGACTATCTTATTTCCTTTAAGAAGATTCAATAGAATTTCTAAAGAAACAAAGGAGGTAATTGATAAATATGGTGTCTCTTATATTCAATTCAAGACATTCACATATATTTGAGTGAGTGGTTACTTGGGGTGGCCACAAAAACTACCAAGGTACCTAGATGATAAATTGGCATCAATGGAGCTAAGTTGATAGATGGTGCCTCAAACTAAAATTATAGAATCTAAGAATATAAATAATCCCTTTAAGTTCCTAATCAAAATTAGATATTATTCATGATTGTATATTACCAAGGCAAAGGGATTATAATAGGAAATGTGCCAGTATGTAATTGATAATATCCCACCCTAATCCAATTATGATATCAAGTGGTTGGTGAACATGGTGACCAATTTTATTTTTCATCAATCTCACTATGAAGACATCTGGTCTGACATCACTATTGAGGAAGGCATAAAAAATTTAGACTATATGAGGCTAAAAGTGTAAGAGATTATTATGTACAAAATCACCCCATCCCCAAGGATATGGTAGATGACAAGAAAACACTATGTCCACTACATAATGAAAATAACATTGAAGATTTAGACATCTCACATGTAGATTTAAATAAGGATCAAATTGATTATATCCCCTATATATAATTTCAAATCATGATGAAGAACCTTCAAGTGTATGAATAAAGAAGGGGTTGATCTTGGTACTTCTGACACTCCTACCCTCTAGGAGGTCAAAAAAGTTAAGGAGTTGAGAGGTTTCCTTCCCAAGTATAGTGATGATGTTGTGGCTCCACCAATATAGTGAAAGGTAAGGGAATGTTCAAGATTAGCGATGTTTATTTCACTAAGCCATTTGATATAAAATCAATAACAACAATGTAATCTAAGGATGGACTATATTTTTCAAAGATAATAAACCTACAAAAAAATTGGGACAAAATTATTATTAGGGAGGTTAAATGGGCCAGTGCCACCCCCATATCCATTTTAGGAGAGGGAGACCCAATAATTCCAACTATTCCAATAGCCATCCCCATACCCAATCTAATGAATGTTCTACCTGCTCCACAAATGCAACATGTAGCAGCTACACCTACCCCAAAGATACACTTAAGGGAAAGAGGAGGGGAGGAAGGAGGATAGAACACTAGATAAAAGAGATTAAAGAAATCTCTATAACCTCTATGTGGGTTATTAGTGAAGAGGAAGGATGAACATGCCTTATATGCCTAGAGATTAAGTGATATGAGTGAAGTTGAGGATTCAAATGAAGGTAGGTCCATCACTGAGGTGATGAATAATAAGTGTGTATTCACTCTTCTATAGGTAAAAAATGGGCAAATAACTATAAGAAAAAGGCCCCAAATCCTATTGAAGTCCCTAGTGATGGGCCTATTTACAGAAGAGGGAGCCTCATCAATATAAAGCAAAGGTGGTGAGGAAGATATCCTAACCTCAATGTTAATCATGAGATATACTGAGAGGGGGGGTTAAATCAATATATCATAAATCTTATCAACTTTCACTTACTCAAATTCCACTTAACCATACATTTAAGATATGTAATAAAACTAAAATAAAAAACACCACACAAGATAGAGAGAGACACCATATTTAACATGGAAACCCAATGAGGGAAAAACCATGGAGAACAATCTCAAGTATATGAATGATCACCAACTCAAACTATAATATTTGCAAGCACCAACTTGTAAGAGCACCAAACCCTTTACTAAGCATCAACACCTCAACTATCCATGAGCACCAACCCATAGGAGCACCAACCCCTTTACTGAGAACCAACACAACAACTATTCATGAGCACCAACCCACAAGAGCACCAACCCCTTTTATGTATACCACACAACTATCTTTCAACCTTGCTTTCTCAACAAATGATAACACATTACAATATATCTTTATTTTCTCTCCTTTGCACTTCTAAGCTAGATATAACAATTACAAATCATACTCTATCTTCCCTTTATTTATATCTTTCCAAATGACATTTGGCATTCACCCTTTGTGACCCTTCAATCCTCATGGAAAATGGTGCCAAAATTACATGACCCTTCATATCCTTGCATTTTAATAGTCATATGGTGAACCTTCATAAGAAAAAGCATCATTTCCTTTTTTTCTTTATCTTGGTGACTTTTCATATTCCTTAAAGTGTCCCTTCATGATAAATTACACCCTTCCTCTTTTTCCTTCACTTGGTGACTCTTGGAATTCCTCAAGATGACTCTTCATGGGAAAATTCATCCCATTATTATTTTGTCTTTACCCCATGACTCTTTGACTTCTCCATGGGCCCTTATTTTGACTTTATGCAACCAAAAATATATTTTTTAATATTAAATAAATGTTAACACACATTAGCCAAGATATGACTATTAAAAACATCATTAAATGCAATGGGACATTTATCATCAATAATGCTAGACCTTTGACATCAATGAAAATATTTCCAATAATCTCCCCCCTTGTCATTGATGTCAACCTCAAAATGAAACTACCACATATTGAAACCTACACATGCTATCATCTAAAGAACATATAATAACTCCCCCTTACTGTAGCAGCCTGTACCTATTTCTAAACATCTACTTGTACTTTTTATTCTCCCCCTTTGACATCAATGGAAAAGGGCCTACCTAGAGATACCACTTAGCTCCCCCTCAAATGATGCTAAACCTTAATGGTAGGAAGTAAAATAAATTACTACCAACTCATCTTGTAGATCCTTGAATGTGTCCTTTGTTTGTGCCTTTGTGAAGATATCTGATAATACATATAAATTGTTGCCTATGCTTTGAGCATCTACAATCAACTCATTTAAATATTTTATTCTAATCTCACAACCTTCTTCATAAAACTTTAATGTGTATCACTAACCACACATTTAACTTACACTCAATAGATTATGCTGTAAGACCTTTTACATATAATACATTCTTAGTCTTGGTTCTACCATTATCCAAACTCAATGAACCTTTTTTGACTATCCTAGAAAGTGTTTTTATCTCTGATTTTCATTATGCCACCATTTATCTTATTTAGAGTTATGAACTTAATCTTGTTTCTTGTCATGTAACTTGAACATCTGCTATCAACAAACCATGGTTGTTCTTCATTTCTTGTATGCAAAGCTGTCTGAACCAACATAGAATCTTCAGGTTATTTTCTATACCATGAACATGTATGAACCTTCTTGTTTATTAACAGAACCTTGAAACTTTTGTCCTTATTTATTGAATCAAACACAATTCTACAATACCAAGCTATGTGTCCAAAACTATTTCACTTGTAACATATTATGGACTCTTCATCAAAGATTGATAGAGGAGCAAAAGAGTTGTAACTTCTTATAGATTCTACATGAGTTTCCTTCTCCTTGTTTCTAAAATTTTTAGCTCTTTTTTGACATTATATTTTCTTGTGACCATATCCATTAAAATAAAAAAATAACCATGAAAATATAACCTATTTGTTTATCTCTATCTTGATTATATATTGTAACTTTGTTCCTTCCAGCCTTCTTTGTTTGAGATGTCCTCTATATTCTTCACTTCTTCATTTTTTGTTTCCTCTTTTGTAATAGCTTCAACATAGCTCTTTTTATTTTCAAATATGATACCTATCTTGTCTAATATTTCCTTTTGTATTTCTAGTATCTTATTCAACATGTTAGTGCTATCCTCAAATTTTGAATCAGTAACTACTTTATCATTGACTGCTTTCTCAATATCTTCTTTTAAAGAGGAAATTTAAATAACATACCTTTTACATTATTTTCTTACTTTTTGAAATTATTTTGTTAGATATTTTTCATTCCTTTTAACTTATTTAAAGTGTAATATTAGATCATCAATTATTTTCCTTGACTCCTTTTCATTTTCCTCGATCTAGTGCTTCTATCTTTGATTCTTCTTCTCAACAACTTATAACTATTATAAGGCACAAATGAGTTCTCCTTCAAGACTAACTTTAGCTTCATCTTTTTCTTCTTCTTGATCATCTATACTTTTTATTGTAGAGGCATCTTCATGTATGGCCATGAATATAATCTCTTATTCTTCTAAATCACTAACTCCACTATCTTCAGTTGAGCTAGGATCTTTAGAATACAAACTCTTCTTCTCGAATCCCTTCTTGAATTTACCTTTGAAATTATTCTTGTATTTATAATTTCCTTCTTAATTATCATCATCACCTTTATTTGGGAATTTATCTACAAAATTTCCAATCTCTACATAATTAAATCATTCAAAAGGTAAATTTCCTTGATATTTACTTGTACCCTTTTTTGGTTTACGAATGAAAAGAACTCCATTGTCATCTTCATCATCACTGGAACTATCACTTGATTCTTGAATCTTAGCCTTCTCTTTCTTTGATGTCTTGAAATTTTCTTCTCACTTTAAGGGTTTATCTTTTCTAGTCCACATCTTATATGATGTAAGAATACCATGAAGCTCATCTATCTTTAGCTTGGCTAAATTCTTTATCTCTTCAATTGCTAGAACTTTTGCATCATATCTCAATGGCAGAGATCTCAAAATTTTTTGAACCACATTTTATTCTTCTAAATTTTCTTTAAGTCCTTGAATTTGATTAACTAATTTATCAACTCACAAAATATAACTTGTTATATTTTCTTCTTCTTCCATCTTCAAACTCTCAAATTATCTTTTGAATGTTTGAAGCTTAGCTTGTTGAACCTTTCCATCACCTTTGTAAATATTCTCAAGTTTTACCCAATTTTCATGAGTAGATTTACATTTCATAAATTTAACAAATTTTGATTCACATAAACCACATAAAATTAAATTTAAAGCTTTAGCATTATTTACACTTGCCTTCTTTAATGTTAGAGTAGTTACAAGTGTCTGTGGCTCTTCATATTCCTCCACCACTACTTGTCATATGTCAAATCTAAGGGACATCAAATAAGTATTCATTCTTATGCTCTAAAAAACATATTTCATCCCATCAAATAAAGGTTCCCTATTTGTATAAAATCCTTCATGTGATCCAACCATTGTGCTTTCCCAAATCTACCTTCAATCTGTAAATTTTTTTCAAAAGGAACCTATTTTGATACCAATTATTAAGCACATGATATACTGAGAGGGGGGGGTGAATCATTAAATCATAAATCTTATAAAATTTCACTTAATCAAATTCCACTTAACCATACATTTAAGATATGCAATAAAATTGAAATAATAAACACCACACAAGATAGAGAGAGACATTAGATTTAACGTGGAAACCCCATGTGGGAAAAACCATGGAGAACAATCTCAAGTATATGAATGAGCACAAAATCAAACTACAATATTCACAAGCACCAACTTGTAGGAACACCAACCCCTTTGATGAGTAGCAACACAACATCTATTCATGAGCACCAACCCACAGGTGCACCAACCCCTTTGCTAAGAACCAACACAACAACTATTCATGAGTACCAACCCATAGGAGCACCAACCCATTTTAGTATACCACACAAATTTATCTCAATTTTTCTTTCTGAAAAAATGATAACACATTAAAATATCTCCTTTTTATCTCTCCTTTGTTCTTTTAAGATATATATAGCAATTAAAAATCATACTTTATCTTCCATATTACAAAGGAATTCTCAAGCCTTTATTTATATCTTTCCAAATGACCTTTGGAATTCACCCTTTTTTACCCCTCAATCCTCATGGAAAATGGCACCAAACTTGCATGGCCCTTCATATCCTTGCATTGAAAAAGTCATATGGTGACCCTTCATAAGCAAAAGCATCATTTCCTCTTTTGTCTTTATCTTGGTGACTTTTCATATTCCTTCAAGTGTCCCTTCATGAAAAATTGTGCCCTTCCTCTTTTGTCTTCACTTGGTGACTCTTGGAATTTCTCAAGATGACTCTTCATGGGAAAATGCATCCCATTATTCTTTTGTCTTTACCCTATGACTCTTTGACTTCTCCATGGGCCCTTGTTTTGACTTTATGCAACCAAAAATATATTTGTTAATTTAAATAAATATTAACACACATTGGCCAAGATATGACTATTAAAAACATCATTAAATGTAATGGGACCTTTATCATCAATAATTCTAGACCTTTGACATCAATTACAATATTTTAAACACTCAAATGATCCTGTCTTTAGAGAATGTCATATAAGATGGTGTTAAGGCATTTATGCAAGTTCAAGCCATTCAAGAGAAAGAATTGGATTCATTAAACATAAATACATTCATTGATAATGTCATCACTTAACCATTAATCTAAGGTAATCATGGTGGAACTGAAGATTTGAACAAGCCTGGTGAAAGAGCTGAAGGAGAGCCATAGTAGAACATTCAAGGTGACACCATTTTGGAGTGGTGGTTGATCAAGGTGGTTCAAAGGTGGTTCCATAAGTACCATAATATTTCCCTTCCCATCCAAAGGTGTCAATTCTAACACTGAAGGAAAAGGTAATGTGAAGGAAGGTGGGGAAAGAAACCTATAAATGGGTACTACCACCCATACAAAAGAAAATAGAGAATTGGATGATTCAAATAAGGAAGTTGATGAGGGTGCTTTATGATATTTAACTTAAATTTAAGTACCATTAAGCTTTCTCACTCACATTAGGGTCCATGACCCAACACATAATAAAGGTCTTAAGGATATGACTAGTGAAGAGTTGCCTAAAGGTAGTAAAGATGTCACCATAGTCTCATCCATGCTTGAGGGCCAAGTAGATAAAGAAGGTGAAGAGACCATGAAACCTTCCATACAATCAATATAATAGGGAAGTTCAATTTATAAGTTTCTCATGGAATCTCATCAACTCAGGTTGGAGTTTGATGTTTTGGAGAAGATAGAGCCAAGATTTGAAAAAGAGCATGGAGAAAATAAGGGTGGTGAGGAGTAAGAGAGTGATGAAGAGATTAAACAATTTGTGTTTATCCCACTACCAAAAATTGTAGTGCTCCCTACATATAACACTCTAATGACAACACCCTTCACTATCTCAAGGCTATTAACAATGTCTACCACTTCAATGGGATTCTAGACTAGACCCTTTTTCTTAGTTAAAGAGCAGATCAAGGAAAAAATACATTATGATCAAACTAGGGGAGATAGACGTAATTAATATCACTTAGGAACATAATGCCAATTCCCCTAAAAATGCCCAAACACATTCTAGGACCACCATAACCACTATAAGAGAAAGGAATGTAGAGATAGCCATCCCTCCTCTTGATGCATTAAAGAAGGATGTTCCCCTCAAAATTTACACCCTATATATCCATAATTTAGGGTATCAATTTATAAATGATCTAAAACATATCTCAAAAGTTTTGGCTAGCATGGTGGCCCACAAGATGGATAAAAATAAGGCCACCATAAAGGAGTTGAAGGTAGAGAACTAGGCTATGATCGAGTACTTGAAAAAGTTGTTGAGTGAGTTTTAGGTAGCAACTTTGATTTCCACCATAACTCTAGGTCCTCTAAATCTCTCATTTGCATCTCTCAACTCTAGATAAATTGATGATTTGAATACCATAGAATGTGTAACTAAATATTGATAATAAGACTTGGGCACTAGGGTGGAAGAAATAATCCACTCAACATTTAATGCTTGACTGATATAATATAAAATAAAAGAGATTATGATATCTCAATATTTTCCTATGAGGTTGACACCAAGAAATAGGAGGAGGATCAATGGAAGGTATAAGAGAGGTATAAGATAATAGTAGATACCTTGATTGTGGAAGAGATCATTGCTCTAAATGATCATAAAAGGCCCATGGAATATCAAATAATAATCAAGCATCATCTAATGATGCTCAAATATGGAATTTTTGATTTTAAAGGAGAAAAATATTATCTCAATACTGTGACAAGTGAGATAGATGCCACATTGAGGAAGATGGTGAACTTTGATGGTGAAAATGAGTTTGGGGAGGATATAATGCATGTTACTTTGAAGAACCTCATTGATGTACCATAAGAATCCTTTTATGTCCATAAGATAAAAAAATTAATTTCATTAGAGATATCATATGACCAACTCATGGAACTCATTGGAGAGAAGTAAACCATGATTCGGTAGATTGTTACCTAGCTAGAAGAATATAGAGTCAAATTCCACTACCAAGCAGGCCCAAACCAAAGGAGTCTCACCCTGATGCTTGAGTAATCTATTAAATATAAAAATAGGGTGGTGAATGATTCTTTATTTTTTATTTTCACTTTCTTTTTCCCTTCTTTTCCATTTTATTTTTTGCTGCACGTCCCTTTCAAGGTAGTTTTTGTAATCATGTATATAAGAAAGGGATGTTTTGTTTATTGTGCACAAAGATAAAAGATTATTTTGTCTCTTATAGGGTTATACTGCATGTGGATAACAATAAACATTCTTCCTTAGTGGAGAATCTATTTTCTCTTGACCATTGGAGTACATGCATAATCCTATGAATCATGTTCATCACAAGGTCTAACAAACTCTAGCCCTATGAAGGAATCTTCCAACTGGATCACCTTTAAGAATATGATAGGATTAGCTCAATTGTACAATAAAAAGGTGTGTGTCACTTTACAATGGTCACTTAAATTATTGAGTCAAGAAATATATCCTTGAAGAGTTTTCATTATGTAACATTCCTAACAAAAATCATTGTCAAGCTTTGAGGGCATCAAACATGTCTCCCTTGTTACATGATTTTATTGCATAGTGTATATTGGTTATGTTGTCAACTTCAAAATATACACATTTTATGTTGAATTTCTAAATGAATTTTTTGATTATATCCATCCTCTTTCTATTTTTAAAGTACACTGGCATGTTTTAAATGCTTACTTGATAAGTGATCTGATGTATTCATCTTTATGGTGGTCTATTAGAGAGTATATCTAGATGATAAAATCCTTTATGCTTTGAGATTTTGAAATAGGGTATTGATAGACATTGTAATGGTATTCCTAGGCTTGTGGATTCAACTAGGAGGTTTTTTGGAAGGATATCATTCTTGCATGGTTTTAGTTTCATTTATTTGAAGTTGATGTTGCATTTGTTGGTAGAGATGATATGGAAATTTATTCAAACTTATTTGTGCTCATATATTAACCCTCCACTTCTAATCTCTTTTAATTGATAATTTTTGACCTATCTTATTTTACCTTGCATATAACATACCTTTTGCATATTTAAAGTGTTATTTACCTAGGAGCACATAAATATTATATAATCGACATGTGTTTATATTTCATACATTAAAGATCAACATTGAAATATCTTATTCAACCCCCTATTATTGAATATTATTTAGATTAGAAGTTAAAATCATATTCATATCTATCTTTAGTAGATTTTACCTAACCTAGATAATTTGCTCATTCTGTGTGACAACCCTTGTTGGGTGGATTAAGAAAGTTTGGTTATGTTCTAGTTAGATTTGTATTTCCTTATGCCAATAATCCCCATGAATATTGTGTTACATAATCCATTCAAGACATAAAGCTACCCATGAGGTCCTCTTACCTTGTTTTAGGTAGATCCAAAACTAATAGGGAAATTAACATACCCTTTTTAGGTCCCTCTCTATCATTTTCTAAATTTAGTATAATCTTGATGTCAAACCCATCCATGGCTACAACAACATATTAGTGGGTTTTCCATCTTTGCTTTCCCCATTCTCCAAATGTGCAAGGATAAGTGATATAGGTGTACAAATTTGAATCAACATAAGGTATCTCTTAGGAGATACATTTAAGGCAATCACAAGAGTGAATTTCTTGTGCAAGGAAGAAGTAGAATTTTCCTTTGCATGTAAGACACTATTTAGTGATATTTTGAAATTTTTTATAATAACTTAAAATTATCTCTTATGAGATACCTTTAAAATATTAATAAGAGTGGATTTCCTTTTCAAGGAGTCTCCTAGTAGATACATTTCAAATAGGGACAAAAGTGGATTTCTCCTTCAAGGTACAAGTGCATTTTTCCTTTGCATGGAAGTCACTATTGGGTGATATTTCAAAATATTTTGTAATAACTTCAATTAATCTCTTAGGATATATCTTTGAAACATTCATATGAGTGGATTTTCCCTTCAAGGTATCTCATAGGAGATACATTTCAAATAAGGACAAGAGTGGATTTCCCTTTCAAGGAAAAAAGTAGAATTTTCCTTTACATGGAAGGCACTACTAGGTGATATTTTAAGGGCCTTTGTAATACATTTAAGGTATATACTAAGATATAAATTTCAAACATGCACAAGAGTGGATTTTCCCTTCAAAGTATCTCTTATTAGATACCTTTAAAAAAGGCACAATAGTGGATTTCTCCTACAAGGAATAAGTGGAATTTCCTCTACATAGAAGGCACTATTGGGTGATATTTTGAATTCCATTATAATACCTTTAATATATCTTCCAATAGATACCTTTAAGTCATAAGCGTTGATTTCCTCTTCAAGGTGTCCATTAAGAGATACCTTTCAAATAGGCACAAGAGAGGATTTATCCTTCAAAGAGTAAGTGGAATTTTCCTTTACACAGAATGCACTACTAGGTGATATTTTAAAGCATCATGTAATACTTTCAACATATATTCTAGGAGATACCTTTAAAACATACGTAAAAGTGGACTTCCCCTTAAATGTGTCTCTTAGTATACCTTTTAAATAGGCATAAGAGTGGGTTCCCCATTTAAGGTATCATAAATAAAAAGCACCACCTAAGATCTCAATATGAATTGTAGGTCACCAGGCAATCAAAAGGTGACACATGTCCAAATTTAAATTCAACTAGATAGCTTTGTCATATTCATGCCACATGATTACTTAGTTGTAATTGAGGTGGTATCCATGTGTTAAAAGCTGGCAATCTTTAGATTTAAATCTAAAATTGATGGCAAATCTAATTCAAATTAAAGATAAATTAAATCCAGAGTGACTAATTGATAAAACCAATATATTGAAGTTTGACAAGCTTTCCCATATACAATATCATCAATCAAAACTTGAAACTCATGTTCAAAGTAGGAACATTTTTAACTATGAGATTAGAATAGAACCTATTTCTCTATTCATAAGGGATAAACTCTGGCTCAACCATTGCCTCCATCAATAGATCCTCCAAGTGGTTCTTTAGACAAGACAATGATTAAGTAGATGCAATTCACTATAAATAGATACAAACAACACCATATATTTAAGGTTATTTATTTATATATGTAAGATGGTAAATATATATAATATTTTTATAATAAATTAAGTGCTTTATATATAAGGTGCTTTATATATAAGGTTATTTATACTTTTATATATAAACAAAGTCTTAATGGACTATAGTTTTGCTCCGAAGTCTCAAGTTTTAGCTCTAAAAACTAGTAGCTTAGCTCCAAAGATTGATAGATATGCTCCTAAGATTAAAAATCATCAATGAGAAGAATCCACCTCCATCAATGAGAATCAAAACAATTCCATTAGACCAATAATGCCACAATCCATAATTTGAGGTGACGATTTTTTCAAAACATCTCCAAGAGAATTGATGTGATGATGTTTCCAAATGGTTTTTTAAAATAATATTGATGCAACTATGTTTTAAATAGAGTGTATTTTAAAATGATTTGGTATGATGCATAATTAATTGACATTATTACTCCTAGTACTACCAATAATGACTTTTATAACACACATGACTACTTGACCAGATAAAACATCTTCTCATTATATCTCACATGATCTAAAGAGATAACCATAAATACATCAATCATTCTTGTCATAATCACATCATATAACCTACTTTGCTATTCATTTTTGCATTATTGATATCAAGAATAACTGTCATATCTCTAACTTATTGCTTTCCTTGTGAAAATTTGAGTTATGTGTTTTTATAGTAGAGTCAAATTTACAATTAAATAGTGATCTCTCCCTCTAAGATGAAGTATCTAGAAATGTCTTTAAAACAATAGGTTGGCTTAATTTCTTAAAAATATGCTAGGGATTCTATGAAGAAATTTGTAATAATTCTATGAGAATTTTGATGATCATGTTATTATCAAAGGGAAGACATTAAAATGAATCCCTCTCTATCTGGGATTCCTAAGGATGGATTAGTTGACATTAAAAAGAACAATTTTTTTGACCTAATTTATATTTTTGTTGAAGGAAATGAGCCACACCCCAGACTAGCCAAATCCCCCCAAGGAGTGGCCAAGGGAAATCTAAGAGAAAGTCTTCCTCGACCTTCGTAGAATGTTGTTTTCTAGATAATGAAATATATCACTTGTTATGGTCAGTTTATAGTAGTGGGTGCAGATGCTATGAGACTCCTTCATTTGAATAAAGGAGATGTTCAAGAATAATATATGATCAATCTTCCATTCTTCCTTCACAATGCTTAGATTAATGTTTCTCAGAAGATAAGATGATGTATTGGGTCTACCCACCATCGTGTTTTAGATACACTCACTTGTCACCATTATTTTCTTAGTAAACTAAGGGGTGAAAATGATTTGTCCTCTTTCCTCTAAAATTTTTCTCTAGTTACTACCAAAAAGACACCATGATCTAACTCTCGTCCTTCCACTATAATCTAGATTGAATAACCCATAATTGAAATTGTAGAATGACCATCTCTATTCCCATTGGTTCCAAAGATACTACACTAGATATCAAAGTGATAAATGGGGATTTATTCAAGCACTCCTCTTCCTCCTCCAACTAAACTCTGATGCATTCACTAACTTATCTTACAAGAAGAAGAAGAATAAGATGTATAGGCCATAGAAGAAGTTGTATTTGTAGAGGGAACCCTAGAAGAAGAAGTTTTACCTCAATAAGTACAACATCTTGTGCCCTCTATTGATGATAAGGATAATGAAACTTTGAATGAATAAGATCCATCTTCTCCACATTTTATCTACGAAGAAAAATAATTTTAGAATGCCATGTCTTTATCACACCATAAAGAAACAATCAGAGTGTAAGAAATAGATTTAGATGTTCTCCATTCAACTTTGAAAGGTAAATACTTGATGATTTATAATTTGAAACAAAGGTGGGAAGAATCTGTTACTAGAGTTAGTGACCAAGAAATAATTCTTCAAGGAATACAAGTTGAACACACTACAGTCCATAATGTAATGTTTTCATAGACCCAAGAGTTAAGTAATTTATAGAATTCTCTTGGTATCAAGGACACTTGGATTATTGATTTACATAATTCTCTTGCTATCAAGGATACTAAGATTATTGATTTACAAAATTACAATGTTGACAAGAGTAATTTGATTAATAATCTAAGATAGAGTATTTATTATGTAAATACAATGATTTACCAACATAATAATAGAATAACAGAGATTTTAACTCAAAATTTTGAGTTACAAGCCTATATTCAGGTTATGCAAAGAGAAACATGAGAGATTATTTATGTTTTTTTTCTACATGATCAATATTGTAAATGGAAGATATATATAATCACCCTAGGTTTTTCACATATCATTGAAGATGAACATGTATTTATGGACATTTTTTAAAGAGCACTGAAGAAAGGTAGGATGCCATTTATGAGTTTTATACTTTCAATTTATTGTTAGGATGTCAATCTAGTTTTTTGATAAATTCATTTATTGGAGAAATGCAATTGCGTGCCTTTCTATCTACTCTAAGGAACCAAATGTAATGGTAACAATCCAATAATAATTTTTTGGAATTACAAAGCATCACTAGGTTATACATGAGACCACAATTTCTAAAAGCAAAGAAAATTATTTCTTCTTTTAAATCACTATATCCTATGCATATGAAGAACAAGTGTCATGAGCTATTGAGATCTAATATTTCTTATTTTAGAGATTTTATAAAAAAAACATTATGCCAATGGTTTCAATGCAAGTCTTTCCATGTGGGTGATATTGCCTATTGAGTTGAATCATATGGAAGTCCTTAGCCCCATCAATATTAAATGGAGTCTAAGAAGAGACAAATAGTTTTATAGATAATCAGTTAGATATTAGAGGAAGAGGTTTAAATGTCTAGATTGGGATGAGGTTTAGTCCTCTTATCATTTTATGTCCTCTATCTCCATGGTGGTTTTGTATTTCTCAAGTAAAAGTTGAATTTGAAGCTTGAGTGCATGTAGTTCTCAGAGATCTTTGATTCTTGCCAAGGGGCTACCATGATTGGGGCCATCATTTTGAAGTTTATGATCTGGGTGAGAGATTTGAATTAGGAAATTTGGATAAGGATCAGTCATCCCACTTCTTTAAAAGAGGATTTGCAAAAGGTAAAGGGTGGGGGAGAAATGATGATCATTTCATATATCTCACCATAGTTATATAAGCTATCCCTAAAGTGTTACGTTTGGTTATATATTGTATTGCATATAATAGTTAATGTTTGATCTAAGTAGGATATGAATGCAATTTATTCATTGTTTATATGTAATCTATTGTTGATTCTTTACCTTTATTGTGAATTACTTGGATGAATAGTGTAGTTTTGAGTATAGCAACACATCCCATGGATGGTGTAATTTTGAGTAGAGGAACACATCCCAAGGATGGGGTAATTTTGAGTACAACAAAACATCCTAATGAGGGGTAATTTTGAGAAGGCAATATATAGTTTTTACAATTCTTTCAGCTACAATTTTTAGGATTCAAAAAGTGAGCTCCAATGATTAAACACTCAAAGACACTCCAAAGATGCTCCATAATTGCTTTGAATATGTTATGGGTGTACTCCAAAGACATACATAATATGCTCTGACTAAGTCTAAGAATACTCCAAAGATCTGTACAAGGTGATCAAAATAACTATACTAGATGCTTCAAAGATATATCAATGTAAATTATGTGCAATACATGCTACCGAGGGAAATTAGGAGAATTTTAATAGAAAAATTTTGGTTAACAAAAAATAAAAAATTTATTAGATGTAAATAATAGTTGGAAACCACAAAAAAAGGAGCAACCATACAAATCTTTATCCCCCTGCTACTTCTCACCCCTCAAAAACTTCACCCTAAACAATAGTTTCTCCTATATAATAGTTGTAGATATTTTTAAAAGATATTTTTTATTATTAAATAATGCATGGGACCCCTCTACCCAAGAATATTGACACACCATGAAAAATTTTACCACTCAAAATAATAATGCTAGGTGTTATTGAATCATTCATTTATTAAATTTTATGATGCGACATGAAGGAAAAATTTTGCCACCCCGAAAGATGACTTTTCAATTTAGTCTAAAATAGAAACAATTCAACTCAAATAATAATAACCTAGAATATGCCAAAAAATGACTTTTCAATTTAATATAATATAGAAAGAATTTCCAGTATTTGAATAGAGCCAATAGATGAATGAAATGACGTGATAGAGATGGTGGAACCATTGAAAACCTCTCACATCATGACACTTTTTACTATGATTATTTTCTTATAGTTAATAAAAAATGTCTATTTTCCCCTCACATTCAACATTTGGGTCCTTATTGAATTCATGTAATTTCTAAACAACCTAATCACTACCATCTCATTATCTCATCCATTTCATAACAAAAATATAGGTCTCTCTAAATCTCAAAGATTTCATAACTTAAAGCAATAAATAATAAATAAAAGTTTCATGTCTAACCAAAAAAATCACAAATTTTAGATAAAGTAAAACAATATATTGCATAGATTAAATACCTAAGAAGAAGCACCCGCATAAATGATAGTGAAAAATGGGGTGAAAACTTCCACCACTAAAACCACACCTACATAAATGATAGTGAAAAATGGGGTCAACACTTCCACCACTATTGCCACAGTTAACCTTTAAATAGTCAATAAAATAATGTTTTTTGGCCTTCAAAAGGGAAAGAGAAAAACTAAGACAAAATAATGGAAAGAGAAAAAGATAAACTTAAACCTAATTTTGAAGTGCATGGGAAAAGTATTTTTAAAAAACATTATATATATATATATATATGTATGTATGTATGTATATATATATATATATATATATATATATATATATATATATATATATATATATATATATATATATATATATATATATATATATATATATATATATATATATATATATATATATATATATATATATATACATACATACATACATATATATATATATATATAATATATATATATATATAAAATTGGTAACCAATTATTTTTTGACCAAGTGATTTAAACATAAATAAAAAATAATAATAAACTTAGTTTTTTAATATAAAAAAATTATAAATATTTATTGTTTATTATAATTATTCTAATTTAAAAAGTTTATTCATATTTTTTCATTAAATTACATGATTAAATTTTGTAATAGGGATTTGACTCCTTAGTTTTCACCCCCATATAATAACTTTTAGATAATTTATTAAATTTACCATTTCAAATACTTGTGAGAGCGAGTCAACTTTCTTGAATTAATAAACTATTAATATTTAGAGACGAATTCAACCCCAAAATGGTAATTAAAATAAATGACTCAAAATCATACCTAGTAACTCAAAACATAGACATGGGAAAGGATTTTTTGAGGTTATCTAAATTATGGTTATGTGAGGGAATAAGTAGTATACACCATATCAATCTATAAAAATTAAATTTTCATTCATGACAACAAGCCATGTGATATCAAAATGCAAAGTAGGGTTAAACATTTTGGCCAACAACACATTGAGTACTTCAACTTTGAAGCCTAATATTGGGGTTGAAACCAATGGAGTTACAATTTTGACATAGATATTGTTCTAATGATTTAGAATTAATAGGATCTTCCATAATAAGTGGAGTTTTATCCATATTAGGGATTTGACTCCTTAAATTTTAGCCCCCACCCATAGGAATTATACCTTTGAGATAATTTAATTCACCAATTCAAATACCTATGAGGGTGAGTCACCTTTCTTGAACTTACAAACTAATATTTGGAGAGGAATTTGAACCCATAATGGAAATTAAAATAAGTGACACAATATAATACATAGTAACTCAAATACCTCTTGGGAAAGTATTTTGTGTGCTTATCTAAATTATGGTTTTGTGAGGGAATATTAAGCAGTCTAACTCAAAACACTTACTATATATAATATTTTTATATATATAGAATTAATTGAATCCACTTATAGATATCTAAATATATATTTTTATAATTTAAGAAATTCCATTCTAATAAAATAACAATAGACTTGATGCAAAAAATTACACTTGATGGGTCTCCTACCATGGGTTTTTGGATCACATTCAAGGGATCATTAGCTTCAATTAGAAAATGTTCAATAGTCTGATACAAGACCATAGTACAATGAAAAATATATAATTTTAAATATTTAAATATAATTAGAATCATCATGATGGAACTTTTGAATTGATGGTAATGATTTAAAAATAAATTATTATTAGGCTCTTCCATAATAAGTGGAGTTTCATCCACATTTTTTTAAGATGTAATATTATTAATTATTAGGAGAAACAAGTGGTGGTGGTATAATGGTATGCATACACATTAGAATACATGGTTTATTTCAAACCTATATGTCCACTTCAAATTTTTATATTATTTCTAAACCCAAAATTCTTTTTAGTCACTTCTGATTTTTTTAACGTCGTTGTAACAAAAACAATTTCTCCATTGCAATCACAAAGACAAAACTTGATCACCCACAACTATGCTTCTTATCTAACAAATATAAATTCCCCTTAATTAAAAATAAGGGAGTTATCTTTTTGATGTAGAGATTATGCTAATGATTTAACAAAAATAGGCTCTTGCATAATAAGTGGAGTTTCATCCACATTTTTTCAAAATGATATAACATAAGCAAATTGTCTAAATTTAGGGATTTGGATCCTTAATATTTATTCCCCATGGAATTATACCTTTGAAATAATTTAATTAACCAATTTAAATACCTATGAGGGTGAGTTTCCTTTCTTGAAATTACAAACTAATATTTGGAGATGAATTCAACCCTAAAATGGTAATTAAAATAAGTGATACAAAATTATACCTAGTAACTCAAATACCTATTGGGAAAGGATTTTGTTTAATTATCTAAATTACACTTTATGGGTCTCCTACCATCAATTTTGGAGCACATCCAGGGGATCATCAGATTCAATTAGAAAATGTTCAATAATTTTCTACAAGACCATAGTACAATCAAAATTATAGATGTTCAAATATGGAAATAGAATTAAAATTATCATAAAAAAACTTTAAAACCAATGGTAATGATTAAGAAATAAATTATTATTATTAGGCTCATGAAAAATAAGTGGAGTTTCATCCACATTTTTTTTAAATGTAACATTATTAATTATTAAGAGAAACAAGTGGTGGTGGTATAATTGTAGGCATACACATTAGAATAAATGGTGTCTTTCGAACATATATGTCTACTTCAAAATTTTATCATATTTCTAAACCCAAAATTCTTCTTGGTCATTTATAATTTTTTTAACAACGTTATAACAAAATCAATTTTCTCCATTACAATCACCAAGATAAAATTTGATCACCCACAATTGTGCTCCTTATCTAGTGAATATAGATTCCCCTTGATCAAAACCAAGAGAGTTATAATTTTCATGTAGAGATTATGCTAATGATTTATAAAAAATAGGCTCTTACATAATAAGTGGAGTTTCATCTAAAATTTTTGAACTTGATGTAACATAGATAAATTGTCTAAATTTAGGGATTTGACTCAATATTGAGCCACCCCTTCCAAGAATTATACCATTGAGATAGTTTAATTTAGAAATTCAAATACCTATAAGGGTGAGTCACCTTTCTTAAACTTACAAACTAATATTTGGAGATGAATTCAACCCCAAAATAGTAATTAAAATAAGTGATACAAAATCATACCTAGTAACTCAAAGACCTCTTCAGAAAGGATGTTTTTGTGCTTATCTAAATTACACTTGATGGGTCTCCTACCATGGGTTTTTAGATAACATCTAGGGGATCATCAAATTCAGTTAGAAAATGTTGAATAATTTTGTACAAGACCATAGAACAATGAAAATTATAAAATTTCAAATATGGAAATACAAGTAAAATTATGATCATGGAACTTTAGAATTGATGGTAATGATTTAGAAATAAATTATTATTAGGCTCTTGCATAATAAGTGGAGTTTCATCCTTTTTTTTTGAAGATGTAACACTATTAATTATTAGGAGAAATAAGTGGTGGTGGTATAATAGTAGGAATACACATTGGAATAGATGGTTTCTTTCGAACATATATGTCTACTTAAAAAATTTATTATATTTCTAAATAGAAAATTCTTCTTGTTTTCTTATAATTTTCTTAACACCATAGAAACAAAAGCAATTTATCTTTTACAATCACTAAGACAAAACTTGATCACCTACAATTGTTCTCCTTATCCAATGAATACAGCTGCCCCCTAATCAGAACCAAGGGAGTTACAATTTTGATGTAGAGAATATGTTAATGATTTAGAAAAAATAGGCTCTTGCATAATAAGTGGAATTTCATCCAAATTTTTTGAACTTAATGTAACATAATAAAATTATCTAAATTTATGGATTTGACTCCTTAATATTTATCCCCTTAGGAATTATACCTTTAAGATAATTTAATTCAATAATCCAAATACCTATGAGGGTTAGTCACCTTTGGTGAACTTACAAAATAATATTTGGAGATGAATTCAACCCCAAAATGGTAATTAAAATAAGTGACACAAACTAATACCTAGTAACTCAAATACCTCTTGGGAAAGGATTTTGTGTGCTTATCTAAATTACACTTGAAGGGTCTCCTACCATGGGTTTTTGGATAACATCTATGGGATCATCAAATTCAATTAGAAAATGTTTAATAATCTGCTACAAGACCATAGTGCAATGAAAATTATAAAAGTAAAAATATATAAATCAAAGTAAAATTATTATCATAGAACTTTGGAACTAATGGTAATGATTTAGAAATAAATTATTATTAGGATCTTGGATAAAAAGTGGAGTTTCATCCACGTTTTTTGAAGATGTAACATTATTAATTACTAGGATAAATAAGTGGTGGTCGTGGTATAATGGTAGGCATACACATTGGAATAGATGGTGTCTTTCAGAAATATATGACCACTTCAAACTTTTATCATATTTCTAAACCCAAAATTCTTCTTGGTCACTTCTAATTTTCTTAACATCATAACAGAATAAATTTCTCATTTGCAATCACCAAGATAGAACTTTATCACCTACAATTGTGTTCCTTATCTATCGAATACAGATGCACCCTTATAAAAACCAAGGGATTTGTAATTTTTATCTAGATAGTATGATAATGACTTATAAAAAATAGGTTCTTGTATAATAAGTGGAGTTTCATCCACATTTTTAAAACTTGATGTAACATAAGCAAATTATCTAAATTTAGGGATTTGAATACTTAATATTTAGTCTCCCCCCAAAAAAAATTATGCCTTTGAGATAACTTATTTCAATAATTCAAATACTTGTGAGAATGAGTCACCTTTCTTAAACTTACAAACTAATATTTGGAGGTGAAATGAACCCCAAAGTGATAATTAAAATAAGTGACACAAAATAATACCTAGTAACTCAAAGACCTCTTGGAAAAATATTTTGTGTACTTATATAAATTAAACTTGATAGGTCTGCTACCATGGGTTTTTGGATCACATCCAAGGGATCATTAGATTCAATTGGAAAATGTTTAATAATCCACTAAAATACAATAGCACATTGAAAATTATAGAAGTTTAAATATGAAAATAAAAGTAAAATTATCATCATAGAACTTTGGAACCAAATGTAATAATTTATAAATAAATTATTATTGGGCTCTTGCACAATAAGTAGAGTTTCGTCCACATTTTATTTATATGTAACATGATTAATTATTAGGAGAAATAAGTGGTGATGGTATAATGGTAGGCATACACATTTAAATAGATGGTGTCTATTGAACATATATGTCCACTTCAAATTTTTATTGTATTTCTAAACCCAAAATTCTTCTTGGTCACTTCTAATTTTTTTAATTCCATTGTAACAAAAGTAATTTTTCCATTACAATCACCAAGATAATACCTAATCACCCATAAATGTGCTCCTTATCTAGTGAATACAAATACCCCCTGATAAAAACCAATGGAGTTAAAATTTTGACATAGAAATTATGCTAATGATTTAGAAAAAATAGGCTCTTTCATAATAAGTGGAGTTTCATCCACATTTTTCAACTTGATGTAACATAAGAAAATTGTCTAAATTTAGAGATTTGACTTCTTAATATTTAGCCCCCCTAGAATTATTCCTTTGAGATAAATAAATTCACCAATTCAAATACCTTTGAGTGTGAGTCACCTTTATTGAACTTAAAAACTGATTTATGGAGACAAATTTAACCCCAAAATGATAATTAAAAAATGTGACACAAAATAATACATAATAACTCAAAGACCTCTTAGGAAAGGATTTTCTGTGCTTATCTGAATTACACTAGATGGGTCTCCCACCATGGATTTTTGGATCACATCCAAGGGATCATCAGATTCAATTAGAAAATGTTCAATAATCTAATACAAGACCATAGTACAATAAAAATTATAAAATTTCAAATATGGAAATAGAAGTAAAATTATCATCATAGAACTTTGGAATCAATGGTAATGATTTAGAAATAAATTATTATTAGGCTCTTGCATAACAAGTTGAGTTTCATCCACATTTTTTGAAAATGTAACATTATTAATTATTAGTAAAAAAAAGTGGTGGTGGTATAATGGTAGGCATACACATTGGAATAGATGGTGTCTTTATAACATATATGTCTACTTCAAATTTTTATCATATTTCTAAACCCAAAATTTTCTTTGGTCGCTTCTAATTTTTTTAACACCATTGTAAAAAAATAAATTTATCCATTTTAGTCACCAAGACAAAATAAGATAACCCATAATCATGCTCCTTATTTAGTGAATGCAGATGCCCCTTGATCAAAACCAAGGGAGTTACAATTTTGATGTAGAGATTATGCTAATGATTTAGAAAAAATAGTCTCATGCATAATAAGTGTACTTTCATATTCATTTTTTGAACATGATGTAACATAAGAAAATTTTCTAAATTTATGGATTTCACTCCTTAATATTTAACCTCCCCCAAAATTATACCTTTGAGATAATTTAATTCAATAATTCAAATATCTGTGAGGGTGAGTTACCTTTTGTTGAACTTACAAAGTAATATTTGGAGACAAATTTAACCCCAAAATGGTAATTAAAATAAGTGACATAAAATCATACCTAGTAACTCAAAGACCTCTTGGGAAAGGATTTTGTGTGCTTATCTAAATTACACTTGATGGGTCTCCTACCATGAGTTTTTGGATCACATCTAGGTGATCATCAAAATTAGAAAATGTTTAATAATCCACTACAAGAACATAGTACAATGAAAATTATAGAAGTTCAAATATGGAAATAGAAATAAAATTATCATCATGAAACTTTAGAACTGATGTTAATGATTTAGAAATAAATTATTATTAGGCTCTTCAATAATAGTAAGTGGAGTTTCATCTAGATTTTTTAAATATGTAACATTATGAATTATTAGGATAAGTAAGTGGTGATGGTATAATAGTTTTCATACATATTGCAATAGATGGTGTCTTTCAAACATATATTATTCACTTCAAAATTTTATCATATATCTAAACCCAAATTTCTTCTTGGTTGTTTCCATTTTTTTTAATACCATTGTAACAAAATTAATTTATCCATTGTAGTCACTAAGATAAAACCTAATCACCCATAAATATGCTCATTATCTAACGAATATAGATGCCCCTTGATCAAAAGCGAGGGAGTTTAAATTTCGACTTAGAGACTATGCCAATGATTTAGAAAAAATAGGCTCTTATATAATAAGTGGAGTTTCATCCACATTTTTTGAAGATGTAACATAATACAATTATCTAAATTTAAGGAATTGACTCCTTAATATTTAGCTTGCCCCCAGAATTATGCTTTTGAGATAATTTAATTCACTAATTAAAATACCTATGAGGGTGAGTCACCTTTCTTGAACTTAGAAACTAGTAATATTTGGAGACAAATTCAACCCCAAAATGGTAATTAAAATAATAGACATAGAATCATACCTAGTAATTCAAATATGTCTTAAGAAAGGATTTTGTGTGATTATCTAATTTACACTTGATGGGTCTCCTACCATGGGTTTTTGGACCACATCCAAGGGATCATCAAAATTAGAAAATTTTCAATAATTTGCTACAAGACTATAGTACAATGAAAATTATTAAAGTTAAAATATTAAAATAAAAGTAAAATTATTACCATGGAACTTTGGAACTGATGGTAATGATTTAGAAATAAATTATTATTAAGCTCTTGCATAATAAGTGGAGTTTCATCCATAGTTTTTGAAGATGTACCATTATTTAATTATTAGGAGAAAAAAGTGGTGGTGGTATAATGGTAGGCATACACATTGGAATAGATGGTGTCTTTTGAACATATATGTCCACTTCAAATTTTTATCGTATTTCTAAACCTAAAATTCTTCTTGGTCACTTTTATTTTTTTTAACACCATTGTAACAAAATCAATTTATCCATTGAAATCACCTAAACAAAACTTGATCACCCAGTACTATGCTTTTTATCTAGGAAATATAGATGCCCCTTCATCAAAACCAAGGGAGTTACAATTTTGATGTAGAGATTGTGCTAATGATTTAGAAAAAGATAGGCTCTTACATAATAAGTGGAGTTTCATTCACATTTTTTGAAGATGTAACATAATCAAATTGTCTAAATTTAAGGATTTTACTCCTTAATATTTACCTCCCCCCATAATTATAATTTTGAGATAATTTAATTCACCAATTCAAATACCTGTGAGGTTAGGTCACCTTTTTTGAACTTACAAACTAGTAATATTAGGAGATGAATTCAACCTCAGAATGGTAATTATAATAAGTGACACAAAATCATACCTAGTAACTCAAAGACCTCTTGCGAAAGGATTTTTATCCTTATCTAAATTAATATGGTTATGTGAGGGCATATTAAATACTCTATCTCAGAACACTTTCTACATATATATATATATATATATATATATATATATATATAGACTTTCATGAATCCACTTATAGATATCTATATGTACATTTGTATAATTTAGGGAATTCCATTCCAATCAAATAGCAACAAACTTGTCACAATAAATTACACTTGGTGGATCGCCTACCATGGGTATTTAGATCACATCCAGGGGATCATTAGAATTAGAAAATGTTTAATATTTTGCATCTGATACAAGACCATACTAGTATGATGGAAATTTTATAAATTCCAATATGGAAATAGAATTAAAATTATCATCATGGAACATTAGAACTGATGGAAATGATTTGTAGATAATTATTAATAGGCTCTTGTGAATGCATAATAAGTGGAGTTTCATCCACATTTTTTTGTTCAAGATGTAACATTATTAATTATTAGGAGAAACAAGTGGTGGTGATATAATAGTACACATACATATCATTGGAATAAAATTGGCTTATTTCAAACATATATGTCCACTTCAAATTTTTATCATATTTATAAACCCATAATTCTTATTGGTCCACTTCTAATTTATTTATACGCCATTTTAACAAAATCAATCTCTCCATTACATTCACCAAGATAAAACTTGATTGAAACTAAGGGTGTTGTAATTTTGACATAGTGATTTTGTTAGGAGGCTATCTATTTACATAAAGAATGCAAGTCATCATAGACTAAAGTCTGTGCGGCTCTCGGGTCATTGCATTGGTGATTTACTGATGTTGGTCATTATGGGTCCTTCTCTACCGATGTCAGTCTTCAGATAGCTGATGTCAGTCACTGGGGATCTCTCCCTGCTGATGTCAGTGTCTAAGCGAATCTGCAGATTCTGATAAGTTTGTACCCATAATTATTTTTAAGATGAACTTATTTTGACATCAATGTCATGGATTTGGAGTAAATAGTAGGTTTAATTGATGGTTTAAAATATTTCACTTCACATAACCCATCTTATCAAATATCAAGGTGGTATTAAACTTAAAGAGGCATGAGGGAAGCCTCTAGGCTCTCCCACGCCACATGATGCCATCATTTTAGCCAATAACAACCTCCATACTTCATTAATGTCAATTTATTATCTAAATACTTTCATATATTTTAATATTAATAAATATTATTATATCATATTATATATATTAATATAGATTATAAATCAATATTATATGCACAACAAATCTAATGAAAATAATGTGCACAACATATTACGTCAAAGAGTAAATGTATCAAATATTAATAAGAAATGGATATCTATGAATGTTAAATCATGCATCCATGCATCATTATCAATTGGATATGTAGTGAAGTGATTTTAAAATTATCATTTATAGGGCCAAATAATATCAATGTAGTAAAATCAAGAATCACAACAACTTGGTTTATTAATATTATAAAAATTATAATATATCTATATATTATTTTTAATGATAAAAAAATAATATTAATTTTTTAACAAAATTAAATGAATTTTTATTCTCTATAATTCCACTTAACATCAAAAAATTGGTAAATGTGATCACAAGTATAGATTTAAAACTCTATGTCACTTTGCCATGTGTGTAGTAGATGGCATAGATTACTTCGAAGAGAGAATATATCAAACATTATTATGTTTTCAAGGGATTAAATTTAAATTTTTCAATCACATATCAACATTGAAGTATTCAAAAGCATTAAATTTGATGTTGCAGATGACACTTGTCATTCAGGATAGTTGGCATAGTAAATCATGCTAATTATTAATTTTCAGTAGCCCTTCAAATTTGGTTATAAAAAATATATAAACTATTCAAATGAATTGAGTATGTTCTACTTTTATACAAAATGAGTATCAAATTTTAGTTAACGATCATGTCTTTTGACTTCCAATTTAAATTATTGATACACAATTCTTTTGTTCAAAATATTGAAATTAAGATAAAGTGTAAATCAACATCTATCATGATGAGTTTATTTCTCCACTCTAATCCTTTGGTTTATTTATTAATTTATAAGACCAAAATGATAATTTTCTCACTAACTTCTATTTTGAAGTCTTACTATGATATGTGTTTATTGGTGTTTCTGACTGTAGGTACCAAAAAGTGAGTTGGAGATGTGTTCATTAGTTCCCATAAACAAGAATTTTTGGTTATTTTTGACTTGTGTATATCATGGCCTTGTTCATGGTTTTTTTGTAATGCATAGTAACTACTAGGATTCATGTATTCAATACACCTATTTTCAAAAGTAAGAATACAAACAAAATTTGATAACCAACCATTATCATAGACTAGGAGTAATGATAGTTAGTGTTTTTCATAGATGTGATTGGATGCTTTGTATGTGCACTTGTGGCCTTCTATATTTTTTTATCCATTTATGAGGATGTGAATCATGTTCTATGTTATTTGGAATGGAAAATTATCTCTATCGACTAAATTTTATTTTCTTTTGCTTCTATAGTTTAGGTCTTTGCTTACATAATAGACCATAATTCATGATTTATGAACCTTTATGGTTTGTGATGCTTCAGGATCCAATCTATTTTAAGAAATAAAAAATATTTAAACATGATAGGTTGGGTGCATATCTAATTATAGTGGTGTTTCTAATTGGATTTGATGGAAGCTAATTATGGTTATCTATGCTCTAATAATACATTAGAATAGATGGTGTCTTTGGAACATATATGTCCCCTTAAATTTTGATGTAGATATTACATGATAGGAGTATCTCTCTTTACATGTAGAATGTAATCCATCATAGACTGAATCATTACATGGTGATTCAGATCTTGATTGATCTACACCCACAATTATCTTTAAATATGATCTTAATTAATATTTTAACATTGTCAAGGTTTTGGAATTACTAGGTTTAACTATCAATTATAAATTTACCCCTCACCAATACATGTATACATACATTATATGTCATGATATTTGTGTGTGCATGTTTGAAGAGTTGTACACATGGACATGGGTGAGTGCATAGTGAAGTGAAATAAATTTTTTAAATCTATATATGTCTTCACCTTATATATCCCCTCCTACACACATGAGAAAAATAAACCAAGTGAAACTCTATACATTTCTTGGTTAAGTTGAAAGCATAAAAAATGATTTGATTTTATTAAAATCTATGTGGTCTGATGGAAGCTTAGGGTTATCCTGGGTAGCAACGAATCTTATTGGGATGCCAAGTATGGTTAGGCCTAGAGAACCCTTGAGCATGCTCTAGAAAGGCTTTTTATAGCATGTACATAGGGTATGAATGTGTGTGTGTGTGTGTATAAAATTGAGTAACATTATACATAAATTATACATTTTATTTTAAAAATACTAGAGAAAAGGTCCCAATAGTTGTGCATGTTCCAATTACCAAATAGGACTTTTGTTAACATGTCCTCCATTGATGGATCATATTGGTGTGTATAAATATTAAAGTGCACTTGAAGTTGAACATATAGTATCTAATACTTGTTATTTATTCTATAAAATTAAAATTAACTAATCACATCTTGACAAGTAAGACTCAAGTATTGATACTCTTATGCACAACTATTGGTACTCCAAAGGTTAAGCTTTGGTCATAGGTTTAAAAAATGGATTTTGTGACCTCTCATGATAAAATTGGTTATATCATTAAAATTTTGTATAATGTATTAGATCTTGAAACCTTAGTTATAAGTAGTTAAGATGACGTATTAAAATTTTCAAAATAGAATGTGATGTTATAGCACATTAATTCAATGTACAAATTTAGGGTGCATGGCTACTAGGATCTTTCTCAACATATTAACATATATACTATATAATAATAATATAATATAGAATATTGTAATAGTATATTGCATTATATAATATATTTTTATATTATATAGTTTAAATAAATATTATTTATTTAAATATAATATACATAAATATCATTTTAATATATTAAATATATCACTTGCCTTCAATTCAACTTGACTGCTTAAAATGCATTTTCATTCAAAATTAGGAAAGAGTCCCCAATGAATTTGAAATTAAAATTTACTATGAAAAATAGGGTCTATATAATTTTCACACATTTTTAAGAGAAACAAAAATCATCGAACATGTGTGACCACTAATATATTCCTATTCCTACATATTCTTAGTTTTTTTTAATAGACACTATAGAGTGCTAACAAATCAGAACAGAGTAGGTTGTAGAGTGTCTAGAGGATTGACCATATTTGTTGCTGCCATTTCTATAGATCCTTATTTTTGAGTATTTAATCTTAATAGTGTTCAATATATTTTTTACTCTAGCTAAAATAGGTAGAAATCCTTAATTTCAGGTATCTAATCTTAATAGTATTTAATATATATTTTTATATCTAAAATGTGTGATTTATCTCTCTTAACTTGGCCCTTTTATTCATTTTTTAACACCTTAATATGTTATTAAATCAATATGATTTGGATGTAATAATTTTTACCTTAATGGAGCACTCTCAGTTGTGATGTCAATGAGTCTTCTACTAAAGGAGCACACACATGTGTATTGTTTGAGAAAACATGGTTTAAAAATTCTAACACTATAATTTTATAAAATAATACAATAAATATTATTCCAAATGTTATGCTTATATATACTTCAATAAATGTTTAATAAAAAATAGTACAATTTTTAAGAGTGTGTGTCAACCTCAGGGAGGCCCTATGTTGCCCTAGGTTTCATTGAGCCCTACTGGAAATCCCATTTAAAAAGGAAAAGAGGTTAGAGTCAAGTAGGTGTATAAGATAAAAAAGGGTAGACTCCACCAATTGTAACTTAATAAGGGTAGACTTCTTGTTTGGTTTAAATTATATGGAAAATAGTTTCACAATAATTACTTTGCACCTTGTTTGATCATCTTCATCATCTAGTGAAAACTAACTAATTGCATAGATTTAGCCAATAAACCATGCAGTTCAAATGTCCTTCCTACAAGACATGTAACCTAGAATTCAAAGAAACCATTCCAATTTAAGACATAAAATTAACAATTGAGAGAAAGCTATTTAGCAATGGACATATCAAATGTAGACAATCTTTGTATAATTCCTTGATTATATTAATTTCTTCAAGCGTATAAAATTTGCTCAAAATTATCTCTTTTATAAATGGTAATGCTTGCCTTTATAGAAAGGTCAGGAAGTCTGCTAGTTAATTACAATCTACAAGTGTACAAAAGATGAGGATAGTTGTCCTTACAAGTTATAGAATACACTTATTCTTCACATTTACACTGACTAAGGGGAAATATGCTAATAAACTAGAATATTCCCTACAAAAGAAAATTCTTATTCTAGATATTACAATGTTCTTTACAAAAAGGAATATTAGCCACTAGGTGGGCCTTGTTGATGCTTCTAAATGAACCATATGTGCTCTTAATGTTCAAAGAACACTTATTATTTTAGAATTTAATAAATTCAAGGCATGAGTAGTAGGTTTTAGCAATCTAGTTTCCTATGGTGAAATAGTAACAGAGCAAGATGAACTGTTCCACAATATTTGTAAGATTTAATGGTTATGAGCCACCTTGGTTCATTACTTTGTGAGCCCATGTTGATACTTGGTGAATTTCCCTAGATTTAAACTACACACTAGACTAACTAGTTATGGATGATGTATTTAAACTAAGATAAATTATTTAAAGAAAAGAGCAAAAGGAAGGGTAATCCAGGAATGAAATAAGTGATTACTAGTCTCAATCATGAACATTATGACAAAGTTTCAAGAACACTAAGCATATATTTACCTAGTATTTAATGTAAAGTAGCTTATGCTCACATTTCATTACACACTAGGAAAAATTCTAAAGATGAGATGAAGATACAAGTGAGAACTAAATCTACTTTAAAATTTAGCTATAACATCTAAATAACTAATGCACATCATTGATGTAGAGAAAATAAAATGAAGTAAATTAGAGATCCTCTCAACTAACCTATCATATCACAAGTTATTAACCATATAAATAATGATATAGCCTATTATTTGAATAAACTATTCATATTCAAGACCTAGAAAAGTAATTCATAGAATAACTATCTTAGTAATCAACACATCAAATGGACAATGCTTGAAGAATTCCTTGATTGTATTACTTACTTCAAGTGTATAAAAATGGCTCAAAATTCCCCTTTTACAAAATGGTAAATACATGCCTTTATACAAGAGCTAGGCAATATACCAGTTGATTACAAAATACAAGTGTACAAAGATAAATACAACTATCTTTATAAGTTCTAGAACACACATGCTTTTCTCAATTATGCTAACCTAGAGGCAACCATGCTAACAAACTATCATGCACCTTTACTATAGAATATTCTATTATAATATGTTACAAAATTTATATTAGAATATAATATTGCTTTAACTTGTTGGTGGGGCCCTTATTTGTTGTTGGATGATGCTCATAACCTTTTTAAGTTGTTCATCAACTAGCTTGAAGTCCATAATAGGCTTCATGATGCATTACTCCTCTTGGTCTGCTAGATCTTTGAAATCCTTATTATTTATGGCCAAATCCTCCTTTATGCTCCTCTCACCTATATTGAATATCATATTCAATATTTTGCTATTATCTTGCCAAAATTGAACTTTACTTTTCCCTTAAATCTCTTGAGTCATTAGAGTGGTTGTATGCCTAAAATCCTCATCATTAATGAGACCAAGGGTAGTGGGTTGTGTAGGATTGGAAAGCATGGTCTTAATAAGTTGCTCAATTCTATTGATGAGCTTCTTTTCATCTTCTAGGAGTTCCTCCACCTTGGTGTGCCAGTCACTCAAGCTTTGAATCTTATCAATAACAATCCCCAAGATTGTACCTAAGTGTCCCATACTAATGGTTCTAAATTTTGGGATCTACTTCCTCACTTGGATGTTGAGGATCTAATCAATCTTGTCCTCTAAGGCCTACCATTGGGTGACCAAGTCTTTGGCTAATGAACTCTATTCCTCTAACACACTCTACCTTAGTTTTGTTGACTTAAATTCCTTAAACATTTCATAAAAAATTCTTTAAGCATCTTGATCCTAGCCTTTGGGGTTGATTGAATAGCCTACATTTGAAAATTTTCCCTTTCCCTCTCTAAATTATGGATCCTTTGTTTTAAACCCTAGAATCCAACCCTATATTTTTTTGATTATATTAAGCTTTCCACATCCTCCTCATATATGGTATCCCCACCATGATATTGTCCTATAATATGGGTCAACCCTATAAAAGTATCTACCTTTTGAGAGGTGAATTCTTCTATCAAAACAATGGATATCCTAGTTGTAATCTTTTCTAAGCCTATTGTCTCAAGATTGAAGGGAACTATTGTAATAGGCTCCTTAAATTCATGAGTCTTTGGGATCTATATACCTATATTACTTGATGCTCCTAGAGCATCCATCCTTTTGGCCTTTAGGCCTTGGGTGACTACAATTATTCTCTCCTCATGTTACTTTACAATGTCCTTCACCCAAGGTTAATTATTTTCATGAATTCTAGGGTACACAACTCTTGTTAAGGCCTAAGAGTGAAAAAGAGATGGGATCTTTTGAAATTTCCCATAGATGAACTAGTCAAGAATGACTAGTCTATGTATTATAAATTTATCACTAAAGAGATTGACTTAACTAGTGGGATGAGTGAAGGTCAACCTAATCCTCTTTCTTGGTTGCATAAGGACCAATGTTAATTCTACCTTTCCTATATCCTTAAAGGGATCCTCCTCCTTATCTTGAGTATAGGCATCTGTAAGATCCTTGAAGGAATTCTCAAGTATTTATTTAGGCCCCAAGTCAATCATGTCAATCTACTAAACTAGGGAAGGTGGCTTTTATGGGAGTGCTAAAGGTGGTGGCCCCTCTCTGGGTCTCTCTTCAAGCTCTACCTTTCCAACCTTCTCCTTTCCTTTATCATGTTCCACCTAAACTTGCATTACACCTTGTTATTGGGGCTATGGCTCTAATTTATTTTCCAAAGGATACTCATGAGCTATTCTAGATAAACAGGGTGATGGGTGATATTGTAATGAATGCATCTACCATATTTTTCTATATGGCTTATTATCTCTAGTCAATATGTGTTCTAGTTTAATATTATGGTCCTGAATCCTAACTAGCACCTCTTGCAAAGTTATTGGCATTGATGTGGATTGTATAATGAACCCCAAGATGATGCATATAGTCAATATTTTGGAGCTTCTTGTCTTTTAAATGATCATCCACTTTATTTATAAGATCCCACATTTGGAGTTCATCTAGTTAGAAACTAAATAAATCCCTATGTGCGGACATGATTTCCACTTATTTCCATTCTTTGGTCAATGTTTTACAAATATTAATTTTTAAGGGGTGGACCAAACACTTCCTCTTTTCCTTACACATTTTTTCAATTCCCTACATGAGTTGAGAGGCAATATCTTTCTCTATGAGCTTATTTGGGACAAGTACTGACAACTTACAAGGTTAAGAAATGATCCCCTCTATCATTCTAATCATGTAATCAGGATAATACCATACATCCCCAACCATTTTTACATACCTCTTGATGAGCGGGTGGACCTTAGGCATGGGAACAACTATAATAGCTTCTACTAAAGCTAGATAAATGAAATCATAAATGAATTGCATATGATTCATATGCTTGAATATGTGTAGCTTGAATTAGAAGTTTGAGATGGTTGTTCTACCTTCTAGGGACCATTTCATAATACTAGGGAAGGTATTTAAAGAAATAATTACATTAATTAGGTATGACATCATGAATAAATGCTTGGAGGAGTTCCTCTTAAGAGCATTGAATTGTTTGGCCAAGAAAATGTTGATTATATCTCTAATTAGAGGCTTAATCTTCTCTTCAACCATGAAGTGTTTTTAGGGGACCCAAATTTTATTTACATAGGTCATTAAAGAGCCTTTAGAGGCTAAATTAAATAGGGTCATTATTATCCTAATGCCCTCTCTGAATTAGACCATAGGGATTTTAACATTAATGGTTCTAAAGATGTGGTATCCTTGGATGAGCTAGGGTCTTAGGACAGAGTTCAAGTCATGGTTACTATCCCATTCCTTGAATTTTGAAAGGTCCAAATGGGGAAGAGGGAGTTTATAATACTTTTTAAAGGTAATAGGGGAAATATAAGTAATCCCTTTTGAACTTCCTTCCCTAATGATCCACTCATTATCAATCCTACAATCAACAAAAATTGGGACAAGGATATCAATATAGTGTATTACTTCTATTTTAGTTCTGGTATGATGGAGGTCAATCATATAGACTATAAATATATTGGATTACCTCATATTGATGGTGGAAATCCATTTTTCCTTCTTAGAGATAGGCTATAACTCATTTATCATGAAGAAGACTTATAACCAATTCCTAATGCCTTAGATGTTCAATGCTATCGGGTCTAATTTAATGTCTTTAAATATCTTTCCTTCAATATTTATAGACAAATAGATCTTAGTCTCTTTTGTTAGCTATTTCCTACTTATTTCCATGATTTCTATCTATGTTGACTACTATCTTTATTGTTGATGACCTTTGTGAAAGCTCTTTTGTTATTAAAAATACAATTGAGTTTTTCTTGGATCAAATTGTAATGAAATGAATTTGCTCAAATCACTTTTATGTAGGGTTTAGGGTTTTGATTTTTAAAGGTATATAATATCTAGGTTTTAACTCAATACATTCCTTAGTTTTGATTTGGACCTTTGCCTTTATGCTTTTGCATTTTTGATCCCATAATATCTTGTATTTTGTCCTTCTCTACTTGTGTGGTGTCTATGTGGCATTGGTCTAGACCCTCATAACATATTTCATAAATGCCTTTGAGCACTAACCATTGCTGTTTAAAATACCTTCTTTTATTTCACACCATTAGATCAAAATCCTAGATTAGTGTGAGTCATTAAATGTAATTTGGGTCTTTGCCCGTGATTGGATATTATTGTTCTAATCTTTGTGGTTGTGACATTTCAAATTTTTATGTGCCTCCCTATGCTCTATATCTTTAATTATTCATCTATTAAAAATTAATGTATACCTTTACATCATTGGATCATCCTTCAGTGATAAATCACAAATTTTTAGATCATCTGTTAGTTTTCCTTCAAATGGGATTTTACCACACATCAAGCCCATGGAGTCTCAGGGCTCCATTGAAAATTCTTCAAGGACCTCACACTTTTAGATAATTATTTAACACTTTTTCATGGATTTTAAGGGTCTTGTACTTAATTATCTCCATTAGATAAAAGTCCTTAATGAAGAGAGGGTCATAGGATTGTTATCCAGGAACTTGCTCACCATTGGTTATTTCTATTAGGTAGGCCTATTGCTTTTAATATTTAAATACAAGGGTTACACTTGTTGATTATTTAAGCCTTTCATATTAATTTGATTTTAAAACTATTCCTTGCTCCATTAGATTAGTTCCTCATGATAAAGTGAGAACCATTAGATGAAAGCTAATGATGTAGCTTCATCGAGGCATTCACACCATTAGATCATCCTTTTACAATGAAGTGTGAACCATTGGATCCTTCAAGATGCATTATCTTTGTATCATTTGATGGATATTATAGGAGATACCTTGAAATAAAATTCCAAATCATGTGCATGTTTAAGGTATCTCCTAAGAGATATGTCGAATGAAAATTCTAGTAGTGTGCATGTTCAAGGTATCTCCTAGGAGATACCTCCAAAGAAAATTATAATCATTTACATCATGATTATTTTCAAATAAAAAGGTCTTATGGTTATATCAAATCCCTTTCAAATTCCTTTTCAATTAACATGAAAATTATTCTAAGGCTCTTAGAGGTATCTCTTAGGAGATACCTTGAAAGAAAATTCCAATCATGTGCATGTTCAAGGTATTTCCTAAGAGATATCTAGAAAGAAAATTCTAATAGTGTGAATCAAAGTTATTTCCAAATGAAAATTTGTAATGGCTATATCAAATCCTTTACAAGGAGTTTTAAAATCAAAATGGAAGTTATTCTAAGGCCATTTGATGTATCTCCTGGGAGATACCTCATGTGCATCTGGGTTCTTGCCAAATAAAAATTTGCTATGATTATATCAAATCCTTTTCAAGGTATCTCCTAGTTGATACCTAATATGCATCAAGGTTATTTCAATCAACATAGAAGGTGTTCTAAGGGCCTCACATTATTAGATCATACTTTGATGATGAAGCATGCAATTTTGATCTATAGAGATACCCTAACTTTAAGTTAGTATCTTCTTGACTGAATGGTCATGCAAGTATCAAGTTTAAGCTCACTAAATTTTCATGATCAAATGCAAGGGTGACACTTGGAATTTATGAAGGCCTTCTAAGGGTCTTAGAATTAATTAATTCAATTAGATCAAAGTCTGTGATGAAATGAAGGTTGTAATATTATTATCTAAGAGTTTGCTCATGATTGGTTATTTATGTCACATGGGCCCATTGCTTTTAATCCTCAAATATGATGATACCACTTGTTGATTAATCAAGCCTTCCATAGTCCTTTGAGTTTTCAACTATGACTCACTCCATCTGATTGAGTATTCATAATTAACTAAGAACCATTAGATGAAATCTAATGATGTAGCTTTGTTGGGGCCTTCATGCCATTGGATCATCCTCCGATGATAAATCATGAACTACTGGATCCTTCAAGATTCACGTTGTTTGGATACTTTGAAAGATCTCCTAGGAGATACCTTGAAATATAATTCCAAACCATGTGCATGTTGAAGGTATCTCTTAAGGGATATCTTGAATTAAAATTCCAATAGTGTGCATGTTCAAGGTATCTCTTAAGAGATACCTCTAATGAAAATTCCAATACTTTGTATCATGGTTCTTGTCAAATAAAAAGTTGTTATGGTTATATCAAATCCATTACAAGTAACTTTGTAATCAACATGAAAGGTATTATAAGGCCCTTAATGATATCTCCTAGGAGATACCTTGAAATAAAATTCCATACTAAGATGAGAAACCACTAATATGTCATCACATTTAGGAAAAGGTTTAGCATTTGAAATTGACTAAATGGAGAAAATGACTAGGAGGCAGTTACAAAGGGTATGGATAATTCCTTACTACTTTTAGATCTACTCAAACCAAGTTGAGAGGACCTTTAGGTATCTATCTCACATTGAGGGGTTTTACACTTCAATCTCCATGAGTATTCTCTGCATAAAGGGGAAATATGACCAAAACATAACCAAAATTGTACACTTCACCTATGGAGGGTTGTCACACAAAATGCACAAATACTTTATGTCATACACAAGCTAGTAAAGACAAATGATGATATGACTAAAATATTTATTTTTATGAAATATTTGACAATAGGGGTCAAACCAAAAAATGTAGCACTAGGATTTAAAGCACAAACTACAAGCACATTTCATATACAAAAGATCTTATGTTTCTATAATGAAAATAACACTTGTGACATTCAAACAATGTGTTATCTTTAAGTTAAAATAGGGTGAAAATATATTTATTTGAATTATAGGTAAATATTTCAATGGCTAGTAAGTGAACATGGAGGAGATCACAAAATAGATATACTATCTTCATTAACAAATGTTATTCAGTTTATAAATTAGTAAAAATAAAATCATGCACAAATGATCATAAAAAGTTTATAAGAAATAGTGCAAATCAACCTTTAAGAACTCCCTCTAGTTGAATTCATGATCCAAAGACTACCCTTAAAATTTTTATCAATGCTCTATTCCCAAATCTTGAATTAGAAAGGATTTTATATTCTAGTTGTAGACCCTAGATGACTACCATAAAGAAGAATGCATTAGATAACCAATCTATTAAACATGTAAAATAGAACTCTGTACTGCAACAACAAGAAGGAATGATAAACCATGATAGATTTCATTTATCAACTAAATCAAAATTCAATACAATATGTATTGAAAATTATATAATATAACACTATGCAAAATAATTCTCTTACAAGGGAAACATCTTGAATGTTCTCAAAGCTTGCCAATGATTTTATAATAGAAATCAATTTGGCACTAGAAAATCACATAGAGAGGACTCTCCAAGCTATAGCTTCAAACACAAAAACTGACCTTTGTGAAGGGACAAACCCTATTTACTTATACAATTTTAGCTAAGCTTGGCATATTATTAAAGATGCTCTAGCTATAAAATTCATTCATGGGCTCAGAGTCTATTGCAAAAAACATGATTCCTTAGATTTGTGCTCATGATTCTATGATGATGAAAACCATGATACTCCACTATGGTAGAGTATTTATAGTTATACATGCGGAGTGTAATTTTTCAAAGGACAAAACAACCTTTATCTCTTTTCATAATAAACAACAAATGTCCCTTTCTTATACACATGATTATTCAAACTAACTTTGAAATGGATGTGCCACTAACAAGAGGAGTAAAATGGTTTCCCAATGGGAAATAAGAATAAAAGAGATAGAGGAATAAATAATAAGGAAAAAGAGAAGGAAGGAGGATTGGTGCCAGCTTAAAAAGAACCAAAATACCTGATCATGCTCCAAAATCAATGTTGATAACTGAGTCCCTTACCAACCTATTCTTGTATTTGGTATATTTGTTGACCATTGAGGCAAGATCATTTTGGTCTAAGCCAAATTGGTACTTGAATTTAATGATGTATTCCTCAATCCAAGTGGCGACCTTCTAGAGCATGACTTATTCCTACCCCACTAATATTTTGAGTTGGTCACAATATTTCTCAAGTGATACCAACTACAATATTTTGTTGGATTCAAAATATCCTTATGGTTAACTGATGAGGTTTTTAGAGCAACACTTATTGCCTCTTTTATCAAGTCACCCACACCACCAAGGTTCACCCTTTGTCTAAGGGAGATGTTTATTTACTTTGTATCAGTCTTGAGAGTCTACCTTCTCCTTTAAAATCAAAGATGCCATATTTGAGCATCATCATCTAATGCTTTACCACCAACTGGTATTCCCTAGGCCTTTTATGATCATTTATGGGGATGATCTTCTCTACCACTAAAGTCTATGTGTCCATGCTTCATATTTCATCCAACTTGGGTTAGATATTTTCCCAATTATTTATATTTACATCATAAATGAATATTTAGGATTCACATTCTTTTTTTTTTATCTAGTATGTCATCTAAGAATTCTAGTGCTGAGTGGATTATCTCTTTGGCTCTAGTGCTTAAATCCTTTTTCCATTCTTCTATGGCACATCCTCTATCTTTTAAATCATTAACTCAGCCAAGGTCTAGAAATCCAAAGGAGAAAAGATAAAGGTCTGGAGACTTAGTGGTAGTTGTAGTTACTACCTGAGGTTCACTCAGTAACTTTTGTATGTACTAGAACATATCCTAGTTTTCCACCTTTAATTCTTCCATGGTGGCTTTATCTTTATCCATCCTTTATGCCACCATGTTATCCATTACTTGTGAGATATGCTTCAACACCTTTCGTGATGGCTCCCCAATATTATAAATATAGATGGAGTAACTTTTTAGAGGAGCATATTTATTCAATGAATTAGGTGGAGGGATAGTTGCCTCCACATTCCTTTCTCCTTGGTTAGTGTAGGTGGTTATAGAATGTGTTTTATCCTTATTTTTAGGATTGGCCTTATACTTCTAAATAATCTTCATTACATCAATGTCTACTACCTTTGCTCATAATATATTCCTTCTCTTTTACTTGGCCTATAATCCAAAGAAGAGGCCTAATTTGAAATCCCATCAAATTTGAGAAAACTATGGATGGCATTGAGATAATGATGGGTGGTGGCTATAATGAACTAGATGCAAGGAGTTCCATAGGCTTGGGTGGTGGGATCAATACAAATTATTCAATATCTTCATCACTCTCTTACTCTTTGACATCCCTCATAGTTCCATGCTTCTTCTCCAAAGCTAGCTCTATATGTTCAAAAACTTCAAAATCTAACCCAAGGTAGTGAGACTCCATGATAGATTTATCGATGGAGTTCCCCTATTCCATGGCTAACTAGAAAGCCCTACAACCAATTTGCCTTCCTTATCCAGTTGAGCCCCTAGGTTATAAGAGGTTATGGTAACTTCCTTTTGATATGTACATAACTCTTCACTAAGCATGGCCTCATGACGTTTATTATGGGTTGAATCACGAATCTTGATGAGAGGAAGGAAACCTATAGGTAGTTCAATGAGAGTAACACTCCTTAAGATACCTTCCTCAACATATTTATTTGTGAGATCCAACTCCATATTTTCTTTTGAATGGGTAGGGGTACCCTATTGATATTTTTATCCCCTAGCTTCCTTTATATTTACCCTTTTCTATGTTGTTGAGCTCAACACTTTTGGATGGGAAGGAACATCTGGCACCATTTTGTCATATACCTATTCTTATTTTTATTTTTCAATTTTGCATTACCATTAGAGACTTGGTCATCACATTCTAGCTCACCCCCATTTTCCATCAATTTTTTAAATGTCCTCAATTTCATGATCCTTATTCCAACTATGTGATTGGGAAATGACATTCTTAACAAATACCTCTATATCTGGGGAAGTTGCCTCTTTCTCAAGAGGGACTTGATCCTAGGTAGTTGCCTTAACTGTAAACTATATAACATCATTAAAATACAAAGGATTATTTGAGGTTAAGGCACATTCCTCATCACCTTTGATTTCTACCACTAAAGGTAATTTTGTAATAAAACCCATTATCAAGACCTTTAGCAATATTTGGGGCCTCTCCCTATGAATCCTTTCCCCAATCATCATTTAAAGAGGAGTGAAGGTATGTTATTTCTTCATCATTTTAGCAATATATCTACCTTCATCTGAATCCTCCTCCTTAATCATATCCTTTATTCTTTGGGCTTTTGTGGCTTGGTCTTTTCTTCTATTTATAAGTATTTCTTTGGTTAATGGGTCTCTAAATATAACCTCCTTCTTATTTATTGGAAACCTACTTGGAGATTATAGATATTTCTTGACTCTCTTCTATTTTGGTTTCTCTTCTTAGTCCTCACCTCCTCTTTTTCTTGAATATATCATCAAGTGAGGATCAAATTCCACTTGTTTTATAGGTGAAGCATGTGGGAATGTGTTCAAGCTATCTATATGAAGGAATTTATAATGGATAGTACTCTTGGGGTCTAAAATGGATATGGGGGTTGTAATAACCAATGTGACATACCCCAAAAGAATCTTATACCAATTTTCTACCAAGCTTGTTAATTTTGAAAAGGCTAACCTAACATTAGATTGTGATGCTATTATATTCTCCACATCTACCAACTTGGTGAACTCAGTATTCCAAATATTTCATTTGCCCTTACTTGTTGTGGTTGATGGTGTAGTTGTAGGTTCATCACTATATACTGAGAAGAAGGCCTTCAAATTTTTAAACTCCCTCAGCTCTTAAAGGGTAGGAGTATCATATGAACCAAGGTCAACCCCATGCTCCTTAATCTATTTGAAGGTTCTATTCATGATTTTTACCAATCTCCCAAGGATGGAATCATCCTATTGAACACTAAAATCTAGCTAAACAATGGGCTAGGATTAAATTTTATTTGTGTTGTATAATGAAGACATTATCTATTTATCATCTACATGAATTCCCATTTTTGGACATCTTCATCAATGGTGAAATTAGACTAGAGGTCCTCATAATGTGATTTATGTTATTCCACATTAGTATCCATAATTACCAACCACTTGATGTCATAATTAGGTTAGGGTAGTATCTTATCAAGTGCATATAGGCTCACCTCCTATTCCAACCCCTTTTCCTTGGAAACTAAAGGACATGAATAAGCCCTGTTACCATAAGAAATTTGAAAGAATTATTGATAGTTGTGGCTATGATCATTTCATGTGGTTGAAACATTTGTCAGCTTAGTTACATCACTAGCAACTTATCATTTAGATACCTCAACAAATTGTTCAGAGACCCCAAGTACCCACTGACCCTGATGTATGTGAATGTTCTAAATTATATGTATGTGGCACCATAATTTTCAATTACTTATTTGGTTATCATAGACATCTTATTGAGGATCCTCAAGGGATATAAGACACTCATCATGGGGTTGAATAAACAATTATAAACCTTGCAAAAATTGTTATTCGACCCATCTAGGTTAATTTCTAGGTATACTTCATATATTCTCATTCTTGAAGGATTATTGGTGAGCCCTTGGAAAGTCCTATTATGCACAAGGTTTTACATAAAGTAAGAAGACATGTAGAAAGTACCTATGAATACTTCTTTAAAAAGGACTACAACTTGAAGTTGCATCATTTGCATATTTAAATTGTCACTGAGTATGGTCTCCCTATCTAGCTTCTTCTTCCCTTCCAACATGCACATCATAATCAGGAATATCCATGGTTCAAACTTTTTTGTGGTAGGCATCACATAGATCTTTACGACCATGTCAATAATACACTAGGATAGTTCATCAAACTCTACCAATTTCAAATTCTTGGACATTTTGGAGACCTTCTATCTCTTCTTGGCTAGCCAACAAGAATTGATGACATCTTTGATTTCCTTATCATCCTTTTTAGCATATACCTAAAATTAATCTAATAAAATTATAATGATTTATAGCTAGGGGGAATTTCGAGCATGATAATAAGGGCCAAAAGTGTGAAGGTGTTTCTATTCAAATTTTGTTTTTCAATTTCAAATGAAAGAAACTCAAGAAAGAATGGTCAAGGCTTGTGTACCTGGATATAGTCTGTGCACCATAATCCAGACGCTACGAGTACTCCTCTTTGGCTGTGGAGGAATGACACCTACAAAGAAAAGAAGCTTAGACAAAAGAAGATGTTAAATAGATAGATGGTGGGTTTTCAAGCAAAAGCTTGATCCCATAAGTATGAAAACTTCCTTAAGGGATATAAACCCACTAGTAAACAGAAAGAAATATCTGTTAAATAATATAATAATGAAGAACTAAAAGTGATAAAAGATAGAAATGGAAAGGAGAAGCGAAGACTTACTTGAAAGAAGCGGTCAGATTGATCATAGTCACCGGTGTCGGTAATCCTACCGGTGTTAGTTTTTTAGTGTACCGATGTCGGCTAATCAGCTGATGTCAGTTGGGGTAGTGATCGGCATCGGTCGGCGTAAAAGGTCTTTGGATGAAGTCTGGTTAAGTCTATGGTTCGGGGATAGAATTTGGTCAGGGTTTGGGCTTATTTGAATAGTCTGTGGATAGAGTCTGATCAAGTTTTGGTCTGTGGATAAAGTTTTGGGCATGGTTGAATGGTCTGAGGTATGAGTTTGAGAGTCAGGTTAAATGGGCAGAATGTATGATCCGAGAGAGGATGGGAGAAACAGGGAGGTGGACAAATCAAGATTCAAGTTTGGGTTGATTAACAGTCTAGTCTAGGGAGATATTACTTGAAAGAAATAACTGAAAAGAGAATAAGAACACAGATAATATACTTACTTGTGCCTTGTGGAAAGTATGCTGCCGATGATTCCCGTACCTGCTGTTGATGTAGCTTGCATGGAGAACCTGTTACTAATGGAGAACCTGAAACAGTTGCTGCACTTGAGAGAGAGAGTTAGAGACTTGATTCAGAGATTTTGCAGATTGACGGATGGTCAAAGATTAAGATTCGTCAGTTGCTTCTAGGGATTTTTCTCATTTTTTGATTCAGATCCTCAAAAGAGTTTGAAAAACTGGTTAAGTATAACTGACGTCGACGATTCCGCTAGCGTCGGTCGACACTTGGCTAACGTTGGCGGGGTTAGAATGGGCAAAAAGAGCCACCAAGCCTATTTTTATTCCACCAAGTGCCCTATCTATTGGAGAATGCTGAGGGTTGTGCTAAATACGCACGTGAGTTTGTTAGGAGGTTAGAAGAATTAGGAATAGATCTTGAGTGAGTCATAGGAGGAGAATTAGTCCAAGGTGAGGTGTCCCAGGCGAGGTGTCATGGGTGATGTGTCCAAGGAGGGGGGTTAATTCAAAATAAATTAATTATTTTAAATTAGTAATTATTAGGAATGGGTTAGGAATGGACTAAGGGGGAAAGTGACCAAGGGTTAAACACTTTTTAGGTGTCTACATTTGCCCCTTTTTGTCTTGTTGGTTGATCAAAGCAAAATGCAAGACAAAAACAGGAGTCGATTGCCCCAAATATGGGATAAGGTTGATTTCGTCTTGTTGGTTGTTCAAGTGAATTGCAAGAAAAAAATAGGCGATGGTTGGTTGTCCCGATTATGGATGAGGTATCCCCCCTCAAAGTAGGAGTCGAGAGAAGGGAACTTGGAATCGGGTGCTGATTTGATAGAGAGTGGATGAAAAAAAAGGGAAAGATAGAGTGAGAACACTGCAAAAGTTGTGATTACATGGACACCACTTCACAAGGATGATTAGGTCAAATTATCGCAGGTCAAAGGTTGAGGAGTGCCAAAATTGAAATAACTGGGCCCCAGCATTAGTCGTAGCTGATCGAGTTATTCAATCTAAGCTGAAGCTCCAATGGTCATCGTGTTCCAAGTATCCCAGGCTTAGGAAGTGCTCTTGAAAACATGAAAAAGTCACAAGTAGTGCGGATCAACTGGCTTGCGATCGTATACTTGTGAAGGTCAAAAGTGTGTGCACAATTTTGCTAACCAATCGTGAGGTAGCATATAGGCAAAAGCAACCAAGGCAAACACTTTGGAAGTGGTCATGATTTTAGGAGATGGGCATGATCTCCAATGTCTGGTGGTCGATGGATGGATGCAAAAAGTGATCTAAATGTGCCTCAAGGGGCCAAAATGACATGGTCTAAAGGACTTGACTTGATTAGGGACATGATTTTATTCATTTTGAAGAGGATTGAAGTTTTTAATAATGCCAACGTCGGTTATATAACTGATGTCGGTGTCCAAAATAGACCGATGTCGGTAGAAATTGGTCGACATCAGTGGATTAGGGCATGAAAATGCTGATGTCGGCAGCATGCCAAATCTGACAAAACCGGATTGGCGGCCCACCAAAAGTCATTTGTGAATGTGATTGATAGAGAAAAAAGTTGTCTAGAGTTTGTTGAGTGAAAGTGACTCCAAGTTGAGTGGTGCGGTAGCGTGAGGTGGTAGAGAGACATTGGTGGAGAGAAGGAGTTGATTGGATGCTGTAGGGACGCGTGTGAACCAGCAGGAGCATGCAGAGCCCTTGGGACAGAAGAGATGGCAGAGGGGAGTAGAGGACCCGTGGGAGGTCCACCACTAGTGGCACCCATCGTGCCACCATGTCGGCGATGCCAGGATGAGGTAGGAGAGTCTTTGAACCTCAATTTGATTCATTTTGGTTTTGAATTTTTTTTTGAAAATTTTGGTTGTTTTAGACATAAATTAAGGGGGAGGGTAACTAGGAAGGTGGGTAGGTTGTCTAGGAGAGCTTAGGAGTCATTTAGGAGGGTTTTGGGGGGTGTAGGGGGTTAAATTAGGGAAGCCCTAAAAATTAGGGCTTGCCTCGTTCAGCCCTAGGGCCGAACCAGTCGCTGACGTCAGTGACCCCACCAGCATCAGCCGACCAGCTACCAACGTCGGTCACTGACCTACCGATGTCGGTCACTAAGTGACCGACGGCGGTTAGGTAAGTGCCATTGCCGACAAGCTAACTGATGTCGGTTGCTGCCTGGTCAGAAATGGTCCTGAAAAATGGTCAAGTCGAGAGGTCAAAGCTACGCCAAGGGCTTCTCGGGTGTCGGGGTAGGCTTAGATAGTTAGAATAGTTGGTAAAATAGGCAAAGTAGGAAAAATGTTAACATGAAAGTGTCTATGGATGGATGTAGGTGAGGTAGACCCTGATGCTGTGGGATCACCTCTCGACCTTGCTTACGTAGATACGCGGAGGTGTGTCCGTCGAGGAGTGGGCGCAGATGAGCACAGTCAAACTAGGTAGGCTGAGACGCTACTATAGAGTGGCGAGAGACATGAGCCTCATGGTGGCTTTGATCGAGTAATGGGACCATGCCACCAACACCTTCCACCTGCCTATGGGCGAGATGATGGTCACGGTTGAGGACGTATACCAGATTTTGTGGCTATCGGTGCACAGAGTAGACTTGTATGCATGCTCGAGAGAGGCGCATGACATTCACATGGTTACGCTATTTTGAGAGCATGCCATGGAGATGAGCTACCACTCAGCGAGTTTTGCATATGAGCCGTTGTATGTGGTGGATGAGGAGGCACACTAGCTAGCCATCTTGATGATGATCGGCATCACAGTGTATGCGTTGTTGGATGTAGAGGGCAGAAAATTTCCAGTTGCTATGACCAAAGTTTTGATTGATATGCTAGAGTAGTAGACCGTGTTTGCCTGGGCACCTGTGTTTTTGGTCCAAGTATACAAAGAGCTGTGGGGTATCAGCAGGCGATGGCAGTACAGTCTATGTGTGGGCCACCTGCTACATTGTTGGGCCTATGAGCATATAGTGGTCACGCGTCCTCTTGGCCTCCCAGTGGTGATTCAGGCTGGCTTCAGACAATGGCACGAGGTGATGGCACAGACACGGGTAGATGGAGTGGTTAGGGACATTGACCACTACAGAGGGGTACTGGAGGCCCTGATCCCTGCAGACACCGTCTGGAGACCATACTTGGTCTATCTAGCATTCAAAGACTAGGGAGAGCAGTTGGTTGGAGTTTAGAGCAGGCGATGGATCAGAGGCAGGCGAGCCGGTGAGCTCGAGAGGGTCCCTATAGAGAGAGTACGGTGCCAATACGAGCTACTACAAGATGTGCCTCCTGCTTTTCCACAGTACAGGTGGGATGACATAGAGGCACCGCTCCCACTGCCAGAGGAGACAGAGGACCCTAATTTTGAGGAGTTGCTGGCAGGACCTGGGATAGCCGACCCAGGGTGCACAAAGGCCTACACGACATGGTGGGTAGGACAGTATCGAGGCATACAGGTGGGTCTCCAGCCAGATTTATAGGCTATTACCAGGGAGTGGGATACAGCCCGCGAGGAGAGGGACATTGCACAGGAGGAGAGAGACACGGCTCAAGCCCAGGTCTCAGTTTTGTAGAGACAGCTAGCAGGAGTCATAGTGCAGCTGGGAGAGATGACAGGCCAGGTGGCAGCATTGACAGCGCATGTCACTTTGCTACAGGGACAGCTGGCAGTAGCCCAAGCATAGGCAGTGGCAGGACAGAGTTTTGGATGGCAGGGCCCATGATAGCAGCCATCTCAACAGCCAGCATTTTCACAGGGGGAAGGACCATCAGTATCAGTGCACCGAGGTCAGCCACAGCAACAGGGGTCAGGACAGGGCACAGGAGCAGGGTAGATGGGTCCACCACAGACTGTATCTATGGTTAGATACACTGATGCACTAGATGAGATCGTGTATTATGAGAGAGCCATCAGAGGGTTCCCTCAGATACAACAATACTCGAAGCTGAGAGCGGAGCAGAGCTGACAGAGGTCGATGTCACGAGCGACGGCTTCAGGGTTGTGTAGATGGTAGAGATTAGAGGGAGGAGAGGATACAGCCTCTTCTTGGCCACCGCCACCACCACCACAGCCATAGCCTTGAGGGCAGCCTTAGAGATGCATTTTTGATGTATATACCGGCTTGCGAGCCGAAGATGAGAGATGTATTATGAGAGAGAGAGAGAGACACAGATTGTGTCTTTTTGTATAAAACTTATTTTTGATATATATATGATGAGATTTTGATTATTGATGTGTTTATGGAAATATTTATAGATGTTTAATGTTTGCAGCATTTTTCATGTGTTTCATGATGCATGTTTTGATATGATATTTATGATGATTATGATGATTATGTTATGATGATGCTAATGATTAATGTGATGATGTTTTATGATGACGCTAATTTTTAATGATTATATGATGATGATGCTTGATGAAAATGAATGACAATGTTTATGAAATGGTTATATGAGGATGACTTTAGATTAGATGATGATAGATGTGATAGATATGATATGGAATGTTTAACTTGTGGATGATGCAAATGTTTAATGAGTTATGATGAATGAAATTTATGACTAATGACTTATGATGTTATAATGAAAATGAGAGTATACTAATGATTATGTGAATATGTTATTGACTGTGATGTGATTGACAGGTGATGAGAGAGAAGGAGATGGAAGAAAGTGATGAAGAAAATGGCCGAGCTAACCCCAGAAGACCCCATGTCAACTGAGTGCTGCCTACATAGCCCTTGTCGTTAGGGCCTTAGGCCGATGTAGTTCTCCCAAGAAGGGAGGAAAAATATTGAAGTGGTTGATTATTGGTCATAATAAAGATATAGCATTGCCCATATGTCTAAGGGTACATGCTTGGGATGATGGAGAAGATGATTGTATTCTGTAACATTGGTTGGGGTTTTTTATCCCTAGCAACTATCCATATTCGTGATGGATGTTTGCTAAGAATGAATTGAGGTCTATTTATGTTTTAGCAAGTATTGGTTTATGCTTAACATAAATTGGGTGGTTGATAATTTCCATGTGTATTGTTGTCCATGGAAACTAGAATGATTAGGCTTATGTGAATGGTTTGAAAAGAATCGGATTAAGTCGTTTTGACAAATGAAGTGGTTAAATGTGACCAAAGTATAGGCAGAAAGTAAAAGGCATAAGTGCCCTTTTATTGACAAGGACCAAAAAGACAACATAGACAGGGGTTGTTAGAACGAAGAGCCCCAGTTATGCGTTGCATCATTGACCATAGTTATGTTAGAGCGGTAATCGAATCACTTTTGACATTAAAGTGAGCTCGAAGTCCCTTGAGTGGGTGATATGATAGGAGGAAAAGGGTAACCCGTTTTAGAGTATGGAGAACTTTGCCCCTTTTTATAGGAGACCCTGAGACAACTATAAGTCAAGTCCATGACCCATTTTTTTTTTTTTTTAGAGCGGACTGATCAATGTGGGAAGTCCACATAAAGATGTCATTTGTTTGGTGGTCATTTGTGAAGCTGATCGATGTGGGAAGCTTCTAATAAAATGCTATTTGTAGCAAGATTTTGTCATAGCCATCCTTCGAGGGAGTGGTCTATACTTTTGCTTTATAGATTTTGAATAGCTGTCCTTCGAGGGAGCAGTCTATTAGTTACATCAATGATAGTGCAGCTGTCCTTCAAGGGAGCAGTCTGCTTTTGATTTGATTTTGTGACCTTAGATATTTTGACATCTTGATTTAGTTTTGATAGAATATTGAGTCATGGTCAATACTTATAGAAGATCAAGGGCTCCCTTTTATTAGGACGAAGCATCCGTACATCATAAAAGGGTTGTAGAAGATTTTTGTTAAGGGAAAAAATGGTGAAATGAATTGAGGATTTAAAGGACAAGGATTGCTCAAGGGGCGAGCTCAAGTTAAATGTCAAGTGGATGAGTACTCGACTAACAATAGAATGGTCGTAGATGCAAAGCATTAAGAGGCTCAGGTTCTGGTCGGCCTTCAAGGGAAGACAGACGATAAGTCCCTGATCCATACTTGTGCATTATGATATAAGGTCCGAGCCAATTAGGAGTGAATTTACCTCGTTTATTCCATTCCATATTGGTCACATGTTGGTTCTCTTTGAGGATGAGGTCTCTGATATTGAAATATCGTTCTCTTAGAGTTTTATTATAGGTGCGTTTGATGCGATTTTGATAGACATGGAGATGATTGAGGGATGCAAGACGACGTTTGTCGAGTAACTCAAGTTGAGCTAATCGATCTTGACGAAAGTCATCATTAGAAAGAATGTCATGAAGTGAAATGTGAAGAGATGGGATTTTTACTTCGAGAGGTAAGATAGCCTCTGATCCGTATACTAGAGAAAAAGGGGTAGCACCTGTAGAGGTTCAGATGCTAGTGTAGTAGGCCCACAAAGTGAAGGGTATTTGAACGTGCCAATCCTTTCCAGTGTTGTTGACCACCTTCATGAGAATTTTAGTTAGGATTTTGTTAGAAGCCTCAGCCTGCCCATTTGCTTGTGGGTAGTAAGGTGAAGAAAAGCTGAGTTTAATGCCGAAAGAGTCATAGAGTTTTTGGACGGTCTTGTTTTTAAAGGATTTGCCATTGTCGGTGATGATTTTGTGAGGTACACTGAAATGATAGATGATATGGGTGTTGATGAAGTCGACAACCTTGTCGGCTTTTGTGGAGACAAGAGGAATAGCTTCCACCCACTTGGTGAAATACTCGGTGGCAGTGATGATGGATTGATGACGAAGAGATGAATGAGGGTTAATCTCGCCGATGAGATCTAAGCCCCATTGTGAAAAAGGCCAAAAATCCTAAGCAACTTGTAAGGCATGACTGGGGAGATGGAGCAAGTTAGCATGCTACTGACACTTGATGCAACGCCGAACATAATCGCTACAGTCTTGATGAAGAGTGGGCCAATAATAACCCAGGCGAAGGATGCACTTGGAAACTGAGTTACCACTGAAGTGTCCACCACAAATCCTGTCATGGGCTTATTTAACAGCATGAGAAGCTTCAATAGAGTTTAAACAGTGAAGAAGAAGGCCATCAAAACCTCTTTTATAGAGAAGGCCCCCTAGCATGGTATAGCGAGTGGTGTGCTTAATGAAAGCCCATCGCGCATTGCTAGAGAGGTTGGGAGGAACGAGAGAATGAGTCAAGTAGTCCTCAAATTGTTTATACCAAACATCTTGTGAACTAGGGTCTATGGTGTGGACGAGATTGATGTCAGTGGAAATGTATGAAGGCAATGGCACACGATGTACCATGACATAAATTCTTGATGAGGATGATGATGAAGAAGGAATATGAGAGGCAAGGGAAGCCATAGTGTCAGCAAACTTATTCGTCAATCGAGGAACAGTCTTCAATAAGTGATGGTCGAAAGATGCTAGAAGAGTGTCAACACGGTGCTTGTACCTTTGTAAAATTTCATTTTTACAAAGATATGAACCATTGATTTGATTGACGACAAGTTGAGAATCACCAAAGATGCTGATGGTCTTGATGTTTAAAGAAAGAGCAGTTTGAAGTCCCAAAATTAAAGATTCATATTCGGCCATATTATTGGTACATTCAAAGTCCAGTTTAAAAAATAGGGGCATGGGTTCACCTTCATATGGAATGAGGATGACCCCCGCACCCCCACCGAGTTGACATTTAGAGCCGTCGAAAAACATCGTCATTTGGTAGAATGTGTCATCAGTCGAGAGGGCAGCGATAGATTCATCAGGAAACTCGCACTGAGAAGGTTGATTGTCGGGAAGAGGGGCATCCGCTAGCTAATCAGCGATTGTTTGTCCTTTGATAGATTTTTGCTGGACAAATTCTAAGTCAAATTCAGCAAGAAGCATGAGCCAACGAGCCATACGCTGGTTTTGATATGGTTTAGAATGCATGTATTTGAGGGGATCAGTGTGGGTGACGACAAAGGTTTTGTGATTGAGAAGATAGTGACAGAGCTTGGTAGTGGCAAAGACTAATGCCAAATAGAGTTTCTCGGTATGAGTATACCGAGTTTCATAGTCAACCAGTGTTCGACTTATGTAATAGACTGCTTGCTCACGGTGTTGCTCGTCACGATGTGCGATCATGGCACCTAACGAATGATTGGTTGCTGAGATGTAGAGGTAGAAGGGTTGGTCATCTTTTGGTGGAATAAGGACCGGTGGAGAGACCAAATAGCATTTGAGGGCTTCAAAGGCCTCTTGGCAATCCTTATCCCATTTAAAGGAGACATCCTTTTTGAGGAGGTGATGAAAGGGTTGGCAACAGTTAAAAAGTTGTGAAATGAAGTGGCAGATGGATTGAAGCTTTCCTTGTAGACTGCGGAGTTGCTTGAGATTAGTTAGAGGTGGCATTTAGAGGATAGCATGGATTTTGGTAGGATCTATCTCGATGCCACGAAAAGAGACAATGAATCCTAAGAGCTTTCCTGAGAGGACCCCAAAGACACATTTCTTGGGGTTAAGACGGACCTGATACTGAAGAAGGTGAGAGAAGATGATTTTGAGGATAGTCAAATGGTCACAACGAAGCTTGGATTTGCCAAGCAGGTCATCGACGTAGTCCTCCATGATTTTATGGAGGAGATCGTGAAAGATGTAAGTCATGGCACACTGATATGTGGCACCTACATTTTTCAGACCAAAAGGCATGACTCGATAGCAGAAATTTCCCCATGGTGTAACGAAGGTAGTTTTATGCTGATCTTTCGGCGCAATCAGGATTTGGTTGTATCCTGAAAATCCATCCATGAGTGATAACATCTCATGGCCAGCCGTAAGATCAACAAGTTGGTCAATGTTTGGAAGAGGAAAGTCGTGTTTGGGACAAGCTAAGTTAAGGTCACGATAGTCTGTGCAGATTTGGATCCCCCCAGTCACCTTGGTGATAGGAACGATGTTAGAGACCCACTGCAGATAATCGATGGGTTGGATGAAGGAGATTGAAAGAAGATGCTGAAGCTCTTCTTTGACAAGAAGTGCAACACGAGGATGAATTTTATGAAGCTTTTTCCTAACAGGCTTAGCCTCTGGGTTTGTGACAATGTTATGAGTGGAAATGTTAGGGTCGATGCCAGGCATGTCGGCATAGGTCCAGGCAAAGGCTTTGCGATTGTTTGAGAGAAATGTGGTATAGTCGGCCTGCTCCTGAGTGTCTAAAGACTGACCAATCTTTAAGACTTGAAGAACATCAGAAGATGAAAGGTTAATGTCGATGGTTGATTCATTTAACATAACTTGTGTTTCAGAAGGGAGGGAGCGCTGAATGTAAGAATCGTCGGCACCCATATAGGTAAGAATGGCATCATCGTCTATGCAGTGGACTATGTTGATGGTTGACGATTCATCATCTATCATGCTGGGATAAATGAGAGGGAGAGACTTAGGAACCCCGTTGAGCTGATAGGTTAGGGGTTCTAAGTGGATGGTGTTTATGCAAAAAAAAAACTAGGAGGGATGGAAACCACCGACTCCGTAGGTGAGGATGGAAGAATAGGCGAGTCTAGAAGAAATTGGTTGATGTTTAGTTCAGGAGAAAGGTTTGTGGAAGCTTCACTGGGTTCTTGGAAACCCAGTCCATACCGTTTCTTAGCATTATCATCATTGGGTGTTTCGACAGGCTGATGGGAGCCTTGTTCGTAACGTCTAAAGCCGAAACCCTTCCATGCACACCTATAGAGATAGGTATGTGCAAAGGTTGGATTGCTAAGAAAGAAGAAATCGGATGTGAAGGTTTGAGGCGAGGAAGAAGGATTTGATTCAGTAGGGGCTTGATCTAGCCCCCCATAAACGAGATTAGTGTGAAGGCTAGGAGGACCATAAGGAATGACCATTCCAATCTGACAGTCATAGTTTGGGTGTTGATGAAGTTGTCCATACTCTTGAGGAGTTTAGAACATGTCTAGAGTAAGGAGACGATATTCTCCTAGTGAAAGCCTTTGGAAGATGTCGTCCATAGGGTCCTTGGTTGGTAATTGAGAAGATGATGTGGTGGCAACCACTGTTTGCGTACTAGTTGATGCTTCTGCAGATGGAGGTGATGTTTGGGTTGATGCCTTGAGTGGGATAAGAACGTCGTTTGAGCTATAAGTCGTGTTACAAGTCTTAAATGGAGATGGATCGGCAGGAATGACATGGATTTGTTTGTCGTGTTCAAATTTGACACAACGGTGGAGTGTTGAAGGGATACAAGCCATGGCACGGATCCAGGGTCGCCCTAAGAGGATGTTGTATTAGAATTCTCCTTCAATGATGTAGAAGAGCTCCGGGATTATGCGTGGACCAACGCGAATGTGGAGGACAATAGTGTCGATAGTGTTAGCGGTTGTGTCATTAAATGATCTAAGGATTGTGTCAGTTTTTGATACGCAATTCTTGGGAAGGGCCAATTGGTCAAAGGCATGGGAGGAAATGATATTAATGCTATCGCCCCCATCGATCATAACTCGTTTAATATGGGTTCGATCAACGTAGGCTGTGATGAAAAGGGCGGCGTCCTGATCTTCCTCGGTAGAGGTAGGAATCTCAGAATTACTGAAAGTGATGGAGGCGACGGGAGATAAAGAATGGACTAAGGCAAAAAGTGGTTGAGGTTCTTCAGGTTGAACCTCAGCTGCCTGTAGGGCTTTGATTAGAGCCTGGCAATGCTGGGGGGAGCTTTGAATAAGGTCATATAGGGTCATCTTCATAGGCGTTTGGTGAAGTTGTTTTATCATAGATTCTGTGATTGCCTATGAAGAAGTGGGTTGGGATGCACCTAAGATGGAAACCTTGGGTTTTGGTGGTTGAGGTGCTTGGACAAAAGGATAGGTCTAAGGGATAGCAGCTTTTTCTTTCGCTTTGTCCTTCTGTGACCTAGTGGTTACATGAATGGCATTGATTTCGAAGATAGTAGGTGAAGAAGGGGTTATGTTCTGTTGGTGAGATGTTGATGTGGTTGATGAGGTTGGATGGGAAGGTGATGAGGGTTGGTCAAGAGTGTCCTCAAGGAGAAGAGTGTCTTTCTCCATAAAGCGGCGAACGACTACCTTGAGGGCACAATAAGCCTCGGTATCATGTCCTGGCGTGCGATGGTATAAGAAAATCTTTGTATCATCGAACCAAGATGGTTTTGACCCGAGGGGTTGGAATGGCTTGATGGAAGGAAGAGTAATGTTAGAAGTTTGAAAAATTTGGCGTAATATTAAAGCGTATGAACCTTCTAAGGGGTCTATGCTTGTTGATGCATGACGCGCTGGTGACTTCTAATTTGGGAATGCTGAAGAAGGTTTTCGTACCACCTTCTGGGTTGGTGATGCGGTGACAGGTGAAGACGGCACTTTCTTTGTGAAAGGTGCCAAATTTTTGAGAGAGGGTTGACTTGTGATTGGTGAAGGAAGTAATGGAGGTAATTTGTGTTGGTTAATGATCGAAGTAGGAAGCACACCGATTAAGGTAGAAGGATGAGGTCCCAAGATGGAGGGCAAAGTTGACGGTGGAGGAGGGGTTCGTCTTAGTGGTCTGGCAGTCTTCTTTGACTTGGTTGGAAGACTACTTTTAGTCGAGGTTTGGTTCAAGTCCACCTTCACTTGCGGGTGAGTGAGGGTAGAGAGAGGGCAAATGCCAAGTGGCTTGATTGGTTTGGATTGGGTAGATGCGGGTTTAGAAGTGGGGATTTGGTCTTTGTTTGGAGTCTTGGGCGATTCTGCCTTGGGAGGATTGGCAACATGAGATGAAAGGGCACGAGAATGTTGAAGAACTTTAAGATGCTCCCACAATCCCCGATGCTCCACTTTCCTTGAAGGGAGAAGTTCTAATTTCTCCACTAGTTGGGAAAATGGTTGGGAGGATGTTGGATGAGGTTCAGATCTTTGAGAAGATGTGCTAGGTGTGGTAATAGTCTCGGACCCAAGGTGTGTGGGAGTTATAATTGGATTGTCATTGGTTGAGGAAGATGGAGAGTCAGCTTCTTCTCTTAGTGGAGAAGGAACGAGAGAGTGTGACTCCTCAAGTGGGTAAAGGGTAGGAATTATGGTGCCCTCCACTTGTGGTTGAGGAGTGAGTAAAGTCAAGTCCTTCATAGGCAGAAGAAAAGAGGATGGTGAGACCGGTGGTGCTGATAAGGTTGAGGTGTCCTCCAGGATGAGAGAGGTTAATGGAGAGTTGACCAGGGAAAGAGGTTCGTCCACACATGATGGACTGGTAGATGGGTTAACCTCTTGAGGTTGGTTGGTGATGAAAGGCGAGACCGTATTGACCGTTCGAATATCGTGGTCGTGCGTGTTGTTAAGTAAGGTCTAGACAGTATTTTGGGTCAGTGGATGGTTGGGGAATGGTTGTTTGAATATGTCGATGCCCTGGTTTGGAAGAGCATTAGGATTATCTAGAACAAGCTCCCCCTTTTCAAGCATGTCTTGGACTATGTTTTTGAAAGTTTTACAGTTTCCCGTGTCATGACCTTTGACACGGTGGAAATTACAAAAGTCATTTTCCCTATACCATGCAGGGATGGCGCGTGAGGGATCAAATTGTGGCGGTGGTCAAATTTGGGGAAGGTTGAGAATCCCCTGTTTAACAAGCTTTTCCAGTATAGATGCGTAAGATTCTCCAAGAGGAGTATATTGTCTTTGCACGTATCTTTGCTGGAATTGATGGGTGGCGCTCTGAGATGTTGATGGCTCAGGTTGATTAGATGTAGAGGATGACGGTCTAACGGCCACAGCGTTAGCTAAAGTTTTAGACTTAGGATTTGATGATGAAGGCTTAGAAGAAGAAGAGTCATTAGTCTTAGAGTTGGGGTTCTTGCTCCACAACTTGACTTTGTTCTCCTTGATGGCACGTAATTCAAGTTTACGAGCCATTGTGAAGGCTTCGTCAAAGGTACGGAAGGTCTGAACCCTTAAAGTGGAAGAAATGTGTTTGGCACAAGCTTGGGAGAATAGTTTAATAAGTTGAGTTTGAGGTAAGGAAAAGGAGCGCTGATTGATAAGGCCTCTCCAACGAGCAACAAAATCAGCTACTGATTCATCCTCAAATTGACAGATAGTGTAAAGGTCTGTGATCAAAACCTTTTTGGTGATATTAATGGAGAAATGGTCAAGAAAAAGATGGGCCAATTGTGTAAATGAGAAGAGAGAATGGGTGGAAATGGAGCTGTACCAGTCGAGTGCAGCGCCAGAAAGGGACATAAGAAATGTGCGCAAGAGTAATGCGTCATCATGGGCGATAAGGTAACAGGCATGTCTAAATGCCCGTAAATGTTGCTGTGGGTCTTCCTTGCTTTGAAAGCGAGAAAATTTGGGAAGCTCCCACTGGCTGGGGTATGGTCTAATTGGAACGGAAGGATGAATAGGCTCATTGCAGATTTGCTCATATGAGAGAGCATTGCGTGAGCCAAAAACGGAAGTCTCTAAGCTAGACATTTTATCCATCAGCATTTTGATGATGTCTGCTGACGGATTGGTAGGTGGAGCGCCCCCTAGATTATAAGGCACTTGAAAGATATTTGGAGGGGCATATGACGTGGATGGTTGCATAGACGCAACATATGGATAGCTGGTTATGGAAGCAAAAGTTGGGGCCAAGGGCACTTATGTTATGGGGTTGGTTGGCACAAGTTGGATAGGAGCCGTCAAGGATGGTTGAGCCGTGGCTACGCTTGTTGATGGGTAAACGGTTACTCTTGTGTTGATTGGTGCAAGAGTAGGGGGAATAGAGACTAGAAGGTTTTGGAAAGGTGTAGGGTTTGGTTGAGTGACTTGAGGTTGAGGGAGTATCAGAACCCCCATGGAGGTAGGTTTAGATGGAGAGGTTACGTTTTGAAGGTAAGACACATTTGGGTTATTGGTGGAGGTATTGTCTAGTGGTTGATTTGTAGGCGCGGTTGATGTGATGCTTGTGTCAACTAAGGAAGTCAGCATCCCATAGATTGGATTTCCCAGGGAGTCATGCGTTTGGCTATTCGTGAGATAGTGTTGTAAGGCTTTGACGTTAAGGTCCAAGAATCGTGCAAAGTCTTGGTCCCCTTCTGGGACGATAGGAGTTTGAGGCGGGGTTGGGCGAGTTGGAGTTCTTTCAGTCTCTGAGTTGAACTCCATTGTAGGACTAGTTATAGATGGTGAAGGTGGAAGTGGTTGTTGGCTAGTGTGGTCAAGAAGGGCCTTGGTTTGACTGCATGTCAAAACCATTCAAGGCAAGAAAGGGTCAGGTTTTAGAAAACTGCGTTCTATCAGTCTCAGAAAACTAGAATGGATGTTTAAACAGTCAGAAAGTTAGATTTTAAGCTTGCTATTTTTTGGAAAAAGAAGATAGACAGAGACCGACGTCGGTATAAAAACTGATGTCGACGAAGAAGGTTACCGATGTCGGTCAGATGACTGATGCCGGTACAGAAAAGTTGTTGACGTCGGTTATAGGACCGATGTCGGTTACTGTGTTTTCCAGAAACTCAGAAAAAAAGTTTTTGGAAATGGAGAAGACGTCCTTACCAGCTCAAAAAAGACAGATAAAAATAGAAAATATGATGATGACAGACAGAGCCTAACGTTAAATCCTTAGAAAGAATTTTATTAAGATCGTATGGCTTATGCCTTATGATGATGTTTGAAGAAGTTGGCTGTAAGAAGGGTCCTAGAATAGGCAATTTAAAGATGGTTTTAGGTATGTTAAGGCGCTCAAAAATCTGTATTAGCTTCCGTACAAGCCTGGTGCTAAGGATCAAGCTCCCCTCACTTCACGATTCCAGTGGTTAGCCGGTTTCGCTTAGCCAAAATATACTTTCCCTATAGTTTAGACTCTGCCAGAGAACATAGTTGGCTTTCCCCTTGGTGGTGAAATCCAAGTAGGATTGCCGGGTTGGGTAAGGTTATCCGCTGGGTGATGAAATCCCAGTCGGGCCTTGTCTCAAGTGAGTTTGATGTTTAATTGAGTGCTTGTGGTCTGGTAGTGTAACATCAAGTGATCTACGATTTATTCAATATACGTTTTACTAATTACTAAGTGTGGACTAGAAAGATGCAAGAAAGCAATAAATGAAATGCAGTAAGTTTTAAAGCCCCAAATCAAAATATTATCTTGGAATGAAGACAAATTGGAGAAAGGGTTGAAGAAAATGATTTTCTTACTAGACTAGAAATGCAAGAAAAAGGAAGAAAGAGTTCTTTTTATTTCCTGCTTATGATTTTTTTTAGAAAAGAAGAAAGAGAGGTGAAGGTTAAGAAGCCTAATGCAACTAAATGAACAAAGAAGAAAGGGAACCCAAGGAAGGCCCTAAAGGGATCCCACCGGGCGTGCCAGAATGTTTCTATTCAAATTTTGTTTTTCAATTTCAAAGGAAAGAAACTCAAGAAAGAATGGTCAAGACTTGTGTACCTGGATATAGTCTGCGCACCGTAATCCAGACGATGTGAGTACTCCTCTTTGGCTGTGGAGGAATGACACCTGCAAAGAAAAGAAGCTTGGACAAAAGAAGATGTTAAATAGATAGATGGTGGGTTTTCAAGCAAAAGCTTGATTCGAGAAGTATTAAAACTTCCTTAAGGGATATAAACCCACTAGTAAACAGAAAGAAATATCTGATAAATAATAGAATAATGAAGAACTGAAAGTGATAAAAGATAGAAATGGAAAGGAGAAGCGAAGACTTACTTGAAAGAAGCGGTCGGATTGATCATAGTTGCTAGCATCGGTAATCCTACTAGCATCAGTTTTTTAGTGTACCGATGTCGGCTAATCAGTTGATGTCGGTTGGGGTAGTGACCGGCATCGATCGGCGTAAAAAGTCTTTGGACGAAGTCTGGTTAAGTCTATGGTTCGGGGACAGAATTTGGTCAGGGTTTGGGCTTATTTGAATAATCTGTGGATAGAGTCTGATCAGGTTTTGGTCTGTGGATAAAGTTTTGGGCTTGGTTGAATGGTCTGAGGTCTGAGTCTGAGAGTCAGGTTAAATGGGCAGAATGTATGATCTGAGAGAGGATGGGAGAAACAGGGAGGTGGACAAATCAAGATTCGGGTCTGGGTTGATTAACAGTCTAGTCTAAGGAGATATTACTTGAAAGAAATAACTGAAAAGAGAATAAGAACACAGATAATATACTTACCTGTGCCTTGTGGAAAGTATGCTGCCGATGATTCCCGTACCTGCTGTTGATGTAGCTTACATGGAGAACCTGTTGCTGATGGAGAACCTGAAACAGTTGCTGCACTTGAGAGAGAGAGTCAGAGACTTGATTGAGAGATTTTGCGAATTAACGGATGGTCGAAGATTAAGATTCGTCAGTTGCTTCTATGGATTTTTCTCATTTTCTGATTCGGATCCTCAAAAGAGTTTGAAAAACTAGTTAAGTATAACCGACGTCGGTGATTCCACCGGCGTCGGTCGACACTTGGCCGACTCGGCGGGGTTAGAACGGACAAAAAGAGCCACCAAGCCCGTTTTTCTTCCGCCAAGTGCCCTATCTATTGGAGAATGCCGAGGGTTGTGCTAAATACGCACGCGAGTTTTTTAGGAGGTTAGAAGAATTAGGAATAGATCTTGAGTGAGTCATAGGAGGAGAATTAGTCCAAGGCGAGGTGTCCCAAGTGAGGTGTCATGGGTGATGTGTCCAAGGAGGGGGGTTAATTCAAAATAAATTAATTATTTTAAATTAGTAATTATTAGGAATGGGTTAGGAATGGACCAAGGGGGAAAGTGACCAAGGGTTAGACACTTTTTAGGTGTCTACAGAAGGATCACATAAATAAATGACTACCATCAACAATAGTCTTAGTATTTGGTTAGTATACTCAAGCACATGCAATAACAAGTTCTAGGTATAAATTAGCTAGGTGGAATGCTATCATAGGCATAATATAGCTCATTTAGATGTTGGAAACTAATTATAGAGATTAAATATCTTGAAAAACATTCAATAGGCCCAAAAAATATAACCCCATAACATTTATATCCATAATCAAATCCAAAATTGAAACAACATTGCCCTTTACCGGGGTTGAATATATCACCATGTTTCTCTACCCCTCTAGTGCAATACCTTAATATCCAATGAAAATTTTTACTCAAAAAACCCTTAATCTATATCTTTACTCCTCTAAAAGAACACAACACAAAGAGAAAAGGGGAAACTTACTATTTATTTTGAAGGGTTGCACACACTAGAATTTAAAGGCCTATGAAGAATTTACTGTAACTATGCTTTCAAACCACACTTAGATAAGGAACACAAATAACTCAAAGACATGAACATAAGATATAAATTCAAAGTGTAACATTATAATGAAGACAAGTACCTAAGTTATAATCCATTATGTTTTAGGATTAGGATTACCATTAATTCTCAAAAGCCCAATAACCAATCACCATCAAGTCTCATTAATTGTTTGCACCTTATTCAAAAAAGAGAGGGAAAACATGAATGTTTCCATTTTATGCCAAGAAATATTTATTATAACATGTGAAGTGACATGAGTGGAACATACACCATGATTCTTTTTTAGGCCCTTAGGGAACTTTTCCCTTTCTCACTTGTTACCTTCTACTAGTATAGTGGCACAATAAGCCATGGGCCCCTTCCAAGACTGATAATGCCACATGTCATAATATTATTTTACATGTTTGGGCATTCAAGAATTTAGGGACCTTTTTGATTATGTCTACCAAGAAGTAAGAGGGAAATTTTTAAAAGAGGCCTAAATTGAGAAAACCCTAATGAGCTACCATGTGGGATCACCTTTTTTATAAGTTTAGATATTTTGGCCTCAAGGACTTTAGAAACCTTTCCCACCAAAAGGTAAGTGGGAAATTTTTCATGAAAGGTCCAAAATTCTTGAAGCCCCAAGAATCTACCATGTGTCAAACTTAAATGTGAGTTCAGAATCATGACCACTTTTACCTTTTGCACTAGCTCTATTTATTCAAGGATTGGTGCAAGATCCTTCGAACCCCCAACAAAATTCATAGAAGTACATCAAGATAAACATATTTACTTAATTACATTCATTGAGCTATTTCTTATCTTAATCATCAAAATACATCAAGTATAAACTTATAATTTCATCTAGGTCCCCATAAACCTACCTTTAGAATATAAAACAACAAATCTAAGCACAAATAAAGGCTTGGCTATACCCTTAATATATTATCACTATGAATTATCCTGTCATGGGATCTTTAATCAACATTTCATGATTCCTTCAAATCTATCAAGAATATCTTCTATCATTAGATAGTACTCCTTGATAACTCAAAAAGGAGTGGAAGAACACATCCCACTTGGTAAAATCAAGATAAATGACATGATTAATTATGAATGTGTATTTTTATCCTTCAAAGGACTAGGAAATGTACCTAAAACATTGACACTCATTCATTTTGGCCACAAGAATTATGTTGATAGGGACCCATTTGCTCTAGTGCAATTTTGGCCACTAACAAATTCTAATAGTGTGCATCAGGGTTCTTGCCAAATAAAAATTTGTCATGGTTATATCAAATACTTTTGAAGGACATTTTCAATAAACATGAAAGGCATTCCATGGTCCTTCAAGGTATCTCCTAGGAGATATACCTTGAAATAAAATTCAATTGTGTGCATGTTCAAGTTATCTCCTAGGAGATACCTCAAAATAAAATTCTAATCATATAAATTGGGGTTCTTGCAAAATAAAAAGGTGTCATGGTTATATCAAATCCCTTACAAGGACCTTTGTATTTAATAAGGCCCTATTATCTTGAAAGTATTATAATCTTGTGCATTTTCAAGTTATCTACTATGATACCCATTTAAGTACTACAAATGCATGTTATAAAGTCTATCTTATGAGATACCTAATACCTTACAAACATGCATTATGGTATACTTAAATGTAATATAAATCCCTTTCAGGTATCTTGTTAGAGATACCTTGAAATAAAATTCCAATCATGTGTATGTTAAAGGAATGTTATCATATTATCATGGAAATTATAGGTATAACTTTCATATCAAGAAGTGGAAAAGAATCATAATATCATGAGATAATTTACACAATATTCAATTTATACACCACAAAAAATATAAAGATAAACTAACATGGAATTAATAATTATGTATCATAAAAAAGATAATGAAAGATAGAACAAGATAAAAAAAAATAGACTAAACACTACACACCATGAAAAATATAACATCAAAATAATATATAGCTTTTTACATGGCTTTATCTCGTCACATTATAGCTTTCTAACATAAAAAAGAAAAGAGACATGGCATCATTATATCTATCACTTGCCTAACAAGGCTAAAGACATCTAAAATATACCCTACACAAATGTCTTTTTTTCACATACAACACTTTTGTGGACTTAAACTATTGTTTTATCTCAAGATAAAATCTAAACTCTGATCTTAGCAAAAGCTAGAAAATATTAGCCTTCCACATAAGTGGTAGTAATAAATCTATTTTTTTGGTTTTCCATACTAGCCTACCACCCTTTGTAGTTCTTAAATTGAACATTAACCTACTGTGTAGGTTGTGGTTTCCCAGACTATGTCTTTATATGTAACTTTCTCTTCTAAAAAATTGCTTGCAACTCCTATGGTGGAATTAACTTAGGTTCATATTTGATATATGCAATAGCTGGTTCAACCTCTTAGAGTTCATGCTTGAGTGTTTTCTAATTATAAATTACTTCCTACACTATGGTAAGAAAAATGTGTAATGGAATTTGAATGATCATTAAATTATGCACATCTACTTCTTCTATGATGATATGGAAGTATTTAGAATTTGATAGCTTAAGCTAGATATCTGACACAATATCATCCAATCTATTTGTAGTCCTTTGGGATTAAATTATGACAAATGTGTTGCATGTTGTCTCATCCTACTAGACCTAACTCTTCCTCATCATGGTATCCCTAGATTTTAAAAACTATTTAAATGCATTGTTTAATGTTTTCTTAGTAGCCATTTGATCATTTAATATAAATTTAGATTTATCTACCATTGTAAACACTAGTTTGTCAAAATCTAAGGATTTATCAAGATGTTACCTCTAGTCAAGCATTCCTTATATAATCTACTTAGTTTGATGCATAAATGTATCTAGGACCTACACATATTCTTCTATAAGTTTTCAAATTCCTTTTGTCTTAGTGCATATAACCTGTCCTTGGGTGCATAGTTTATGTCTGCATAAACAATCCATTAGTTGAGTCAATGACATAGTGAGTTATTTATCCTTGGCCATTACTTGATCACCAAGTACTTGTGTAACCATTGATGAACTACCTAGCCTTAGTAATTTGATTTTTAGCTTTGGATTTATCCTCATGTAACCAAAAAACCATATGTTCCAAGTCTGAAGCCCTTACCACAATGGATTTTTGGAATGCATCTTCTCCTTCAATTTCCTTAGACAATGCCCACTAGAAAACATCCAATGACATCCCCATGGATGTCAAATAAAGTGCAATTGATCTCATTTAGATAGTGGTATCTAGGTATGCCTCTATTACATATACATCATTTATTTCCATATCAGATTGTGAGTGCTCTAAAGATTTATATTTGATAACCATGACACCTTTATGTATGAAAAACTTTCTTGACTCAACTAGAGAGACAAGTGTATCCTTGTGTCTCATCATGTCCCTAGACTCCACTTGATGGGCACTAATTATTATGGATAACTCTCTAAAATATACCAAATGTTTGAGTATGGTGGTTGAAGAAATCACCTAATGAAGACTACATTTTTTGTGCATTAATGGTCACACTGAGATCCCTTCCTCTGGTAGATCTACAAATTACATAGACAATGAACCATATTGTGGATATTTTTCAAAAATGTTTGCCACAAGTTCACACTAAGATTCTTATTGACCTATAGTATCCATAAAAATAGTGGGAGGAGGTTGTGTAATGTTAACCAAATGGTCATTATTTACCTTATTCTATACTTGGTAAGTGCACACTAGATTCTAGAAAAAGAACTCCTCCTCCTATTTATCATAGACCTTTTGACTAGTGTCTTTGATCATGCATTAAATAATTTCATATTCATCAACCCACAAAATTTCCAAATCATACTACCAAGCTATCCTTAACACATGTGGGTCATCCAACTAAGAGTGTATTTGCCTTGACCTCCAAGGAGCTATGGATGACTAGGGTGAGGCCTGTGGTTAGATAACTAGCTATGGTTGTTATTGCTCTTACTAGCATTATTATGAGACTATGGATCTTTACTTTTATACTGTCTTGTGCTTTAACCATTATGATTAAAAATAACACTAGATTCTTACTTAGCATGGCCAACTCATGCACTTTGATTTGAATACCATTATAAAACCTAGTTATCGATGCATGTTACCCCAAATATTGCATGACATCTTCTAGAATTTGAGGGTGCAACTTGATCAAAGCTAGGTCCTCAAGCCACCATGTGTTAAACCACCCTAGTTTCTCATATTATTGACTTGTCTTAGTCTATGTGATGTCTATGAGGGTAGTAGTAGGCCAAAATTATATAATAGCATTAACTTGTCATAGCGAGGACTTCCATTGGGTGAAGAATAACAACAAAACCAAAAACTAATATTGGAAATTTTGTGAGCTACCTAAAAGTACCTTATTGAAATTAGTGGTAATCTCAAATAAAAAAAACTTGAAACAATTAAAGTTCTCATTCTGATGTATCATGTGATATATAATGTCAATTACTCCTTTTGTTTCCTACTTGGCCTACTTCATTGTCTACCAAAACCTCTTTGTAATAAACTCTACCATAATTCACAATAAAACATCCTCAATGGATTTCATTTGGTTTCCTCTAGCTTCCCTCTTTGGAAACTTATCCAAAACATATGGATGAATTAGTAGTGTGGTGGAATTGTATCACAATAATAATTTTCCATGATTTGGTAGGCTTGTGGCTCTTGCCATGATCTGTACATTAATCCAAATGGTGATATCTCTAGATAAATAAATATCCCCTTGGTTGTATCTACTTAACAAGGTATACATGACCTCATCTAGTTTCTTGAATTTAGCTAACCTTAGTAGCCTCTCTACATCAAAACCTTGAGGTAGATGTTAAAGTGCAAGATCTCCTACTTATGCACTTGGTTGTGTTGATAGGGTAAAGAGAGTAACTTCAGCCATTTCAAAAATTCTAAGTGATATAGGTCATTGAATTTGGTTTTTTGAAAACTTGGCCAAATCCTCATTTTTTATTTCCCTACATATATGAGTATCATGAAAAACTTGATCTTATCCGTGACTAAACCTATAATATGCACTATTTGATTGATTTATTCTACCATAATCTAGATATCAATTTTTTTGAATGAAATTATATCAAGAATAAATAGTAGAATATTTTTATTTGCCAAAGTTTGTAATGTTTTTGAATTATTATTACACTTTTTTTATGGATTTTGGCATCCAATTTATCTTTCCAACCTCTTTAAATGTACTAACTACCTACACATAAGTGTTCTTCCTCATCTTTAATATTTTAGCTTTGATGGTTACCTTTTATTTCTCACAAATATTGAAATTAACCCATGTCCTATCACATCTGAAATAAATCTACCTTGAATAAGATGAAATATTTCCAAATGACATATCATTAATGGTTTTTCATGACTGTTAGCAATCCATCTAACATACCTATCTTATCTCCATTGCTTTCCTAAACTTAATTTGAGATGGATAAAAAAATTTACCTAGATTTGTCCTTAATCTCCTTTATTCTTAAAAGTATAAAAATGACATTTTATATTTTGGAATAACTTATTAAATGCATTCAATAAGTTATATTATGCATAGCCATAATGTTCTCATGAATTCTACAAACACATAGCAATAGATACATTCGTAGATGGAATAAGAGTCCTTAGCCAAGGACCAAAAAATCTAGTAGCTAAAGAATGACCTTACCACCCACTCCTAGACTGTAGGTGTCCTATTTGGGAGAGAATAAATAATGTGGCTACAAACCTGAAGATATCACTTACGTTCATCATAGACTCATAGTGACTAAGCACACAAGTGAGTGTTGTAACAAATTTGAAGTTTTAGTCCCTTCCACTAATGACACATGTCAAGATAGTTTACCTCAAGAATGAAGGGAGTTATTGTTTAAATAAAAGGTGTGCCATTAACCTAGGGAAGTGGTCCCCATTTTTAACAAGAATTTTAGACGAATTATAGAGGGAGACATGTGACACCATAGAGCTTATTACATATCCGCAAGATTTTTTACATCAAGTTATATCTACCAGTCTTTGGGTAAATGAGATGGAGACACTTGGAATAATCATAGAGAGTCACTATTTGGCTCAGATTGAAATATTTTTTTTGAGTGTTGAAATGTCATGGGTTCAAAGGGGCATGCCACATACCCTTCAGGTTAATGTCGTGTGTACCCTTGAAGGTATTACCCATTACTACCTTTAAACCTTGAAGGGTTATCATACAGATTTATGAATGGTATCTTCTAAGAGATACCATTCAAACTTTAAAGGCCCTTTAATATATCACCTAATACTACCTTCAAACCTTAAAGAGTACCCATACACTTGTTTGAAAGGTATCTCCTAAGAGATACCTTCAATATTTTGGGTCCACAATAGAGGTTAAAATCAAATATAGGATCACAAAATATAAGAAGCTAATCATTTTCCATAATTTCACTCAAAACCCCCATTGCTCATTATCATTTTATATTTTAATAAAATACATGGTTAAATATTGATTTAATTAGCTATTATTCTCTATGCAACTATTCTTCTATGATGCATGTTTGAAATTTATCTCCTAGGAGATACCTTCAAAGTAGGATGAAGCAAGAATTGAAGTATATAGTATATGATACTAAAATATATTAATTTATTGGATTGACATAAATTATGTTATTAAAAAAAAATTATACATTACCTTTTTAACATTTTTAGGTTTTAACATATCTCCATGTTTATGTAATGGTTTAAATATAGCTTTATCTCCTACATATAGGTATAGATTGGATTGATTTTATAAATAACCTAATCAAAAACTCTTTTGATGTATTTTGTAAATGTGCAACTGAAAAATCATATGTTAATGGCTTTCAAATGTGGAGACTATGTTTCTCTCATATATAGTGGTAAGGTCATTAGTGAAGGAAGAATACACAAAGTGGCAGGTCCAAATGCTGAATCTCTAGAACTTATAAATCTCACTTCCACATGCCACAATGAGGAAATACCTATTGGATGTGTAAGTGTTAATGTGACTAAAGATTTTTATCCAACTCTACCACTTCCATTTATTATAGCTTTTGTGGATAATTTAGGGGATGTAGTTTATAGTTTTACTATATAGAGCACAAGAATGATGCAACATGACACAAACAAGTTTTCTATAAACAATGATATGGAATAAAGTTAAAATAATTTGTGTCCAGTTCTACATATACAACCATTGTAATAAGAAAACCCTTGCTTAGTATTCATTTTTTTGATATATCGATGATCCTATCACATTTCAAATCCTAAGAAAAACTTTTGTTGAGAAAAGGGTACGTTTTTTGCACAAATTTATAGATCTTGCAAATGATGAAAAAATTGCTTTTGATTATGTTGAATTTACACAACCATGGGAGATTTTTGGTTGCATTCCTATCCCAATGTTAGAAAAAGAAATGGGAATTTACATAAGGCATGTTATACAACATTGTGAGACTTAAAATATAGAGGAAATTGAAATATCTATTGTTATATGGCCTTCCAACAAAATAGCGGAAACTGAGACTTGTAGAGTAATCAATTTACCATACATGACACCAAAGGAGAAAGAAATTAGAAACATTTTGAATGTAATGGATAGTGAATTCAATATTTGCCTAATATTCATAGCACAAAGGCATCCAAAAAAATTATTTCATTCCTACAAATACTTGGGTGGAAAAAGAAGTTAGCTAAATAATTCACTCAGCCAAGTGGAGTTTGATGAAAGTGTAGATAGTGAGATTACAACAATGTATATAAATAAATGTTACACCAAAAAATGTTTTTATTTAGGATTGTCATTTGAGATTCTAAAATATGCAAAGATGAAGTTACTTTATTCCATGATAATATATAGGAGGTAGCATGTCTTGGATGTCCTTTCCACCAGTTTGTTTAAGAAAAATAAAAACAAAACTAGCATTGATTTTTAGGGTATAGATATCTGTTTGGAATCTTGGCTTAAAATATACGTATTTAAGAGAAGTAACTTTTTTGATATTTAGAATTATCACAAAAATGGGGAATGAAATGCATTCCATTCAAGGACATTTAGACAAAAGAAGACAATAGTAGCTGAAGATTTATTGGACCAATTGGTGGTTGATGTTGTAGATGTTTCTCCATGACTAACATGTCAGGAAGATATAGATGGCTCATGAGAAATTTTTTGACATCTTCCAACATCTTTCACTCAATAATTTATGAGGTGCTACATCAATTTACAACTATCAGATATGGAAAATGAGCCAGTATCCTAGCCAAAATTTAATAACATGTGGAGAACTAATTTTCATGATGTGACCATTGCCACATCTAATGACTTCACTAAGTGTAAAAAATCCATCTTTTTGAATCAATAGAAAATCATATCAATCAATAATTCATGATGAACTCAAATAAAATACTTTTTTTAAGATAAATGTATTACACACATAAATGAATGTTAGAAAAATACCCTAAAGAATGCCTTAGTCTCATTCATGACAAGGTGGAATGCCATAAAAACCTTGTGCTAAGGATAATGAAAAATAGAAAAGTAGTGACTTATAGAATATTAGAGTTTTCAATGGTAGGGATTATGACAAATGGTCATGGTGCAAATGGATATGGCCATTTTTTTACCATACATTCTTGGAGGGTATACCTTTACTATCACCTAATTGATCAAGTGCTTTAGGGATATGGAAACAATAGTGCTAGATACTTATGAATATTTACTATATAAACCTAGATCTTCAAAATATCCATTGTATGATGCACTTTTGTCTAAAAACTACTACCCTAAATACAAGAAATATATGGAATACACACAACCAATTAGTGCTTTCAAGAAACTTCCTTCTAGGCTATACCTTCAACTAGACAACTATTATGGTGATACTATGAATAGATAATTCCATCCATAATTATATTTAAAAAATGTTGAACCTTATATGGAACTAATGTTACATTTATAAATTTAGAAAATCATGTCTTTTTGTATAGGTATATGTTGTAATATTTATCTCTCCTTGTCTACAAAGATGTTTTCCTTGATGTCAAGGTTGAATTTTTGCCTATAAGACATACCCATGAGGACATCGATGGTACGTTTGGAAACCTATATGAATGTATAAAGAGGAAAGATGTATGGAGTATGTCAGAGATGATGGAAACTTATAGAACATGTGAAAACACAAGAAACTTCAATCCATATTTGATTGAAAAGGTAGAAGATTTCAATGACTATGTTAATAGTTACTAGCTAAAGGGAAGAAATGAAATAGTATGCTTGACAAAAGGCCAATAATTTTTTCTATGCATGGAGTAAGTTCATCCCATTATGAATTCAAAAAACCCTATAAGAGATAGAAATTGATCCACCTGATTACATTATGGGGAACAAAATAAAATAGTGAGCCAAATGTTCTGGAAGGTAATCTAAAAAATATATATTTCAAATACTTGAAAAATAGAGAAATGTCTAAAGATTCCATTGTTTCTAAAGACTTAGATAGAAGTAGAAAAATTATTGAAAAGGAAATTAAATATAACTTAAATAAGTATATACAACAAGTCAATGAATTTGGTTTGACCATAAATAGTAAATAGAAGGATCTAGCATATTATTTCCAAAACATCCATGAAATAATGAAGGAAGACATGTTCCCTTCTAAAGTTGAGTGCATATGAGAGTTTTAATCTAGAACTCATCACGACATACCATTATATAGATATCTGCACAAAATGGTTCATAATAACATCCCTGATTTTGGAGTGGAATCTATAGATACATATATTAGTCTAAGAAGCAAAGAGCAAGAATTACATTTGATCTAACTCAAGATGTGCAAATTAGAGATATTTTATTTGTTAGACATGATGATTCTATAAGAGTGGTCTACATAGTATAGTTTATTATAGATAAAATCAATATTGAGATACTACAAACAAATGGGGATATAGACTAAAGGGTCAATATAGCTTGGTTCATCCTAGTTCATGCAAGGAAAAAAGATGCAAATTACATAGAAATTTATTCAAGATATTTGGACAAAAAATGGAGGACAAACCCAACTGACACATCTTTACCATCCATACTTATAGATAGTACCATCTATGATTAGAAACCAAATAAAAATTGGAGAGGTCATACACTTATTCTAACTAATTTTTTGAAAGGCATTATAACAGACTATTTGAATGCACTGACCCACTAGGCAATAACAAAAATAGTGATAAAAGGATTGCGAAATTTCAAATGGTGTTTCCTTAATTTTGGAATGAGAAATATGAATGTTTTTTTTCAAAGTCTAGTCAATTTATTTAGAATTCATAATGATTTATTATTTTATTTATTTATATTTATTTCTAGTGGTACTTCATATTTTGGGTCTTGGAAAATATACCTTGACATTTGAGTTTTATAGTTTCTAATATGAAAATTTATTATTTTGGTAACAGTGCATCTATTTAATAACATTTAACTATTGGAATGTCCACTTTGAATTTTTCATCCTTCAAAATGCTCTTCAACAAAAGGTCTTCATAATTTGTACATCTAAGAATTTAGTGTACTTTAGCTTTTGTGTATTTTAAAATACATTTTGGCATCCCTGTGTATGTGTAAAGGTCTTCAAGGTTTATGAATATAAATTTCCCACTTGCATGCCAATATTTATTGTTCAACTTTTTCATATCTCCAAATGTTATTCAAATTTTCACATGGCACTCGAGACTAGGCTATGTGTCACAATGCCAGTAATTAGACTATGCAAAAGGATTACTAGTCCAAATAAAATTCCAAAATAATGTGAGAACTTGAGATTTTAACACACATCACAATCGTGATAACTTGACACAAATATGAGATAAAGTTTGATGGTCATGAGGACGTCACTCGAATCAAATTAAATAAATAGCTCATAATCCAATCAACTAATGACACATGGCATCCTAATCATCCCAAGTGTTTTAAATCACATATGGGCCAAGTGCATGATTAATGTAAGAATTATTTTTCCTTAAGAAATATACCACAAAGTTTTATAATATCTATAAATTCATGATAAGCGAACCAGTTTGAATGATCACATAATTTGGATTTATTACAAATATATAATATAGATGTGATTTATTTTTTATAATTCCACATAATTCTTGATGAAGTCTAATTTATTTATAATAGTTTTCAACTACTAATAAATAAATTACTTATGATCATTTTAAATAATTTGGACTTATCAAAAATACATTAGACAAATATGAGTTATTTAAAATTAGTCCAACTTAATCTTGATACAGTCCAATTTAATCTTGGTATAGTGTCACACTCATCATAGGACTATCAGAATCTCCATATTTAGGAATGAGTATGTGTCATGCTAGTAAATCAACAATTTTATTAGTTACTTGATTTATTTTGGGATACTACTTCTTTCTTCTTGTTACTTTAATGTATGATCCTTTGATGTTTGATTTAGCTTAGGAATATTTTTAATGTCTCTCAACAATGTAATTTTTATATTTATTTCTTTTAATCCATGCAATAATTTATAATCTTCCCTAAGTTTTTCTTCCTTAAGTCTCTCAAGAAATAGAATAATAAGGGGATCTTGAATTGTGTTTAGTGTGGTTTTGTATTCTACCTTTTATTAATCTCGTTATTGGACTATAAGTGACTTAAGATTGTTATCATCATTTGGAATTTTAGTTATGGTAATGGATATATCTCTCACTAGCTTCCCTAATATGAGTTGAATATTATTATATTCATTTGAACCACTTACAATATTACTTTCTTGATCAGTTCCATAGATAGGTGCATTTTTCCTATTCTTTAGATTTGTCATTGGTTGGGAAAGTAACTACATTTGGTTAACATGTTACTCAATTTGTGGTGGTTGAGGTTGTGGAGGCATTAAGACATGTTATGGAGGAAACCTTCTTTGTGGTTGATACTATTGATTTAATCATTAAGGTGGTGGTTGTTGTAACCAATGTCATTATTAGTTTTGATATTATGTCTAATATTGATTTTGAGACATTTATCACATTAGTGGCATCCATTATTGAGTACCCCATGTTTGTGATTATGGTATTCCCTAGATTGGTGGTGTGACTTGTCTAGCCCATAGTGCCATCCATGAATTGGGAGGAAATCTTAGACCAAATTAATTTTGAGGCTAGTAGTACTAATTTCCTTGACTTTGAATAAGTTTTAATTCCTCAATGGTATGTGTTGATTGTTTCACTTGATTTCTTATGGTTCGAAGGTGTTTTTAATTCTCAGTGTCATTATCTAGGTCTAAAATACCACATACCTCTATTTTGTCTAAGGGGAAATCTTTTACCATATGTTTGAGTCAGCATCTAGGATAATAGATTGACAATTATTCATTATTAGTAGAACTAGGTTTTGATTTGAGGCCATCTAAAGTAGATGTCATTTTTTCTACAATGTCTATCTTGAAATTGGCAATTTATTCCATTAATTGGCCAAATTCAGGTGACTCTCCTAAGCTTGATATCCTTATACTAGGTCTTGTCATGGATTAATTAGTACACAATGGTAAAATTTGATGGAAGGTTAATTTTTAAATGTCACCCTTTCCCATTAGGTTTGAATCATCTTGTGCATCATCATCTAACCCTTTATGAAAGATTATTTTTATAACCTCCTCAGTGAGTTGGTAATCACTCCTTTTATGGGTAAATATAAACCTATTAATGTAATAATTTAAGGTTTCATATTCATTTTGTTTGATATTGAAAAAGTCTTCCTTGCACTCTCTAAATCAATAATAATCCTAATATTTATCCAAAAATGCATTTTTAATTTCATCCCAAGTGGTTATGGAATTACCCTTAAGGCCCATGACCTGTCTCATGATTACATCCTTGAGTGTAGATGAGAATAATTTAAAATTTTGATTGTCTATGACATAATAACATGTTTAGAAAAGAACCTAAAACTCAAAGAGGAACTGATCTAGAACCTCTAAGGATTTACCTCTGAAAGTGGGTAAAATAGATGGTGAAATGTTTTTCATGGAAGTTCTATCATTAGGACCTAGGATGATTGGATAAGAAAAAGTTATATACTTTTTGGGTTGATGGTCAGTGTTTTCCACATATGCATGTTCATCTCCCATGTTTTCTTCCCAAATTTGGTTATCAATCCAATATAAATTCACTTCATGGGTGCTCATTTTATGGCCTATCTCAGGAGGATAATCTTCGATCAAATCTTCTTATATGTCTTATGGATGAAATCAAACTATTATATAAAGATGATTTTTAGTATCAATTATCCCTATAAGAGAAGATGTTCTAAATAGGATTCTTCTTGTAAGATATGTTTATGAAGATGAACCTTGTTTAGGAGAGGAATTATATAAATGGATTTCAAATGCCTTTCTTTCACTTCCTAATCTTTATAGTAAGGATTGGACTCTCTCTTATTCTTGATTTATTTAGGATCCCTTAGAGATAAAATATCCATGAGAATCTCTTGTATGGTTCATAAATCTAAAGATTCAAGGATTATTTTTTTTGTTTTTTTTGTTTTATGATTGTTCTTGAATTTACCTATATAACTCTAATGTAAGATCTCACTAACACTTATTAATGAATGTGTTCCTTGGTAATGACATCAAAAATGATAGGATATCATTATACATGTCATTTAACCAATTAATGGATTGGTGTCATTTTTAACCAGGGTAGTACCCAATAGCTATTTTTAATGAGACTATTTGATATTAGAGTTATACAGTTCACTATTTTGGGCTTTTACTTTTACTATGTTTTCTAAATCTTGAAAATAGTAAATAAGACTTTAAATCTAACTTTCAAAAAATTAAATCTAAAATGTTTGTTAATTGAATATCTCCTATTGAAATTCACATCACCAACATAAAAAACTTAAACATCTTGTATAAGACATATGATGTCCTCACTCAACTTTCTCAGCTAGGTAAGATAGTATCTAATAACTATTTGCAATGAAACCATTTGATATTGGAGTTTTACAATTCACTATTTGAGGGGTATTAATTTTGATGTGTTTTCTAAATATTAAAAATAGTAATTAAGACTTTAAATCTATCTTATACAAAAGTAAATTTAAATGGTTTGTTAATTGAAGATTTCCTATTAGCATTCACACCATCAACATCTAGAAATTAAACATATAACATAAGACATATAATGTCCTCATTCAACTGTCCTGGTTGGGTAGAACAGTGTGATAGTCTGGAATCTAAGAATGTTGTTTATTATAACTTAAATAGCTTTTAAAAAATTCTTAATATGAGATAAATTAACAATCTTAATATGGTTTGAAAAAATACACTCTTGGATAAAAGAAACCTACTTGTATTGTATTGAAATAACTCTTGCATATAAATGAAACATACTTGTATTACAGACAAGTTACACTTTTGAAAAAGAAATCACACTTTCTTTTGAAAAGAAAATTCACACTATGTTTAAAAGATATCACTCTTATGGTTAAAATTGAATTATAATCTATATAAAATGAAATATACTTGAATTAAGTGATACTTATAAACTATTAAACTAAAAATACCAATTTATTGTGATCCTCAAAGAAAAGTGGGCCCTTGCTCCTTCCTTAGAATAGGAACTACTTTACTAAGTAATAAAGATAAATGTTGAACTTTATTTCATTAAAATTAAAATAACATATACAAATATGAAATGATTCTTTTGATTTCTGATTCACTATTAACTTTTCCAACTTCTTCTTACTTTTTATAACTTTATAACTATTTAGAATGAGAAGGAGATGTGTATTTAAACACATCTCAACTTCTCTTCATAGAGTACAAAATTTAGGTGATAATAATGACCAAATTTTTTTATTCAAAATATATACAATCTAGGATTTACATCCCACACTTATAGGAAGGTGTTGTAACCAACTGAACTAAATATAGATAAAAAATAACTAATATAGATTGAAGATACTTATCCATTTAAAAAAAATAGAAGTAAAAATATATCTAGACTATTTCAATCCATTATCATGAATGATAATGTATAAAATAATACATTTAAATATATAAATTCTATTTATATATATTTATAGAATTACTATCTCAATTAGTAGGATCTAGTTAGTCTTTGGAGCATGTTTGGGTGTCTTTGGAGCATCTTGTATAGGTCTTTAGAGAACTCTATACAAGTCCTCAGAGCATGCCTAGATGTCTTTAGAGTGCCCTCAGAGTATCTTCAAAGAAATTTTGGAGCATATTTGCAGCATTAGACCTTTGAAGCATGCACATAAAATCCTCAAATTTTAACAAAAAAGAGTTGCCAAAACTATGTGTTACCTTCTAAAAATTACCCCACCTTTGGGATGTGTTTCTATACTCAAAACTATGTTATTCATCCAAGTTATATGAAATAACAAGGTAAAGAATCAACAATAAATTACATTAAAAAAAAAGGTAAATTGCACTCATTTCCTACTTAGATAAGACCTTAACTATTAAATTCAATACAATATATAACCAAAGTCAACACTTTATGGATAGTTTATATAGATATGATGAGCTATATGAAATACTCATCATGAGGGATTGGCCAATCTAATTCATGATAATGTGGTAACTTCATATTTAACTAGGCTTTCCTAAATATTGACATATCTAATAGGTCTGGAGGAATAACCGCTTTAACTTGTGATGACATGTTTACTTCCCATTTGGTGAGGATCCCCCAAGAGTTGACATGTTTGATAGGTCTAAGGGACTGGTCACTTTGACTCAAGATGACATAGTTCCTTCCCATTTGATTAGGCTCTCCCAAAGTCTAACTTCTTTGATAGGTTTTGGGGACTAGTTGATCTAACTCCTTATGATTTGGCAACTTCCCATTTAGTTGGCTTGTATTGGGATTTGAAAAAATCATAAAAATGACCAAGTAAGAAAGATAAAAAGAATACAATAAATTAAAACTTACTTTTCATATATAGAGATCTAATTTTACCATATAGGACAATGAGTTGTTGCTCTGAGAAGGGAAATAGACTCTAATAGATTCAACTAAAAACCAACCTATAATGTTAGTGCCATGCATTTTAAAGACAAAAATCTTTCATTAGTTTTAAAGAGAAATTAAAGAGGCCTATTACTACTTGAATAAACTAAGGTGGTTCATATTCTGAATATTTGAGTAGGTGTCACTAAAAATAATAAAATAAATGACTTTAAAGATGTAGTTTATGATATCTTTTATAGGGGTCACCCATTTGAAAGGAAACTAGATGTGTTGGACACAACACACCCTTTAGTTTATACCTTAGAATTTACTATATTGATTATTCCCTAGACTACCTTGTTGTGTTTGCATGTGTGTAATAACTACTAGCTACAAGTATTGGTATTAAGACACTTATCCATAAAGAGACTATCCTAAAGGTAATCCCTTTTGAAATCACAAAGCCTTATTTTGTTCCCTAGTGTCTTCTTTTGTAGTTCTTTTTATATCTACCCACTTAGTAATAGGTTACATCCATCTGACTTAACTAGATTTTAACTTTATTTTAGGTTTCATTCATCCATTCACACTTGGTTAACAACTTGTATGCTTATTCTACTATTTTACCACTAGGTTATTCAATCCATACCTCAAACTCAATCCCTAGAGTGGAGTTTATCTCCATTAATATCCTAAAACATTAGAGGTTACCTCATTAAATATATGGTGTGGATAAAACCCACAACAAGAAGGATAAGGACACACATATTTCAATTTGATCATAGGTCTTTTGATGGTAATTTATATATGATGTCCTATGTGATGGATGTAGTAATAGGAAATGTGTACATAATTCAAGGGCATCCCTATGAACCCTCTACTAAATATGTTAAGAACGTGGTCTATGATGATTTCTCTAAGCTACATGTTTATAGGTTCAGGGATGAAATCAAAATGATTTCATAATATATCTACCTTTAGATGTATCAATCCATCTATGGGAAAAATATGACCTATCATTTAGATAATATGAGTATTGATAATATATGGGATTTTTAGTACTATCCTAATTATACCATAATCAGAATAGAAGGAACTAGGTAACCTCCCTTATATTTTCCTCTCTTTATCCCTAATAAGTGGTAGAGCAAGAGATTGCACACCAAATATGTAATAGTATAGATGAGGAATTTTGTGCTAAACACAAAGGATACTATCATGAAACTCCTTTCAGTATGGGTAAAATCCAATATTTTATTGAGGATACATTTCAATATAGTCATTAAAATTAGGGGCCTTAATGGTTTATATTAAACATTATACAAAGAATGGGACCATAAGGGGAAAGTTGGTAGTACCTCATTGAGATTATTAGAAAAGGAGTTCACATTTACTATGGTCATAAAAGTTTGTAGGTTGATAATATTTTTATCAATTTTTAGGATGATTATGAGGTTTGTGTTCAAATGAAGAAACATGATATGCAAATGGTAGTGGTAAAAAAGATCCAATATAATCCCTCAATCACTAGAGGGGAGGTATTTAAAAATTTAAAGGAGGAAAGTAGAGTTGAAATATAAAAATGGCCTCAATAATATTAAATCCCCTACATAAAAAGAGCCTCCTCCCTCTCCAAAAAATTAATCTACCCAAGAAGAATGTATGACCCAAAGGGATATGGATCCCTAAATTATAAAGAATATTCCTAAGGGACTATCAATGCCTCAACTATAAATCATAGTTATACCTACTAATAAAATTATTATACAATCATATCTTTCAAAAGGATGAACAATAATAATTTATTTTATAACTATGCCCTTCTAACTCTAGTCCAAGAGGTGAGTCTTCTTGAATTTATACAATGTTATTTTATAGTTCCATCACCTTCACCTCCATCTCCCATAGCTCTCCCATACATTTAACCTTCCACTACTTCCTATATTTCCACTCCATCTCCATTTTTTGAATCCCATTCACCTTCCATTCCTTTCACATTCAGCTAAACCCATATTTTAACTCACCCACCCATTTTTAATTATCAAATGAATTATATAACTCCTTCAATTTCTCATAAGATTATTTTAGTATAATAAGGACCTAAAAGTGGTCTATTTGATCTTAGAGGTCCCCTATGTGAGGAGATAAGAGAAGAGTGGGAAGAGGTAATTTTAGTATTATATTATTCTAGTGATGAGGGAAATAAACAACATGCAACTAGGGAGGAAGATTAACATAGGGGTGAAGTTGAAATAATTGACTTAATGGAGGACATGTAGATTTATTAAATTTAAGATAAAGAAGATATAATAAATCTTTCATAGGGTGAAAATGACCTTAGTGAAGAAAAAAATTGGGCCCCTAAAAAGACATTGTCTTATCTTACTTCTCTCCTCATAATTTTAGATATTAGTTTGGTTAATTTTACACCCATTAGTTTAGTTATTTCACATCTCTCTCCATATGAATCATTACATCAATATTTTTCATAAATGAAGCATTTATTTTCCCATGCCCATATTGAGCAATTTAGATTGCAAACTTCTAATTCTTTAATTATTTCAACCATAACTTCTATAATGGTCAAACTCAAAGTCCCTAAAAGGAAGGCTTATTTTGAGAACTTGGTATCTATTTAAATTTTTTATCCTTGATCACCACTTATACCATCTACCCAACTAGACATGTTTATTCCCTAGTCCACTCAAACAAAATCCTCCATAATGACTATCTCAAGGATTATGGGATAGAGTAATTATGTGATAAAAACTACACATTATAAAGATATATTGGGATTGATAAATGTAGATCATCCACCCCTTTAGTTTCCTATTGAAATAAGTGAATCTATTCTTCCACTAGTATTCATCCCACCTCCCACTTATGTAGAGACCACTCAGACCAAAGAACAATGAGAACTCATTATCCCTTCTTGAGTTAAGAGTGTCAAGAGTGATATAAATAAAGAATGGTCTTGCTCCTCATATAAGTTCCAATAATAAGCACATGCTTTGATAAGAAATTTGGCACTATTAATAAGGTATGAAAGAAAAAATAAATAGATACAGGAGGGGAGGAAATAATATTGGATCAAAAGGAGAATTTATCTCCCTTAAAATAAATAGAAAAATAAACACAATGACATTGAAGAATATAAAGAATATTTTTGTTCATTTTGGATTCCATGGGAGACGCCATGAAATAAATGTATAGGGGATAAAAATAGGTGAAGCATAAGATTATAGAGAGATAGATTATTTATGCCTCAAGTGAAATAGTGTAAAATGTTACAAGCATGGACAAAAAGTTGTATAATATCTTGAATACAATAAGGGTTTCAATGGGTGAAACCCAACATCACTAGGAAAAGGTATTAACTTTTTATATCTAGTGATCTATGTTTAATTCCCTTAGAATCCTAATTGTATTTATTTATTTTATGTGCTAATATTAACTTGTATCAATCATTAGTTTTATAACTACTTGTCCAACCCATTGTTTAAGATCTAATTTGGAATGGTTTTAATCTATCTATGATTCACAAGCCTTCTTTTCTATGCTACCATTCATTTTTGAGTTTATTTTGATCATGATCACCTTAGGTTAGATTCACCCATCCATCCACCCATAGCACGTAGGTACCATAGTCATGTCATATATGAACCATATGAGGTAAATAACTATGCTTATCACTACTATTCCACCATCAGGTTGTTTATAAAATTAGATACCCAAGAACTTATTCCTTGGAGTGAATTTTTAACACCAGAGGTTACCTCATAAGATTCCTTGGTGTGCATAAAACCCATAAAAACTAGATTTTAATTTGGGATAAAATTAGGAATACCTTTCTATTTATTTAAATTATCATTTGATTTGTGATATATATATATATATATATATTTATATATATATATATATATAGACACACACACACACACATGCACACGCACATGCACACGCATGGACGCACACACACATGCATGCACACGCGTGCGTGCACACACACACACACACACACACACACACACACACACACACACACACACACACACACACACACACACACACACACACACACACACACACACACACACACACACACACACACACACACAAATACTAACAAATTCCACCTTAGACATTTTCCTACTATTCCCAACCTCATAGATCTATATAAAAGTTAGGTCAAATAAAGGCATCTTAAAGGGCCCTAGATATGATCCTATTCCCCTATCACAAGAGTGTATTTCCATCCACATAAGATGACCATATATTTGCTAGTTTGTTATAATATTATTGTTCTTAGGTATGTGTAGGACTTGCCTAGAAACCCTAAAAAATATCTTCTTCCCTTTTCTCCCTTGAGATGTAGGACTACAAAAGAAAATCTAAAGGCTTTCAAGAAAATTTAAGTGATACAAAATTTAACACATGAATATGTGGAATGTAGATATTTAACTTTTGCCTTACAAGATGTCACTAATGCTTATTTCTTCAATATTTTAGAGGATTTGATTACCTCTTAGATCTAGAGTCAAAATGCCTTTTTGGCATAGTTTGCATAGCTCACTAGCCCAAGTTTTATGTACTAAAATTTTGAAAGCATGAGGAAAAATTTAAAAAAGTGTATAACCAAATTGATAATGACTATAAAACCAATACTACATTAACCCTTTAAAGGTACAAGAATGTTTAGAATTTATGCTAATTATATTTCACCATAGATCACTTAGTATTAATTAACTCTAGTTTCCCTATGTCAATGTTATTAATATTGATATCTAGTTGAATCTCCAATAATAAACTTTGGCCACAACCAATGTCAGTCTTATATTTCCAACTATCAACCCCAGTTTGATTGCTAATTATAATGTTTTGGCCAAAAATTAGAACCAATTATGTATATAATTGCCTTTGTCCCATGCTCAACCTAGCCATAACCTTAAATTTATGAATAACCTTGTGTCTACACCTAATAATAAAAACTATAACTAATATTAGAAACTAGTTAATTCTACTACTACACAAGCTATTACCTCTAATTATACAAAAATTAGAATTGGATGATATCTAGCGAATGGTAAATAAGCTAAGTATTGAGTTCTTCAGCATGCATAAGTGAATGGGAAACACCATGGAAAATAATTCCAATCATAATTTCACATATTGTACACATAAAAAGCCATTATATATATCTAATAACAATGTGAAAAAATAACCACCTAATAATATGCATTAAATAAACATCTTATAAGTAATACCTACCTAATTTGTGTCAATTCAACACTATAACAAAACATGGTGAGTTGGACTACATAGATTTATACAATGCTTTTGAGAAATTTCAGAATGAAATGGATATGCTTTAAGGGTTTTTTTATTATTTGGATCCACCTCTTTCCATTCCCCAACATCTTTTCAAGACAACAATTATCTTTAATACATTTGATTTATAATTCAGAGTGAAAGATGAAAATGAACTAGAAGATAATATAGATGAAATCCATGCCTTCTATCATTTCTAGAGGAATAATTAAAATTTTAGGAATAAACAACCTTTTAATACTTTTACACCTCCAATATATTATTATACTACACCTTTATATCCTAAAGAAAATAACAAATTTCACCCTATAAAAGGAAATGATCATCAATAATGTGTACATCCACACAATAAAGGTGGATACAATATAATCAAGTATATGAAAAAGATCAAGGCAAATGTCAACCTTAATGATTTGGATTGGATTATTAAATAAATATAATCTATATTTAAGGCCTTGATTAGGAGACCATCCACTAATAAACCAAAGTATGCTCACACCAACATGGTCATTTATAAAGGCAATTTTGAGGTACCATATTTTATTCTAATTTTTAGAATGTTTGGTAAGTGTAATGACCAAAATGTGGTACTTTAGTGCTAACAGTGATACTTCACACTATTTATCCCTAACTTATCCCTATACCTATCCTAAATCCTATTATCACACATATCCATCTTATGTGCAGGCCATATACATCCCTAATTAGTCTAAAAGTAGTCCTAAATCATCATTTCTTTATCCTGGATCTTCATGCTTAGTGTCTAAATATCTAGAAACAAGCACTATAATAAGGAAACTAGTACCATGTGGCACTAGTGTCCCTAAATAACACTAATGTACTTTGCCCTAGCATTTCCCAAATGGATATCTTTTCAAAATGAGAACCTTTTAAGCTCAGCCTAGACATCTTCTATCATCTCCACAAACTAAAGAATAGTATAAATACATGAATTTTATCCTTCTAACCACTAAATGTAAATGAAAAATAAACATTAAAAAATGATACAAGTTGAGCACAATTAAGGTTATCAATCCCTATTCTACTCTACTTTTGCATACTACCATCTACAAAATCCCTAAACTTAAATTTAATGTATTTATAGTCTCAATCACATTCAAGGAACTCAAGGCCACTATCATACTAGCATCACTTGCACTTGTACCAAATATTAGGTGGAGAGATATACATTAGGCTTGATCCATCCTCAGTGTATTGGTATGTAGGCAACTCTCTTCATAATGAGGTGTTGCGGATGTCCAAACTACCCAATTAATGAACACACTTTTCAACTCATGACCTATTTGTATGGAAGATTGGATTTTTACACATTAAATAAGTCATTAAAGGTTTAATAAAGGGTTCAAAAACTTGTGCACATAGGAATATAACCCAAATATCTAGACACAGGTGTACCTAGAAGTTCAGAGCAATCTTGCACATAAAACACTACTGTGAATATCAAGATACTACCGCCACTTTATCAATAATGGTGATATTGTAAAATTTTGGTATTATTTTATAAGATGTTTTTTCGGATAAGGATCCAATTTATAACACCTAGATTAGTTCCAATCTTATTTTTTATCACTCAGATCATTCATATCAAGTGTTTTCTAGCTAAGTCTTTGTCTTTACTATTTACTACTATTTTTTTAAAAAGTCAAAGCTAGTTAAGTATGTAAAACATTAGTGGCTATATTTATTGCATATTATTTCCATGATTTAGTCTACTTATCCCTTTAATAAAACACAATATTTATATGTGTTATGTCCTAGAGGGTTAATATATTTTGTGAACCTGAATTACTTCAAGCATTTCTCAATCCCTAACCCTATATGCTCATAGGGTTTGTATCATTTTTATGTCTATGCTCATATTTTAGTTCCAAAATTCCTATTTTAAATATTTGGTTTTTTAAATCTTTGTTATATTATAAATCTTTAAATATTTAAAGTATATAACTTGTTTTCCTACTTCCCAAAATACAATGGCAAAATCCAACAAATGGTTTGATGAGACTAATAATAAACAATTGAAATATTTTATTTTTAAGAATTTAGATATGAAAGATGACTTACTCACTATTATTAAAGAAGAAATATAAAAATAAAATAATTTCTAATCATAAACTCCCATAAATAATAACATTATTAAACCTATAATGTGGACAACTTAGCTAGCACAACCTAAAATTATAAATCAAAAACTTGCAGTGACAGCTACACCTCTCATGGCTATTTCCTCCACTCTATATGTGCAATGCCTTATGAATGATGTTCATAATCTATAACATAAGGTATTACATCTTGTGAATGGATCCACTAGGCCATCACATGCCTTGTATTATAATTTTATCTTACATTGTATTATGGAAAGGGTAACCTAGATCATGATCTTCAATATTTGTGCATAACATGTTTAGACTACATGTTCAGTGATTGGCTTATCACAGTGTTGTTTCCATGCAGTTTAAAATATTATGATTTATAGTGGTTTAATGACTTACCAAATAAATATATCACAAAATTAAATTATTTGGTAGACATGCTTTTAGCATACATCTCCATAAATATCAAGGACAAGATCTCATACATTCAAATTACAAAGTTGAAACAAAGGTCAAATGAACCTATTATAGAATATGTATTACTATACAAGACTATATTAGATAAATTAAATAACCACATGGTAGAAAAATAATTTTAACAAATCTTTAAATAGAGTCTTTTACTATTATTATAAAAAGCTATCCTATTTAAAAAAATCTAACATTCATAGATTTCTACCACATGGTAGAGGAAGGAGAGGTCACGCTCTTATCAATGGGAAAATTAAAATATACCAAAGGATAAAAATTAATTGATAAGATTTAAATTAAAACTACATATAAGGTAAGGGACACTAACACCAAGGGTGATAAAAAGTACATAATTAATGTAGCTTCATATCCATCTTGTTACTTGGTTTCATCAGCTCCTCAATGTTGAATCTTTACCAACCTAATAGAGTATCCAACACGAGTTTGATATAAGATCTTAGAATTCAATGTAATATCTCTCACTCTCATCAAATATTTTTATATGACATGGAATATCAAATAAACTTATGACTTTAATGCATTCTATGAGTATCACAGGGCACCAAGTTACACAGCAAATAAATGCATAAGCCTAAAACATAAGATACAAGATCTGATCAAGGATAATGTTATCGATGTGGGAACTCCCATAGAGAAAAAAATATTAAAATAAATATAAGCTAATTAATTAAATATATTCTCATGTCCATTTCTAAATCACATATTAAATGAGTTTGGGAGCACTTCAGATGTTTAGTACACATATCAAGGACATCCACCACTAGTTTCATATCATAATACTAAAGAGGAGGCACACCCATTACATAATATGATTGGTATGTAAGAAACTATAATTTCATCTAGACCACTCATCACCTTCTAAAAATATGATATTGTTGATGATGATATATATTTACATAGAGTCTTTAAACAATCATACATAGATCATCATCCTATCTAGAGTGTAATGCTTGACAATAGGTCAAGCATTAACATGTATAATATGAAACTTTTACAATATTTATTATATTTATAAAAGGATATATTACCCATAGGTATATGTATTAGTGGTTTTAGTGGTAATTTCTAGAGATCCATCAAGGAGATTATGTTTTTATTAGATTTTGGACCAACACATGTGGCCATTCAGTTCTTAGTAGTACCTAATATAGGCATGTTATATATGTTATTGGGTAAGCCATACATACAAAAACTACAATACATCACATAAATAGTTCACACATGCCTTAAATATATATATATTAAAATAATGATATCAATGTTGAGGGTCTTCCATATGAATAACCTCTATGTATTCCACATGTAATTACATCATAGTTGCCAACAAAAATTACTAGTTATAGTCACATCATAGTTACTAGATATAATAAATTTTTTATCCACATCTAAAATCACAATTCATATTGATAAACCATATAATTTATTATATCCACTACCATAGGTGAGTTCTACTCCTATAGTTATGACAGGTGTTCATACTCTCCCAAAGAAACCATTATTAGATATATGCATATGTTAGAGATATGTTATAGATTCTAGAGGGCTTACCTCTTATAATTTTATACTGAGATAAATATTATTGATTTATTAGGGTTATCATCATAGATAACCTTTTCCACAAACAAAATCTTCTACTAGATGGGTTATTACAACCCCTAAAGTTCACATGACGGCAAATTCAGTGCTATAGATTCCTATCACCACTACATAGGAAGATAAAGATACATATATAAATCACTTAGTATGGTATGTTATGGAACCATAATTTCCTTAAAAATAGTACACATGATCATAGTTGCCTTATTTTACATAGGTCAAAATTATAGTGAGCCTCCCATGAGACTCATTAGTTACTATGGTTCCTCTTTTATTCTACATACTTTCATTATTTCTTTCTAATTCTACATAGTTAATTTTCGTGTTGCTTGTACATATTTTATATCTAAAAAAACCAAAAAATAGTATAATATTTTAAAAACACAAAAAAAATTAATTAATTTCTCAAAAAACACAAAATTTATATATTGTATGCATTTTTATGTTTACATTTATTATATTTGCCAGACACTACATATGCTAGCTATCTTAGTATATATAATTTTATCATATTACATGATTCAATTGATCTTGTCAAGTGCTTGCACATTGATATAGGTCTTATATCCACTACAATAATTAAGACTTGCTATCATCTACCCACTTGGGGCATATACATCAATTAATGATTCTTAACTTGACACATTCACCCACTTGGTGGAATCTTATACATAGTTTATATCACTAGGTTTTATCTTTATATACTCTACATTCCATATTTAGCATTATTATATATTGATATAGATCATTGATATTCATAATCATATTTTTTCTAGATATTACTACTTTGGACTCAACATTTATGCATCATATCTCTTACACAGGTTTGTATTCCATATTCATGCATACTTTCATTGTTATCTTACTAGTTTAGACTTGATTGTATTTCTATGCTTCTTTTATTCAAGGGAATTCGAATGTGCCATGTTATTTGGCTCAATGTAAATTATATTCATATTATGTGTGCTTTTGACATTTGTATATTTGGACATCTCTATGTATGTCTTATTTTCTCATATTTTAGTGACATGTTCCCATGTCCCTTATATTATGTCCCCTTGACCTACTTTATGTGCCTAAAGTGTTTTTTTATGTATGCTTTATTATATGGATCATGGCCATGATAATTATATTTGCATATTACACTTTTTGATCATATGATGGACCTTATCCATCTCCTTTCCCTACTTGGGCATCATGATGGACATCATTCCCCATTCACCTAGGTATATATCAAATTTTACTCAAGTTTTTTGTTTTATACATTGATTACATATTTATTGACACCCTTTTGGAATGATAGACATGATTTATATATTACATTACATATTTATTCTTAGATTATCTTACATTATGATGTTATGTATTCATATTATATTGGATTATCACTTAGTAGTCATATATTCTTCGGCTAGCACACATTTTACAAAGACTTTTTTATTTTGAGGATTATTCTTATGCAAGTTCAACAAATCCTCTCAAAATAGACATAATTCATAGGGGCTTGTCATATAAATCATGCTCCTATATTTTATTCACAATATCTTTTAGTAAACATGCTCATTTATAGAAAATCAAATACAAGTAAACACAGTGGGAAAATAATGACTCAGAAAGTAGTATAATTGTATAGAATTGATATGAGAAGGATATTATTACCCAGATGGGGACACTAGTTCCACATGGTGATAATATCAAAGATATGGTGTTGCTATCTATTATCATTATTTCTATAATAAATGAAATTTGATAGAATATTACAATAGGTACAATATAGGCTATCATGGATTTATTTAGAGATTTACCATTTATACTCATATTTTGCTTAGATTCATACTAATTTAGCTTATATTCATATTAGTTTGATCAGATTAGGGACATAATGCACGAAGTGAACATTTGAATATTACATTTAGATACTCAGATATAATTAATTACAACTTTATCTAGAGTCCATATACTTAGATATCAAATTATGAGGCATGTGTGTGGATCATTATTTTTGTATGCTCAATTACACATTATTTGATTAGATGGAATGATAAATTACATATATACACCAAACATAATATTCTAGGTTATCACCAGTTTCATTCCTTACTTAATTTTTATGGTTGGAATTCTTTAGAGACTTAGAGTTTCCTAATACACCCAATTTGCCATAGAGCCAACATACCTAGTTAGATATACTTAGTTAGACATTTATAGTATTCATGTAGTTAAATTTTAAATGTATATACTATACAGGGCTTGGAAATTATGAATTCATATAGTACTTGAATTCTTAAGCCACCTAAATGAGAAGGTTAGACACACTATCAATCTAATCCAATATATTCACATGTCATGATCCATCAATCAAGGGTGGAAAATGATGGAGTCAAAATTGAATTGAATTATTGAGCTACCCACACATGAGGATTGATTAAGATAAAATTAGTCCAATTTATTCACTGATTGATCACTATATAAATTCACACACAAAGGTTTTCACCTATGCTAACCTAGATCATGTCAGAAAAAGGAATGGATAAATTAGGTTGTGCATTGACTTCATAAACCTAAATAGAAATAAAAAAGAATAATTATTTTTTAACCTCACTATATGAAGTAATTCATATGGTCAATGGGTATACAATGATGTCATCTTTTATGTATTTTTATACGATAATCAAGTGTTGGTGGAAGAAAAAAATAGAATGAAGACTGATTTTACCATCAAGTGGGGCACTTTTGCATATAAAAGGATACATTTTATCCTAACTAATGTAGGATCAACCTTCCAAAATTCCATGGACTTAACATTTCAAGTAATTTTTTACATGTACATCGTCATATGGATGGATGATCTCAAAGTGTTTTCAAATAATAGATGCAATCATGTAGTTCATCTATAAAAGGTATTTGAAAGATATAAAAGATATGGAGTGTCACTGAATCCAAATAAGATCACTTTTAAAGTTATAAAAGGTAAAATTTTAGGCAATGTAATCAAAAAATATGGGATATACATTGACTCAAAATGATTTCAAACCATTTCAAAATAATACCTCATAACAACAAGAAAGAGTTGAATTCTTTTTTTGGCAAGATAAACTTTATGATAAAATTCATTTATTATTTTACATAGATTATCTATCTATTTAATTCCATGTTGAATCAAGATGATAAAAAATGGAGAACTCAAATGAAGAATTTATTATAAGATATTAATATTTTTATTGCTCAATCTCTAATTCTAATTAACCCTAATTTTACAAAAGGTTGATGATAGTGAAAAACCAAATGCCTTCATGAGTTCTAATAAAAATATGACTAATTTAAATACTTAATGATATATAAGTATATATACACCCCGATCAAAGTAGTGAAGAATTCAAGGCACTAAATTCATATGAAAAAAAATGTTATCATTATAGAACTAGCTTACATGATTACACTTGGGTAGAATTAATTAGGTGAGAGAATAGGTAAATATATGGAAAAATTATATGAGTTTGATGTAAAAATTAGTCCTACCAAGATAGTGTGAGGTTAAAGAATCATCCATATCATGATTAATGTAAACTCATGCATTCAAATTAAGAAAATTTATGAAACATAGGTAGATGGTGGTGATTGGTATGCTCATATCATTCATTACTTACTCATAGCTACATTCCCCCTTGAGTTGAAAAGAGAGAGAAATTGAGCCCTTAGGCTCAAGTTAGCTCATTACATGATAAAAAAGGAAGTATTGTATAGAAAAATTTTATGAAGGCATCTATTTGAGGTGTGTTTCAAGAGTTTTTTACATCCTCAATAATTTTTATCAGAAAATATGTAGTGATCTCCCTCATGAAATGAAACAACTCATAAAATCTTGATAATGGGATACTACTAGTCTATAGTTTTTATATATGCCCATAATCATGTCATTACATGTCATTAATGTCAAATATTTTGGAAAAAGGAGGTCCATATTATCATTAATTTAAACCAATTATTAAAGGATGCCCTTTTACTCAATGGGGTTGTAACTTTGTTATAATGATCAATCTGAACTCTTTAGTAATGCATACATTTATTCTAAAAAGTAATGATTATTGTAATAAATGGATAAAAGTTATGGTTACAAATAATTATAGAGCCAAATATGAGATAAATTTATTATAAGAAAATATTATTTCCATATTTAGATATCTCCTCAGTATATGAAAATGCCCCAACTTTTTAGTTAGTCAAATCCATAAAATGGACCCATGACAACTAAATTATAATCAAGTTCTCATCAAACTATTATCCAAAATAGAATGCATTTTTTGAGTCCAAAAAATAAATTATAATGGATTTTATTAATAAATAAACATAACATAATCCCAAATAATGTCACCTACTATTAAAATATTCACTATGGGTAGACAAAACAAGACATAAACAAGCCCTCAAGTCTTAACTTTTCATGCTAGTGTATAGAACATAACTAGTTTTTTCCATCACTCTTAAACTACCAATGTATCATTTTATGAAAGAGTATATGGGAGAGTATGGAAGGATTTAGTCTAGTTTTAATGATGTATTCTTGATGAAGGATACAAAAATTGAGGCATTACATAACTTCATCAAACACTAAGACATTGTTAAAAGGTGGTTTGATAAAAGATCTAAAATCAAGGAATTTAGGATTTTAGACTCAGTGTTGTAATGGGATAAGGCAAATGAAAAGAAAGGACAACATGACAAGTTCACTCCTTTATGTATTAGTCCATATCAATTCTCAAAAATATTTTGTAATAATACTTCTCATCTTAAGGACATCCAAGATGATGACTTTGCTTTTCTAGTAAATGGGTAGTTTTGTAGCATTATTTCTTGTCTAATTTAGCTAGGGGTGCCTTTAAATTATTGTGAGTTCAACCATATAACTAGGAGTAGATTAGGTTTTATTATTTTTAGATTATATTTCTTAATTTTTATTATTTTCTCACTAATTTAAATTTCATATTTTCTTAGATTAGTTTCCTATTTTTAGCTATTTCTTTTATGGTTAGTTTTGTTGCTTTCTAAACTAGTTACTTATCTTCAGAATAATCTAATCAATTTATTATGTCAAAGTCATGAAAATAACTACCAAGAAAAAAGGGATGATTTAAAAATTACATGACTAGAATTAACTATGGTTTGTTATTTTATTACTTAAGATCTCACCAATTAAGGTATGTGTAATGACTAAAATCAAGTTTTTATCCAAATTGAATACTATTTTAACTTTTTAGGGTTTAGCTTATGTAAATCCTATGTTTGATTAAAGGGTTGAGTAGACTAAATCAAGGAAATAAATTACATAAAATATCCATTGATTTTTTGTATAATTGATTAGCTTTGACATTTTAAAATTAATAATAAATAGTGTAAATAAAGACTTATTTAGAAAACACCTAATACATACGATCTGAGTGCTAGAAACTAATATGGAAGTAGGTTTGAATTTCATCAACTAGATACCTATATCATAACCCCTAATAGAAAATATCACCACACCTATATGGTAGTACCATGTGGCCATAGTGTCTTGATATTAGTGCTAATGTCCTCTGTGTAGGACTATCTTGAAATTTTCAGTGCACCTATATCTAGGTTTTTGGGGTATGTTCTTATACACATTAATTTTAGATTTTTGTATTATGCTTGTAATTAATGATTTATGGTTTAAACCTTGATATTTATTAAAATTAGGGTATGATCTAAAAATTATGTTCATTAGTAGGATAGGTTGGACATCATCGAAACCCTACTCTAAAGACATTTCCTACATACCAATAATCTGAGGAGAGATCAAGCTTGATGTAGTTCTCCCCACCTAAGTGATAGTGTGAGTTCAAGTGATGATATTATGATAGTTTCTTTGAGTTCTTTAAGTGTTCTTGATATTTTAAATCTATAAAATCTGATCATAGGGCTGTTATAGATGGTAATATTCAAAATTAGGGTAGAATAGGGATTGATAGCCTCAATTTTGATGAAGTTGATTTATTTTTAAATAGATATTTTTCATATAATTTCCATATAGTGGATATAAGGATAAAAGTCATGTATTTATAGTGTTTTATTACTTCTTTAGATAATAAAATATCCCTAGGCCTAGATTAGGATGGTTTTAATTTTTAAAATACACCCATTAAGGAAGGATAGGGTAAAGGGAATATGTATCATTTTAGGGACACTAGATCCACATAGATTCAATATCCTTAATTTGGAACTAATTTATAACTAGTAAAACACTAGGCATAAAGGGCCAAGATCAAGAAATGAGGGTTTAAGATTACATTTGAGCTAATTAGGGATGTCTATTGCCCACTTGAAGGCTGGATAATCATGATAATAGGCTCTAGGATAAGTCTAGGGCTAATCTAGGGATAGGTAGTCTGAATTAGTACTCTTAGAACTCAAATACCACATTTAAGTGATAACATTTTAGGTTCTAACATAGAGATATACTTTAAAACACTCATACCTACTTCCATCTCAAATTTCAGCACTCAGATCATCCATATCATGTGTTTTTTAGGTAAGTCTTTATTTACATATTTATTACTATTTTTATAAATTTAAAGATAGCCAATTATCTAACAAATCACTAGCTATTTTATGCATATTATTTATTTGATTCAGTATACTTATCCCTTAAATCAAACATAATATTTACATAAGATAAACCCTAAAAGGTTAAAACGTTTAGTGAACTTGACCTACTTTGCACATTGTTTAAACCCTAAACCTTGATGTTCTTAAGGTTTGCATCCTTTTTTGTGTATATGATCAAATTTTAGTTCCAAAATTTTAGATTTATTTATATATTTTTTCCTATGATCTTTTTTAAGTTAAAATTATTTAAAGGTTTAAAATATACAATAACTTAGTTTCACACTTCCCAAACTACAATGGTAGAATTCAACAACCAATTTGATGAGACTGATAAGAGAAAACTATAAAGTGCAAAAACATTTGGATATGCAAGATGACATAATCACTATTATTAAGGAAGAACTCCAAAAATCAAACAATGGTAAATCTTAAACTCCCCCATATAATAACATTATAACACCTATAGTGGGGGAAACTAAACTAACACAACATAAAATTATAGTTCAACAACTTTAATGATATTTACACCTCTTGTGTCTAATTATTCCACTAAAAATGTATAATCCCTTATGAATGAGGTTCATGCTCTATAGGCTAAGGTGTTACATATTAAGAAGGGAACCAATATGCCATTACATGGATTTGATTCTAATATTATCACACATACACCTTTGGAATTCACATACCAATAATTCCCTTCCCATCTAGATTCATGGAACCTAAGCTTACATTATATGATTTCAAGGGTGACCTAGAGTAACATCTCTTAGCTTTTCATGTAACATGTTTGGACTATGGGTCCAATGATTGGATGCTCACAAAGTTGTTTCCATGAAATTTAAAGGATTATGACCTATAGTGGTTTGATGATTGATTGAATCAATCTATCACAACATATTTTTACGTCAGTAGATGCCTCCTTTCTTCCTTTTGCTTACAACTTTGTTAGAGAAAACTTGTAAGCGAAAGGAAGAAAAGAGGCGTCTACTGACGTAAAAAGATTGGTATCAGAGCCACAAAGGATCTTTGAGTTTTTAAGAATTCTGAAGCTTCAACCTTTTTGAGTTCTCTACTTTGAAAATTTCTTTGGGAATTTATTGCATCGAGTCTTCCAATGTTTATCTAATTTGTGTCATAGGCCTCTTTATCTCTGCATCTGTTTTCCCTCCTCAAAAATTTCTCACATACCAGAACCCAAATCTCTAAGCAATGGAATTTGGTAAAGCCCAAACCTCCTCAACTGTCAAAATCACTAATGAATCTAAGTTTGAAGGATGTTATGAATTACCTCCTTTTGTTCTTGAACAATTGTCTGATTGTCCTGATATAGACATCACTGAGGAAACTCTTGAAAAAGAAAATAGCTTGTATAAACCACCTGCTATAAAGGCTTCCCAAGTTTACAAGAAATCTGAGTTGTTAAAATCTAAGTTTTTGTATACTTCTACTTATCTGTCTTTTGTCAAGCCCCGAATCAAGTCTGTGGAGTTAACTCTTAGCTATAAACCAAAATGAACCTTTCAAACTAATTTACTATCTCTATTACCAGAGAAAGAGATTCAGTATATCTGATCTCATGAAGATGTTAAGTTCATTCATTTTGGTTTGATACATATTCAAATAACTCCCTTGATTCCTAGTAATATAAAGCCTGTGTTATACCTTACTTTGTGTGATAGATACCAAGTCAGCTTTAAACATTCCTATCAATTATCTAGCCTTGGTCATCTCAATGATGATATTATCTATTTTGAGTTTTGTCCAAATCTCTCAGTCACAGTCTGCGATAAAGGATGTAAAGAAGTTAAGCATGGATCTCTGGATTGTTGGGGATTATTCACCTCTCTATTTGGTCTAGATATGTTGGGTGAATTCAAATATGCTGCTTTAAATATCTCTGTTGTTTACAGTATGACCAACACTAATCATCCCAAAATCCTTGAAAATTTGCCATATGCCCGTCGATTGAGTGGTACTGTACAATTACAGAAGGGTCATATTGAGTCCATAGAAATACCTTCTGAGTGGAAGTTAGATTGGCTAAAAAATGTATCTCTTAAGATGAAAGGCCAACCTACAGTCCATCACAGTGATGATAGAACTGTAAATATTTTACCTAGATCTCTATCCATGCAGTCCACCCATTTATCTCCATCCAGACCATCCACTACCTCTTCTCGTACGTCTGTAAAAAATGGCCATATTTTAATTGAAGATGAAGAGATAAATCAAGGATTTGATCTTCCAGGAACACTTATGAGTCTTCCTCGAGAAGACAATCTTGAGTTCTATATAGAAGATACTGTTACCTTGTACAGAGGTGGAAGATGGCCACCACCCAAAGGCGTACACAAATTACCTACAGGTACTATGAAATAATTCTCTACTTCATTCCAAGGAGAAAAGGAACTCTCTAATGAGTTCAAGCAGCGTAATTACATTGCTCGATTTACTGCCCATTTTATCAAAAATTTTGATGATTTATGTAGAGATGTTTTATATATAAAGGATAATGTTGATAAAATCCAGCAAAAAGTTACTTCAATGGATCGTAAATTAGACATCCTTGAAGATAGTTTAGATTGGCTCTCTAAACAGGACCAGAAGCAAAAACTTCTTTTGCTAAGAAACCCTTTTGTTCAATCAATTTTGGCTCCAGTTTTAGATCTATCAAAAAGTCCCCAAGTTATAGTCATACTCTTATGCAAAGGACCCATGTTCATTTACAACCATGGTATCTCAATATAGATGAATTGTTGAACCCTTTAAATTAAATCACAGCCTAGTGTAATGCAATGAGAGTCATGACCATCAATGCCCATCTCGACCAAGTAGGCACTACCCTATTTGCTACCAAATATTTATGGGGCATTACTAGTAAATGGTGGAGTTATATGACTGAAGCTCAGTAATTTGATCATGTACATAATCATGTTGATTCTTTAGGTACTCTATTTAACCTGTTGATTAGTGAATTTGCGCCACCAGTTGGCAATCGTGAGCTTGAAATGAAAAAATGGCTCTTAAAAATGGAGTTATGTGATCTTAAGTAGTTTGATGCTTTTGATAAACAATTTAGGCAATTAGCCTATGAATGTCAGAGTCATGATTCTACTGAAATCAAAGTGAAATTCTTGCATGCTCTTCCATATAACTTGATTGATCGAGTCATTGGCTATCTTGATCTTAAAGGATTGACTGTTGAAGATCTTTCTCTTTCTGATGTGATTGACTTTGCCAAACAGCAAGTCCTAACCCTTGTCTCTGAGACTCATTCTATACAGAAGCTATCTAAACATCAAGCCTCCAATATTGCTCCAATATTTCCTAAAATAGCCCCTTTTGGCTGTTAACCATTTGTTCAACCACGCAAGTAGCAAAAGCAGCACCGTCGTCATGTTTCTTTCAAACACCGCTCCTTTCCTTGCTGCCATTCTTATGCACCTCCTCAGCATTTTCTCCATAAATACCATACTGCTTATCCTCATACTAAAACTCCTATCTGTTATATCTGTCGCAAGCCTGGTCACATTGCCCCATAATGCTCCTGCAAAAACCTTGCTGTTAAAGCTATCTTTTCCTCCAACACAGCAGCGTGGTGGGATGTAGTCGATCCTGAAGAAGACCTTTATCTCCAGGATGACATCTTTGAACCAGTCTTAGATGATCTCCTTGAAGGTGACTTCGATGAAGATGATGATGTAGCTGCTCTCAAATCATTAGCTGATGATTTGGAATAGACCATGACAAATATGCAATGATCACAATGGCCCTACAGACCACGCCATCATGACTGGTCTATGTTTCTAATTGAAGCCTATGGAGCTTGGTCCTAACACCACCATGAAGTACCAGAGTGACTTGAAAAACTAAGAGGAAGAGGATACTCCAGAGGAGCCGAATCATCTAGAGGAAGACAGTCCTCTATGACAAAATTACCACCCACTATATAATGAGCACAACAACCTAGTGTGCAGTATCTTAGCTCATTCAGGCCAAGTGAATCATGGATTAAAAATAATTTTACCAGCAAGGAATCTCCATGAGAAATCAAAGTACTACCAGATGAGCCAAAGTGGGATGTACTACTTCTAGAAGAAGAAGAAGAAAAGGAAGAATAAGTCAGAAGCATATTTTATTCTGACCAAGATTACTATCCTGGAGAATGCAGTAATCTTCATGAAGAAGAAGCTGAACCAGAAGAAGAATAACCATAACCTATCTATACAGAAGAAAATGAAATTACAGTCATCCAAGACCCAGGTCGGCAAAAATTGGTATGTACAAGTATACCTCCTTTAGAGCTACCATTACCAGCATATTTAAACCATTTGATTAATGGATGATTTGCCCAGTTCTTGACATTAGAAATTAATGGTAGACTGGTTGATGCACAAGTAGATACTGGTGCTTCTTTATCTTTTGCCAAACCATAACTAGTCCAAGATTGGGAGACCTTGGATGAAAGATTAGCTTACAAGAGCATTGATGTTCAGGGGAATAGTTTCACATGTACACAGTATAAACATCAGCAACCCCTGAGAATCCAGAATAAAGTCTTCCATGTAGACTTCTTTGCCCTTAAAAGAATGCCTATAGATATTTTGTTAGGAGGATCATTCATTGATAGATACTCTCCATATGGTGCCACAACTAAGAGTATCATGTTCACAATTAATAATGAAAGGCTTAGAATCCCTAGAATGATATATGCCACAGAACAATTTCCCAGTTCCATGACTCAATCTCTAGAGCCAATTCTAGCTGGAATACTTGAAATAGGTGACTAGATTAAACAAACTATCTATTCAGATAATCCTCAGAAGTTCTAGTCTAAGTCTATGCCTGAGATGGAGATCAATCTCATTGAAGGCAAGCACATGAAGATTGGGAAGAAAATTCCCATACCAACCCAAGATTACCAGGATATGGAATCTCAAATCAAATATTTAGAAGTCAATGGTTTCATTGAAAAATCCACTTCTCCTTTCTGCTGCTACGCCTTTCTGGTGAATAAGCATTCCGAACAAAAATGGGGAAAGAAAAGAATGGTTATAAACTATAAACCATTGAATGCTATTACAAAGCCATATCCTTATCCAATACCAGATAAAATCTACCTGTTAGAGAAGGTTGCAAATTGTACATATTTCTCATAGTTTGACTGTAAGTTTGGCTTTTATCAAATCTGAGTCAAAGAGACTGATAAAGAGAAAATGACATTTAGTTGTCCATTTGGCCACTTCCAGTGGACTGTCATGCCTTTTGGCCTCATGAATGCTCCAGCCTACTACCAAGCTCACATTGACAAAATCTTTCAAGGCACATCTAATTTTTTATGTGTATATATAGATGATATATTAATTTTTAGCCATACTTTGATTGACCATCAGGAGCACCTCTCCAAGTTTTATCAGATTGCTCAGAATGCAAGCTTAGTATTATCAGAAAAAAAAATCCAGTTATGTAAAACTGAATGTAACTTTCTCAGCATGATCGTCAGAAATTCAAAGCTGCAGCTCTAACCACACATCAAAGAAAAGATTTTCAATTTCCCTGAGAAACTCGATAAACCCAAGTTACCAGCATTTTTAGGCTTGTTAAATTATATGAATAGTTTCTATCCTAACGCTAGTGAAGACAAGTACATTTTACAAGAAATTCTCTAGAAAAAGAAAACTTTTAACTGGGAAGAACAACATACTGCAGCAGTGCAAAAAATTAAGGCCAAAGTTGCAGCATTACCAGACCTACATATTCCAAAGTCTGACTAGATGAAAGTCTATACAGACGCTTCTGACATCGCCTGGGGAGGAGTTTTAGTTTGTATATATGATAATAAAGAATATGTGTGTGAATTTTCTAGTGGTGTGTTTAGCTCTAATGTATTAAAATGGATATCATCTGATAAAGAGATTTATGCTATGAAAAAATGTTTAGAAAAGTTCATGTTAAAACTTCTCCATTTGGCACACTTTATTGTAATTACCGATTGCACTAGATTTATGACCTTTAGAGAAAAAGATCATGGTCAGAAAGATGGTCGTGATAAGTATGTGAGATGGCAAGCATTTTTCAATCAGTTTAATTTCTTTGTAGAGCATATTAAAGGCACTGATAATATTATTCCAGATTGGCTAAGTAGGAATCCTTTAGCCACCATGATGCATCAACCTGTTCCTGGATTCAATCTGACAAGGATCCATAACCAAGGATTTGCGTCTCTCAATATTCTTGTACAAGAAAATTTTTTGATGGAAGGTCTACATCCTAGATTCACAAGGATCTCCTATGCAGTAGGGTAGGACCTACAAATGTCTCAAGTAGCTACAATTGAAGCCAATCGTTAGCAAAATTTTGGAGTCATCCACATAGAATGATTAAATAACGAAGTTTTGTACTACCAATTTGCTGAACTATTGAAGCATCCTCTTTGGACTTGGCTAATCAGAATCAGGTCATCACACAATGAACACCTGTATCACTGGATTGCAAGATTTAGACCACATCGCATTCACAAGGAAGAAAATCATGATCAGGATACTGTGGTTCATACAATTATTCGAAGGAAACTTGAGTGGGAATCATATTTTCACATCACTCCGTGACATCACAGAGGCAACAACCCACATTGGCATCTTTCAAGCACTTTCCAGCTCAGTCGTCTCTTCAATCCGATCAGTACTGATGACTTAGCCGACAAAGCGGAAGACATGTTGGGCCCGCATTCTCAATCACCGACATCATCAAGTGGCTCCAATAGCATCTCACTGTAGCCCTACTTTTTTAAAGCATGATGGGATAGACACTGCCTAGACAGTGCTCAGGCAGGACCTCCCAAATTGTTATATATAGGCCTCTCTGCTACTAGTTAAGCATCAAAAGTCATAGAAAGTTTTCTAAGCTAGAAAATTAGTAAGACTTGTTGATAGAGTATGCTCTTCTCTTGCCCGTTTTGACGGATCCTGAGAATCAAAAATTGATACAAGATTTGTAATATTTTGTAAGAGTGTGTTTTATATAATAGAGTGAAGTCGTAGCCATTCGGCCCCTGCCTACCATCGTAGGTTTTCTCTAATCAAAGCTGTAAGCGAAAGGAAGAAAGGAGGCATCTACTGACGTAAAAATATTGGTATCCATTCAATACTTTGATAGACATGTTTTTAGTAAACCACTACATCAATATGAGTAAAATGATCTCCTATACTCAAGTTGCACAGTTGAAACAAAAGTCAAATGAATCATCTTAGAATATGACTTATGATATAAAAATATATTATATAGATTAACTATCCACATGAAAAATAAATATCTTTAGGACATTTTAAAATAGAGTCTTTTACCAGTATTACATGAAGCTATCTTGTTAAATAAGTTTCCAAAATTCACAAATTTTCTCCACAGTGAAATAAAGAGAGGTCAATATTCTATAAATTGAAAAGCTAAAATATACCAATAGATTAGAATCAATCATTAAGAGTTAAAATAAGCCTCCATATAATATAAGGTCCACTACTAATAAGAGTGAACAAAAAGCCATATTTTACATAGATTCAAATTCATCTCCTCACTTGGTTTTATATTTTCCTCAGCACTAAATCTTCACTAACCTTTTAGAGTCACCATCACATGTTTAAAAATAAATCCTAGAATGTAATGTCATATCTCTCCTTCCCATTAAATATTTTAATACAAAACAACCTCTTACAAATAGATATGATTCTAATGTATTCTAAAAGTATCAAACGACACCAAGTCATACAAAAAAATAGATGCATAAGCCTAAAACATAGGATACAAGATTTAATTAAGGATAACATTATTGATTTGGGGACACCCATAAAGGAGCCAAAAGTATAATAAACTTAAGTTAAGGAATTAAACATATTTTTAGATTCATTTCTAAAGCACACAAAAAACAAGGAAGGGAACACTTTAGGTGTTCACTACACATTTTAAGCACATCTACCACCAACATCATATCATACTATTATAGACAAGGCACACCCATTGCATAATATCATTTATATGTATCATACTTAAATTATAACTAGACCACTTATCACCTTCTCAAAGTAGAATATTTTTAATGATGATTCAAATTTAAATGCACTCTTTGTACAGGTATATGTAGATCATCATCCGATCCAATATGTTATGGTTGACAACTAGTAAAGCATTAACATGTGCACTATAACAATTTTACAACATTTTGGGTATTTAGAGTAGGATATATTACCTATAGACATAATTATTAGTGTTTTATTGGTCATGTTTAGATATTAATTGAGGATATTTCTCTTCCATTATAGGTTAGACCAACACATATAGCCACTTGGTTCTTAGTAGTACCTAGTGTATGCATGTTTGATATGTTATTGGATAAGCCACGAACATAGAAACTATGATCCATCCTATACATAGGGCATAGATGCCTAAAATGTATACATGCAAAATAGGTGGTCAAATTTGACAGTCTTTTATATGAGTATTCTTTACCTATTCCACATGCAGTTACAACATAGTCATGAGATACAAATCCAACATAGTAACCAATATATCATAGTTATCAGTTACATCTTAGTTCATAATTCTTATTGGTTCATCCTAGAGTTTATTAAAACCACCTTTTCAAGAGAGCCATACTCTTTCAATATTGACATGGATACATACTCTCCCATGGAGACCATTATTAAAGAGACACCTACATCAAAGATATGTCATAGATTATAGAGGGTCTTTCTCCACTTAGTTTTTGTCAAGACTAGTATTATTGTGTTATTAGGGTTTTCAACATATGATAGTTATGTCATTTATATCTTTTTTTACTATATGAGTACTTAAGAATACTATAGTTCATAAGACACCACATTCAACGCCATAGATTCCTAGCACCACTATATAGGTAAATACAGATATAAAAATAGATTACTTAGTATCATATATTATGGGATCATAGATACCCTTTCACATATCATGCATGATCATAGTTCACTTATTTGGCATAGGTCACAATTATATTTATTTTCCCATGAGACTCATCAATTAATATGGTTTCTCTTTCCTTTACATACTTTACCTATCTTTTTCTCCTTGTAAATTTTCTATTTTCATGGTTATTGTACATAGCTTATATACATAAAATATAAAAAAGTTATAATATTCCAAAAAATGCAAAAAACATTAAAAAATTACTCATAAAACATTAAATTATAGATTTTATGCCTTGTTATGTTTACATTTATTATATTTCCAAACACCACATTGCTAGATATATTATTATATTTGGTTTTATCATACATATATGATTCACTTATTATTTTTAGGCACTTTAAAATTACTCTAGGACTCAGGCCCACTACACTGATCCAGACTTATTTTTATTTACCCATTAGGTGCATATACATTGATTCATAGTTATTCACTTAAAATACTCACCGATTTGGGGGAATCCTATACACAATTCCTATTACTAGGTTTTATCCTTCTATACTATACATTCTATATTTATCATTGTTATATCTTCCTATTGATCATTTCTACTCACACTAAATTTTTTTGGTAGCCATTACTACTTTAGACTCAACATATGTACATTTTATCTCTTACATAGATTTGTATTAAATATTTATGCATTCTTTCATTTATAAATTTCATACTTTAGTCTCAATTGTATTTGTATGCTTATTCTATTTATGGGCATTTTAATATGTCATTACACTTTAGCTCTATGCCACTTCTATTCATAGTATGTATGCCTTGGATAGGTTCCCATGTCCTGCATGTGTGCTTTCATATTTATTTATGTAGACATTGGAACATGTCCTTCTATGTGGCTCTAATCTGACTTGCGTATTTCCTATATATGTGGACATTTGAAAATGTCCTCATATGTTTTGTTTTCTTAGATTTGGTGGCATGTGCTCATGTCCCTTGTATTATGGCCCCTTGTCATACTTTGTTTTCCTCATGTGTTTTGTATGTATGTTATCTTGCATGTGTCATGGACATGACACTTTTCTTTTCTCATTACACACATAATTTTTTGATTCCATGAGATAATTTAGACATTTGACCTTCTTAATTGGGTGTCATGATGAACACCATGCCCCATCCCCTTGGCTAGGTACTCAATTATGTTCATATTTATTGATACAAGCATTGATTACATCTATATGGACACCCTTGTGCAACTATAGACATGACATAAATATTAAATTACATACTTTCATTTATATTCTCTTACATATTGATGTTATGTATGCACATTGTATTGGATTATCATGCAATCATCATATATGCTCTGGATAACACACATTTTACATATATTTTTATGTTGAGTAAAATTATTACATAGGTTCAAAAAATACCCTCAAAATATGGGAAATTCATAGGGGTTTATCATAGAGATTTGGATCCTATACTGTACTCGTAGAACATTTTTCAGCACATAGGCTCAGTTATACAAAATCAGACACAAGTAAACATAAAGGAAAAATAGTCACTCAAAAAGTAGTAAAATGACATAAAATTTAGACTATAAAGACATTAGTGCCTAAATGGGGACACTATTTCCACATGAAGCTACTATCTAATATTTTATATTATTATCTAGTAGTATTATTTTCATAACAACTTAGCTTGGCTACAATATTACAAGGTTGCATAGATGCAATTAAAGGTTTGTTAGTTATACTTAGTTTTTTTTTAAGATTCACATTAGTTCACCTCATATCCATATAATATACTCATATTGGTGGAATAATTCATGGAATGACCATTCCAATGTTCATTATAGATACATAGATATAATTATTACAACTTAGTCTAGAATTAATATACTTAGATTTTAGATTAGGGGTATCTGTGAGACACATTGATTCTATATGCATAGTTACACACTAGTTGATTAGATGGAATGAAAATTTTCATGTCATTATCTATGTTGTATATAGTTGACATCATACTCTAGGTTATTACCAATTTCATTCCTTACTCCATCTATAATGGTTGCCATTCTTGAGTGGCCCAGAGTCACCTAATGTATGTGAGTGATTGTAAACCTAACATATATAGTTAGACATAATTAGACATTTTTTAGTAATTTGTCTAGTTAAATTTTAGATGCATATAAAATACATGGGTTCTTAATGATGGATTTATGGCCTAATTTATTTATTAATCTACCCACATGAGATGGTTAGACACACTACTAGTCCAATATAAGCTATTCATAAGTCATGATCCACCAAGTAGGAGTGGCCAATGATGAGTCAAAACTAGATTGAGTTGTTGAGATACTAACACATGGGGATTGAGAAAGTTATTATCTCAGTCTAAGTTATTCATTGATTGATCACTTTATACATGCACACATAGGGTATAATTAGGTTTATGCATTAGTTCATGTACTTGACTAGGTGTATTCATTCCTTTCCTCTTTCCCATCTCTTTAATCCATTTTAATTAGTTACTTCTTTACTCAGCATAATCTTTTAATTTTGATATCTCTTAAGTAATGACTAATTAATACACATTTCATTTACAAGTCATGCATTTGATCATGCTTCACATACATAGACCTATCTTCACATACTCATATTTAGCTTCATAAGCTTCACGTGTTAGGTAAGTCCAGGTATGCTTCTTTTTCCTTCATACTAGTCATTTCACTTTGCTTCATTTATAGCATAAAAGGTGGGGAGAATGTAATCACCTAAAATTTATATTTGATATGTAAGAGTGTTATTTGAGACTACCTATACATAGATTATCCCTATACCTATTATATATATATATATATATACATATATATGTATATATGTATATGTATGTATATATATGTATATATATATACATATACACACACATATATATATATATGTATATATATATATGTATGTATGTATATATATATATATATGTATATATATATATATATATGTATATATACATATATATATATACACACACACACACACACACACACACATATATATATATATATATACATATATATATATATATATATATATATGTATGTATATACAGGATATGTATATATATGTATGTCTATATATATATGTATGTATATATATATGATATATGTATGTATGTGTGTGTGTATATACATATATATATATATATATCTATATACATACATACATATATATATACATACATATATACATACATACATATATATACATATCCTTTTAGCACAATTATCTAGCCTTTGTATAGACCACAAGTTTCCCTAGTTAGCTCAAATGTAGTCTTAGACCCTCATTTCCCATTCCTAGCCATATATGCCTAATGTTTTGAAAAAAAAAAATTAGCAATGCATTAAGGAAGCTAGAGACACATGGGACTGGTGTTCCCAAAAGGGTAATTACGGCCTTTACCCTAGCTTTCCCAAAAAAATATTTTTTCAATAATAAAACCCTTTGAAGGTTGGCCTAGACATCTTTTATTATCTAAAAAAGTAATATAACACTATAAATACTTGAATTTTATCCCTATATCCACTATATATATATATATATATATATATATATATATATATTATAGGTAAAATACATATTCAAACATGAAATAAAGGGTTAGTATGTTGCACGAGGGGAGATGGCTCCTCTTTTAGTTATCTAGTCTATCTATTTTTTTCTTGTAAAGACCAAGGTTCTGTTACAATGCATTAATATTTTGGGTTCTCAATAGTCATGAGTATATCCCTAATGAGTTTCCATTTCTTGTTCCCCAACACTCTCCATTATCATTATTTTTAATAGGGACCCATTCTTATCATAAATAAATTCTTCATGGTCTAGATAAACCTTATAAATTCTAAACTTTGAATCGATCAACACAATATAAGGTCCCTATTGAGATAATTTTAAATTTAAAAATAAATTTCCATGCTTAGGAATGATAATATATTTTTTTAATTATTACCTTTGATTTTATTTGTAAAGCTTAATCCAAGATTAATTTTTTATGTTTATTTGATGAACATGGCTAATAAATTTGTGTTCTAGTGTGTCTCAACTCTTGAATGTGTGAAATATTACTTCCAAGACTTGGTTTTATTTCACATTTGGTCCTTATCCCAATTTCATATCTCTTTATCCATGTCTCATTGATTATATGCTCAAAAGGATTCATTCTATTGATAACTTCCATAAATCCATATAACATACATGAATCAACATAATGCCAACCTATAGTATACAATTGAATGGTTAGGCATATTTTATTCACCTACTCTCAAAATTCTTTAGAGTCATTCACAATTCATCATCGTGTCAACCTAAAAGTTTATAAACTAGTCGAGGAAGGTACATCATCAAAATTTTAAATAACATATGGATCCTTGAGATCATTTCTTGTGGCATAATCCATTATATGTGGATCATAGAAAACCATAGTGCATGAAATTATACTCTATGTTTCCTAGATCAATATAGACCATCTATTTATCCTCATCTTATAATATTATAACTTTATAGTCAAAGGTATCACACTAAGGTTTTATTTACCTAAAAGTGTGATAGTCTCCAAATGGCATGATCTCAAAATCCTAAATTTAGACATAATGAGTATTGTTCCATAATTTTTAAGTCTCTAAGTTAAGAAGATTCATCCACATGACATGATATCATCAAATAAGAGCCTATTCATTTAATTTAAACTTTAAATATTTTATTTTATCTAGAATTATGAGATCCATCCATGTGGTGTCATCTTAGAAGTATGGATCCCAATAGAAGAAAGTAACAAGGTAAAACAAAGAAGAGGCTCTAGATAAATAAGATCCATCCACATGTTATTATCATGGTGACCTATAACCCAATTAATAGAGTACACATTTATTTCAATAAGAGCATATAGAACCTTGAATTTATAAAATGTGACATGATCATGTTCACTCAATTCCCATCAATAATAATCACATAGTCTATGGAAAAAATATCATTGAGTACTTGAGATCACAAAAAATGATATAATCCTATTAATCCACATCTTATAAAGGGGTAAAAATTAGGATTATAAAATTAAATACCTCTAATAATATATATTATGAAAAGTGTCATAATCATAAAGACTAATATACATAATTCAAATGTGGATTATAATAGCTAGAATAAAAGATAATACAAAAAAATGGACACATGTTTTAAGGTGATGAGTAAGCACTAATAGATAATGGAAAGCTACCACCTAATAAAACATACCAAAAAAATTGAATATGAAATTCAAATTCAAATGAGAAAAAAATTGGAATCCACTTTTCCATTAATACTACCATATGAATTAGGAATTCGAGTCTCAAGATCTTGGTAATATATGAAAAATTAAAAACACATCAAATCACCATTGCCATCAATTGAACAAGTGTAAATTTGAAATTTGAAATATTTAGTTATTAAAAGCCATATATTTTCCTCTATCAAGTTTGTAAGTATTTTTTCATTTCAATTATGATGGTTTTTTAGTTATTAATTGAATAACAATGACATCCTCATCATGAGAATGATAACCTCCCTCTTCTTACACCATAACATGTAGACCCAAATATCTAGATATAATATTTGATAAGGGAGTGATAAAATTTTAGTTCCCTCTTCCTCCTGGAATAGAAATTTGGGATGTAGTACATATTATAGATGTGTATTAAACATAAGACCAATTCATTGAATATGATCAATGATACATTAATTATTTAATGTAAATTTAGATTATGGGAGTACATAATGTTACCATGAAATATGAGGTATTGTCTTGCATCAAATTACTATGTGAATATTTATTAATGGTGTTATTATTGGTGACTATATATACCTTAGGATTCATAGGCATGAAATAGTCTACACTTATGGGGTAGCATTTGATAAATATTTGTAACTACCCATCATAGAAGTGATTTATGACCAAGTATCTATTAATGCTTGGTTAGAGAAGAAAATATTGAGGGAAAAATTAAGAAATGGATTAAGAAAGGGAAAAGAATTACTATTCAAGGTCATATTTAATCAATCCCCATTTGTAAATTTAGCACAAGGGTATGAATAGATATGGCCCAAATGAAAAGTCTTAATGGTTTTCACAACATAACCTATGTGAATGAGGAATTGGTGCCCATGTTAGATATTATTTTGACTAGTGATAAAACTATGGCAGTTGGTGAGAATATTGATGTGAGATTAAGGGTACAATTATTAAAATTCAATTAGATTCTTTATGAAGGGAATTTCTATATGATGTCATATGTGATGGATGTAGTTATGGAAATGGTATACATAATTCATGCACATCCCTAGGAACCCATTATTGAATATTTTAAGAACATGGTTTGTGGTGATTTATCCATGATACATCCTTATAGGTTTAAATCTAAAATAAAAAGGATATAAAAATATATCTACCCTCATATTTATCAAGCCATATGTGGTTGTCAAATGCCTAGGATTTCAAAAACTATATGTCTTATTGAGAAGAGAAAGGATTATTCAAATTATCCTGATTGAATAAACTCAATATAGAAAAAACTAAGGTACCTCCCTTTTATTTTCCTAATTTTTCCTTGATAAGGTGGAAAATCAAGAGATTTCACACCAAATTTATAAAAATATAAATGAGGACCTTGGTGTTAAACACCAAAGACACTATTATGAAACTCCTCTCAACATAGGACAAATCTAATATTTAGTGAAGTAATATCTCAATACAATCAATAAAATTAGGGACCAATATGGTTTAGAGAAAGAAAGATATAGAGATTGAGACCCTAGTGGTAAATTCAAGAAATAATTCAATGAGATTACCAAAAATTGAGTTCATATTTTCTATGGTCATAAGATTTTTTAACATGGTGATATTTTCATCAATACTTAGGATGATTTTTAGGTTTATATTCAGATGAAGAAAAATGATATGCAAATGGTGGTGGCACAAAATATATAATATAATACCTCAATCACTAGAGATGAAGTAGTTATAATTGTAGATGATATGAAGAAAGATGTAATATATCAATAACCTTAGCAACAATCTCAATTCCCAGTATAATAATAACCTTATCTTTCTCCTCAGTAAGATGAAGCTGGCCAAGAATACAGTGTCACCCCAAGGGAGATAGATCCCTATATTAGAAATAATATAATTAGTGGATTCCTAAGGCATTAACCATGAATCATAATTCAACTTTCTACTACAATTGAGTGAGTGTCATCTCCCTCATATACACAATCATCAATTTTTTTTGACATCTCTGCCTCCTCTTACAACAGTCTAATGTTTGAGTCTTCTTTAATTTTTTTAGAGTTATTTTTTCGTTTTAAAAACTTCACATCCATATCTTATATATCTCCCATCTATTTCACATTCCACCACTTTGTCCATTTCCACTCCATCTTCATTTGTTGAATCCCCTTCAACTTACATTTCTTACACATCAGGGCAAACACCCATTTCATCTTGACCACCCATTTCTACTTTTCAAAAAAAAGTATATAACTCCTTTAGTCTCTCCCAAGATTTATCAAGTATAATAAATACCTACCATAAATCTATTTGATATAGGAGATACCTTATGTGATTAGGTAGAACTTAGTGTTCTCATGTATAAATTCTTCAATAATTATTCTTCAAATTCATAAAATTTGACATTATCGGTTAAAAGATTTGGGGAACCATCTGATTTTTTTTTTCATTGGTAGATTATGCTAGTGATGAGGAAGAGAAAGAATCTAATACTATGGAGGAATATGAGTATATGGATGAAGTTAAAATAAATAATTTAATATAGGATATAGATGTTGAGGAAATTATTTAAAAAATAAGGTAGAGTAGCTCCTTCACATAATGAAAATGTGCATAATGAAGAAGAAAAACATGCCCTCAATAGGTTAGTGTCTTATCTTACTTCTACCCTCATAATTATACATACTAGTTTGGTAAATTTACACCTATTAGCTTAGTTGTTACACCTCTCTCTCTCTATATGAATCATTTCATATATATTATTCATAAATAAATTTATTTTATGGCCATGCCTGTATTGAGTAAAATAGGTTGAAAACTTCTAATTCTTTTGATTATTTAATTCCTTCAACCATAAATTCAATAATGGTTAAACCCTAAGACCCTAAAATAAATTTATGATTTGAAAACTTGGTAACGATTTTCATTTTTATTCCTTAATAACCACTTAGATAATCCACCCAAATATATTTTTCTATTCATAGTACCCTCAAATAGGTTATTCCATAAAGACTATCTCAAGGACATTGAGATAGACTATGTAGTAGAAACTACACCTTATAGATATTTCTAGGGATGGAGTAGGGTATAAAAAACACATATTAATTTTTGCATTAAACTAATCACCTTCATGCTTCCACCAGTATGCATCCCACATCGAACCTCTAAAAATACAACTTAGTTTGAAGAACAAGGAGAAGTCAATGTCCCTTTTTGGGTCGAAGAGTCTCAAGAGCATCAAAGATAAATAATGGTCTTGGTCCTCACATAAGTGATAATAATAAGCACACACTTTAATAATAAATTTAAAACTATTCATAGGGTAAGGAATATAAAATAAGTAGACAATGGAGGGGAGGAAATAATATTGGAGCAAAGGGATAATTTATTTCCCTGATCAAAGAAATATAAAAATAACCTAATGACCCTAAAGATATGAAGATTTTTTTTGTGATTTTTAGGATTCTATAAGAGAGGCCATGAAAGAAATGTGTAGGCTCCATGAAGAGGAAAGGAAAAAGATTCTATATAGACATATTATTTAGGCTTCAAAGTAAATATTAGATAACATTTAAAGTGTGTCCAAGAATCTCTATATTATCTTGAATATAATAAGGGTTTCAAGGGGTGAGTCCCAGCCATAATTAGGAAATGTATTAAGTTTCTTGAACAAATTAAAATAATTATAGAAGAGGCTAAACTTTTGGTATCCTATGTGATAAATAATGCATATAATCATTTGAATTTGATGACTACCCATGAATCTATGTAGGATTTAAACTATGTAATATATAAAAGAGATGGTGCCTTCAATTAGTACCAATAAATAAAGGATTTAGTAACCCAATATGTAACCCAATAAAGTGAGGCTATTTAAATTTTGAGAGATATAAGGGTCATAGTCATGATTACCTCTATAGGTAAATTAGTTAATATGCCCAACTTTTAATGATTACTTAAGGAAAATACAAATAAATTCTAGATAAAGTTGAAGGTAATCTATATATGACATGTGAATAAATTTTACAGCTTATCAATTTTTCAAAAGACAAGGTGACAAAAGTAGAGGCCTTTAGGGATGAATTTAGAGTCTTATAATCATAATAAAAGAGGATAATTAATGAAATCACAAGGATATTTAAGCCATATATTCTCAATTTTTGTAGCATCAATACTAAATTTAACATAGCCCATGCCTTATATGAAAAACTAAATGATACATATATGCTCAATTTTGGTAGCATCTATACTAAATTTAACATAGCCCATGACTTATAAGAATAGATAAAGGATATTGAGAAACTAACTACCACAACATATATCACATTATTTACTCCTCCTATGAGAACTCAACCTTGAGTTCACATTGTGATGCATTTCCCTGATGAAATTACTTTAGTAAATTATTCACATATAAAACTTCAATATATTTTTCTTATTACATTGACCATGTATACATCATCCTATTTTAGTGGTCTTAGGTGGGCACCTTAAGAATATGTATATATGTATGTAGGTATGTATGAATTTATTGTAATATGGTGATACTTGTGTCTCTATTCTATTTTATGTATATGTATATATGTATATATATATATATATATATATATTATATATATATATATATATTTTTCATCATGAAAATTTATATAGTTATTTTATGAATATTCTATGTATACACAAAATATTTTTAAACTTCATCAATTATTGATGTTTTCTCTCTTACAATAATCCATAAATTCTCAATATCTTTGAGTTCATGCCTTAAAGGGTACACCAGGAGAGGGGTGGGAAGACCATTAGTGCTTATAAATATTGTTGTTACCTATACCACCACTTGAAACCAATACAAACATCTCTTATACATTTCCATAAGATTTTACACCTCCCTTACACACACCTCCAATCAATTCACTGCCTAAAACAACCCATACCTAAGACAAAAACTCTTTATCATTTATCAAACAAGGTCATCCCGGGCCAACACTTTTCTTAACATATAAACATGTTATAGGATTAGATCATACAGATATGACCTAATATAGGACCTAACTAATTTATTTATTAAATAACATGGTCGATTAGGTGGAAATTGTCAACTAAAACTTATGAAGGGTTTATGGCTAGATCTAGATATATAAACACATTATTTTCACCATTTTCATTAGAGATATAAATATAGGAATTTATTTGTGTATCTACTTATCCACCATTATACTTGAGGAATGATTGCTTAGGATTTAATAATATACTTGGAGAGAATAATATTGTCTTATGGGAGAAGTCTTTTGGATTCATAATATTATTCATGTAGACTAGAGCTAACCTATATTTTTTATCCTTACAAACCACAACAACCTATTGTAAATCACCATTATCCAAGGGAGATACTGAATCTCGATGGATTCATCTTCATGGTAAGTATTCCTAACTCTTGCTCTTATTTATTAAGTAGATATATTTTCATTTTTTATCTCAATGGTTCTCTCTCCATGTGTTAAGATTACCTCTACATTGACTGGACTAGTGTTCTTTTCATTTTTAATTTTATGTTTATTACCACCATTTTGTGTCATATGATTTGGTGAGCACTATATTAGTTTTAATTTAATTTAGCATTCACTTTGATAAGAAAACATAGGACCTAATTAGGGTTATTATGTGGTATTACTTGATTAGAGTCTTTAGAACCCTCTTTAGTGCTATTGTGTGGTAATAGACCCCTTAGATAGGTTAAACAGATCCATATTGGTCATAACCTTGATTATCTAAATATACTAACAAGTGGAAGGGCTAGTGTGATTTATATTCTCATAGATATGATTTATTTGTAGATAAACTTCACTTTCACTTGTATGCATTCTAGTGAACCTAACGTGAAACTAACCCTTGCAAGTTTTCCTTCATATATTCATTTATTATATATTTCATTTTCTTAGTAATAGATCAAATCCATAGACTATGTCTAACATTTTGTGTGTAGGTTTAATATAATCACTTTAATTGAATATGTATTTATTTTTCTAGGTCATCTAAACACAGGTCACTAGATCGATCATCTTGACTTAGTTTACTACTTTATATACAGGTTTTGAAACTTACTTGAATAAAAAAAATTGTTATAAAGATTAAATCATCATATAAATTACATAATATAAAAACATTAATTTTAGCATCTTAAAAATCAACTTCATCCTCACCATCTTATTTATTTCTATTCTTCATTTATAGTCCTATTTTTCATAGTTTTTAGTCTCTAAAACTCTAACCTTACAACAACTAGGTTGACTCAATCGACATAGTTCTATAGATTTATTTCTTACCTAGAATACTCAGTCAATTTATTCGATAGTGGTTTTTTAGATCTTGCTTCAATAGAAAAAATTGACCCAGTTGATTCTATTTTGTATTATTTGCATATTTGGTCATCTAAACTAACCATGCACTCTTCATGGAAAAGAATTAACTCATCTTATTAGTAATTAAATCATTTGTTATTTTGGTGTTTGATTGTTTAGAATAAAACATAGACTAAATAGGAAGTTTTAATGTATTAGTTTAGTCACACTATTTTTTATTTTTCATAGAATCTAAACCACATGACATCTAAAAACATTAAACAAAATCTACCCAAGGTCTACTTACTTGGGTTACATCACCAATGGGGAAGTCAAATAAATTTTTTAGTTGAGTATAAATATGTGGTTGATATTATATATTATCAAAGAACCTACCACCCTTATCACTATGAGATTGTGAATTGAGAGGATAGGCCCCAATACCAATTTAGTACCATCACCAATATAGATCACCTTCAACCTTAACTACCTAAAACCATCCTTAGATTACCTTTGTATTTATTTCTTTATAGCCAATTCTCTATCATGTTTATTTCTAAAAATTATAATTTAAAACATTCATGAATGACCACATAGAATAGTATTACTATTTTTTATACTTGTTCCATGATAATCATATTATATATTTCAAAACTTGTATTAATAAACTTTGGTTCAAGGTTTGTGCTATGTTCCATAGCCAAATTGTCTAGATAGATATAGTTGTTTGTGTGTTTATTTCAAATATTCTATAAAATAACACTATATCATCTATATTCATAATTTTCAAAACTTATCTCTACCTTTATAACACAATCGATATGCTGGAATGTATCTCCTACAGTCTTTATCTTCCCACAAAATGTAGTTGCTCTATTCAACATAGTATCTTATAGACTATTTATTGTATGTATCTTCAACACATAGTTAAATTATTTGATTGTGTCTTTCAAACTCCCTTAGTTTTACAATGTACATAGCATAATCAACTAGTTAAACTATGTTTGTTTTACCATGTCCTATCTACTATCCTACAAGCTAGTACTAACTAGTTCAACCTAGTATCCTACCAGTTTACCTTCACTTTTAATAAATTTTTAGTTTCCCTCCATCATTAATTTATTACTTTAGGATAATACATAATTGAATAAAAGAATAATATAATTTTTTCCAATCCTAATAGATTCCCTAAGACACATCTTGTGGTACCCACTATGGATCAAAGAAATGTCCATGTTGTCACTGACAGTACGAGCTATGGGAATCCTACCCATTATTGCTCAACACTTAACCCATTTTTTAATTTATAAGATGATTTTTATCTTGAATACATAAAGGAAATGATATTTTACATCAATTAAAACCACCAACATAGGGGAAATGATCCTAAAGCCATATATAGTCTCATGATGGGACCTCATATAGGAGAATGAAATTAACCTTCCATTACCTTTTCCCAATTATTTTTGGGAATAAATTTATTTTCATCCAAAAATGTACCCTCTATAATATCTCTTTCTTACACTATGACATCATCATCTATGTATTCATCAACCTTCATGCTAAGCATTTCCACCAACATGACAGGTTCATCAACCTCCATGCCAAGTATTTCTAGTGTGAATATTCAAAATTCCCATATCCCTAACCATGTTACCAATGATTTTTTTATATGAATGATTTTTTATACCAATTATACTCATGAAACTAGTACTATGCATGATACTACCTCGTCAGACACTCATAGTGTATCTCAAGCTCTTATTGCCTCACATAATATTAATTCATCACATGCTACATCCACGAGAAAAAATTATACTCAAACCAATAAAATTATATTAAAAAATCTTAAACAAATGCATAATTTTAAAATAATAATTTAAATAAAATTATGCACATGAAAAATCACCTCATTCATTTCCAAAACCAACCTCATCATGTCCCATGGGGAGTGCAAAATCTTGGTACCCCCCATCTTCCTTTAGTATTCCCATGGTAACCTTAAATCACAACCTCAAATTATCAACAAGACCATAAAAAAAAAATAAAAAAACATCTAATGCCTCAAATTTTTAACATTAACATAAGAGGTATCACCCCCACCATCATGTATGATGGATCTACCAATCTTAGCTTGCATCTAAAAATATTTAGAAATCCTTATAAATATTGGGCTAAGATAAATACCTTAAATTAAAATAAACTCCTAGATAAAACACTTTAATGAGATGTTTTAGATTGGTACAACTAATTAATAACCCATTCTATTACTAGCATAGAATACTTGGTCAACTCACTAGTCCAAAATTTTAAAAATAGTGATTTTCCCAAAAATAACTTAGCTCATTTTATAAATTAAAAACAAATAAAAACTAAAATTACACAAGTCTTAATCAAATTTATGGAAAAAAAATTGAGCAAATTTGAGCATAATATGGAAAATGAGAACCTCTTCCACTCATTTACCAATGCTCTCCACCCTAGAATATATTATCGCATTAAGACCCTTTCGCCAAACACTTTGGAAGAATCTCTTGACCAATAAAAATTACAAAAATTCCTCATGCATCAATTTAAACCAACTCAACCTACAATGGGTACTCATATTATCAAATAAAATAAAAACCATTATGCAAGTAATGATGGTGATATCGACACTTATAATACCATACACACCATCCAAGCTATTTCTCCAAAAAACATAATGGAGCATGGTCCTCCCATTAACAACAATTCTAATCATACTCCCATATTTTTTCAACACAACCATACTGATGTGCACAAACCATTGTCTCTATAAGAAATTCGAAAACATCTTCAAATACCTATACCATGTGATCTTGACCCCACTCATTATATGAACTCATGGTATGGTCGAAATAATTTTTATTGGTTTCATGCAAGTTGAGGACATTATCATGAGACTTATATAAAATTAAGAAATATTTTTAAGTATTTTATTCTTGTTCCCAAATTTGAATATGAATCCATTATCTAAAAACATCAATAAGCTTATGACATAACACTCAAATATCATGAAACATGAAATAAAAATAAAGATTTAAACCAAGTTAATGCTCATTTATCCATATACAAGGATCCCCTTCGTAACCACCAAGATAATATTGGACAACCTAACCCTAATACCAACAATCTTTAAATTCTTATATACATTAACACTAATGATAAAAATGTGGTCAATATGACTAATATGAGAATATTAGTTTATTTTATTGAATCAAATCCATTACCTACACATAACACCTCTCCAAAATTTTACATCATTCAAGACACTTCCTCATCCCATCTCATGAAATTTGGGTAATAAGAACCAATACACATATGAGCACCACTTACAAGAACACTAATTTATCATACCTCTCTTACTATTGATATAACTTCTAATCTTATCCTAAATTCCATACAACAAGACAACAAACCCCAAAATTTAAATAATATTTCTTCTAGTCAACCATAATAAATACCTAAACCAACCATCACATCACCTAAAGTTACTCAATCCACTTGAAACCAACCTAAACCAACCATACCCTATCAACACAATCTTAATTTTAATTCAACCTATAATTCCTAAGATCTCTTAGAATACTACATACTTATATCTAACAATATTTTCATGGATTATGATGAATGAGATCCTATTATGGAGCTTTCCCATCTCGTATCTCAAATTCACTTCTTAGAGATAATGAGAAATTCTCCCTACCATAAAAATCACCTCATGAAACTATTATTGGAAATGAACATCCTTTATCTTTATCCCATAGGGAACGAATATACCTTATCTAGATCAAAAGATATCATACTTAAATAATGTGAAGAGATGTGCATTAATGTTGATGAAATATTGGACACTTCCCTCTCACTTAAGTTCCCTATCTCTTCTATGATTCTTGAGGAGATATTGCTTCATGTAGATGATCCTCATTTATTCATTAGCATCTAAATAGGTGATATCCAAGTTAATAATGCTTTAATTGATGAATGTTCAAAAACTTATGATTCCTCACATGACTTTCTTAAGACAATTAGATATTTTGAATCAAATATTAAGCTATGACAAAATACAAATGCATCCTCTTGGTTGTGTTTGGACTCCCATTATTGTTCCTCCTATTATCATCTTTATGAAAGTTGGGATATATAAATTTTCACTTTATTACAATATATTACTTGGTCAACTTTGGAATCATCATGTGAGAGAAATCACTTCATCCTCATGCTAATGTGTCAAATTTCCTCATAATCATACTATCTAAAAAATTCAAGAGGACACAAATCCTTGGAATTTCAAATAATTAAAAAAATGTAGTGTCTTAAAAATACCCACCCTTGGACCCCTATCTAGTGTTACATTTTGATAATCCCAACATTTCAACTATCTAGTTAACTCTATTATAGATTATAATGGTCATCTTAAATTACTTTGGAATATTTCACCTAACCGTTTAGACTTTGATGATGATTATCTAGATGAGATAATCCTAAATATAAAAAATTAAGATATTTCCACTTACATCATTAATCAACTTATTCCTTATACTCAACCTTGATCCTATTAGCAACCCTTTGTTGACATACTAGTTACCTTAACCAAGACCAAACATTCCATTCACAATGCTTATTCAAATGACAAAATAATTCTTACATGTACTATAAATTTTCATACGATTGATTATGATGATGATTATGTTTTAGACAACCCATTTTTAATTAGATTCATCCATGTTAAAAACACCAAAGTTATTAGATGTCGCTCTCCTTTATTTAAGTCTTTTCATTCTTATTTTATCATTCCTTCTTTTATAGTACATAATATTAGTTTTTCCACTACTATTCAAATGGTAGAGATGGATTACACACATGGTAGGCCTATAGTCATAGTAGATCCTCTTAGGATTATGTTCATGGATCATGCCATGATAATACCTTGTCATTATTCTAGATATCATGACCCTTATAGTCTACTTCCTCTAGAGATTTTAGCCACTATAATTAGACCCAATGCACAACCATCCTTACCTACAGATGATCCTAGTCTAGTTTTCACTCTCACTTCTACCTTGCTTTATGGTGGTCTTCTTACCTTACCTCATCTTTATCTTTTACCCATGCAATGGTAAGATCAACCTTATTATGATATTCGTAGAGATGTTAGTCATTGGACCAAAGATTTCCATCTATATCAATAGTCCTAGACTTCTCTATTATCCCCTTAACTAGTAGATCCCCACAATCTACTTATATATATATATATATATATATATATATATATATATATATATACATATATTTGTTTCTTCCATGGAAAAAATAACCATTCTTAAACTAACTATTGAAATCTTAGGTAATATATAAACACATTGAAACTAATCACTACCCAGCCCAAAGACAAGACCATATTTTTGTATTCAATACACCCTACTCTATTTTTTATTTCAAAAATAGGTACCCCTCTATTTTTTTAAAATAATTAATATCTTGGAGGGGTACTTATGAGATCTAAGGGTTTTAATACTTGTGATAATTATATAAAATTGGTTTTTTTAATGTTAAATCATATTGTGGTATACTTCTTCAAAAACACTTGCTTAGATTGAGCTATTAATGAAAAGGATGGAAAGAGTGGATTTGAATGATATGTATTTAAATTATATTACTTTAAATTATTAATTAATCAAAAATGCATTTCAAAAACTTTTCATTCTTATTTTACCTTCAAAAATTTTCATTTTGGAAAGTTTCACTTTGAAAGTATTCTCTATCGAATGTTTATCTTCAGTGAATTTATTTTGGGAACATTCCTTTTAGCAAGGTTCATTTCTGGAACTTTCATTTTATAAACTTCATTTCAAAGGGATTTAATTAAAAACATTTAGTTCGGTATGTTTATTTTTATAATTTTCACATCATCAACTTTGGTCCATGGAAGCTTTACTTTGGCAAGTTTGTTTTAGCAATTTTGTGTTAGCAATAATTACTTCACCATGTTTTTCAAACTGCAATTTCCTTCACATTATTAGTCTTTAGGAGATTAGTCTTGGGGAAATTTCATTTTGAAGGATTTATTTGGAGATATTATTTTCATAAAATTTTATTTCAAAAACATTTTATTCAGGAAGATTCTTATTAGAGGCATTGTATCAGAAACTTTTATTTCTGAGACTTTTCATTAGAATCATTACTACAGTAACTTTGTTTCAGAAACCTTCATTTCAAAAAGTTTGGGAGAAAATATTTACAAAATCTATTATTTGCGTCTGATTATTTTGGCCCAAAATAAAAATTTGACTTTTCTTGAACAAGTTATATAATGACACATGGAAAAAGATAGAAGGTTACACCATGGCACCCTACATGACAAGGCATCCTACATGGCATGCACACTAGGATAGGGTGGTCAAATTTTAATTGAATGAAGTTGATGAGATCATAGATGTTAATGATTAATGTTGCATAAACTATAAATTAATCAAGTATATCTATTTACATCAATTCCCAAACTGATTTCACATCATTCAATCACTTGAGATCAAGTAGCCTTTAAGATATAGTGATCCAAAGAACCATAATTGTTATCATAATATTATTTAACTTGAGTGATTTATCTAGGTTATGAGATGCCATTATCAATAGATTGAAACATATTAGTAACTAGTAGAGTTACAATGGCATCATCGTATAGGACCTATAGGGGAGCCCTGACACCATCCAAGTTCATGATAAAGGATTCTACATAATATATGGATATTATATTCAAGACTAATGAATTAGAAGGGATTTATTCAAATTATTCATCATTGTGGGAAGAAATAGAGAATTTGGATTCATTTTCACTTGAGGAAGACATAACAACTTAAGATAAGCATTTGATAAAGGACATGTTCCTGTTAAAGTGCTAAGCCCTACACTATGCTACTATAAAACTAGAGCTGTTACCATATATTTATTTGCATGGAGGTTTATTATTTGTAGGAATAATCATGGATAAGGGATATTTTCATTATGTGGACAATGACACTATTATCATGTTTGGATATAGAGAAGCATTCAATAGGTATTTAAGCTTGCCTATTGTAGATGTTACCTATGATTTGAATTATATAATCACATGGATAAATCCCAATCATCTGAAGTGAGCTATATCAAAATAGATACTACTTATGGGGAGTTTCATGTATAAATATAATAATTAGAGATGTATCCCATTACCAATTTTAAAATGGGAATCTGCATAGGGATGGCACTACTAAACATGATCTTTGGTAATGCTGGTATTTATATTGTGCACCTAGAATGGGTTACACTTCTGGACCTTTTAACTACCTTCAAGTACACCTATGATTTGGGAAACGTCATTATAACATGCCTATAAGATCAGATTATATATAATTATAAATAGCCACTAGATGTAAATTTATATATGATGCCTTATTTACATGATAAAGTCATGGGTACTATGTATAGACATAATAGAGTCCTATGGGAGCCTAATGCTAAAGTCATTAAAAACATTATTTGTGACTACTATAGTTTTTTCTATATATATATTTTTATTCAAGGGACATATCAAAGTTTCCTATAAAATTTATCCTCAGGTATGGATGGTTATCCATGATGATCCATTGCAAATAATTTACCCAAGGATAGCCTAGACATTGACCAATAACATTGAAGACTACTGGCTATATCCTGATTACACAACGATCATGGTGATGGGGCACAAAATATATACTCTTCAAATTCCAAACTTCATTCTGGATAAGATAAGTGAGTAGAAAATCACTTATCAAATTTGTAATAACATCAATGAGGAGCTGACAAAAAACATGAAGGCCACCTTTAATGGATCTCATGCCACCATTGGGATAATGTGGTACATAATTCATAGATAGTTTGAAGAGGTTCATAATACCAAGAAGGCTTATGCATTTCTTACCATTCCTTATAGAAACTAGGACCCTCAAGGCAAGGTCCAAAATAAAATTCACATCCTTAGACTTGACTACAAACATGAGTTAATTGATAATGACCTTCTTTTATTAAAGGCCAAAGATGATAAGGAGTTTAGATAAAGGGATAAAATTTTAGGGCTAAGTGAGGACTTACTAAGAGTGATCTAAGTAAAACCATCTCTAACATCCAATGAATCAATGTTCATAATTACACCTACTAGGGGATGTATATCCTCAAATTTATGGAGTGGGAGGCAATCATACCAACCAAAAGGAGAGGGGTTTAATCCCTAATAAGCTCAAATCTAGCCTCAAGACCAACAATATTTAGTAGTTGAGGCACCACTCATTGAATAAAAGGAAGAATAAGAAGAGGAAGATTAAGCAAAGGAGGAATAATTTCCTACCTCAACAAAATAACAAGCACAAGTGCTCCCAATTCAACCTTCAATAGTTGAACTAATCGAGGTCAAGTATGAGTTATCCAATGAGCTAACTATAGTAGGAAGAAAACACAAGTCAAAGATGGGATTATATGATTGGATTCCTTAGATGAAGAGGAAAAATGACTAATTCAGCCCTAGTGCCAAGCACTATTCCCTCTTCTCTTCTATCATAGTCCATAGGTCCACAAGTAAGGAGATCAACAAAGGCATATAAAAGGAATCCAAAGCAAAAAATAAAAATACTTCAAACCTAGGAAGTAGACAAGGAAAAGATATATTAGGAAAGTTTCTTATCTTATAAGCACTCAAGTCCAAAGCACGTATCCTAGGTGATTCATTTGATAAGGGCCCATTACTCACCGTTCCTTTGAGTTTTTCCCCTTTGATGTCCTTACCTATAGTTTCAATCACCCCTAACCCTATAGCCACCACATTAATTTTACAAGGGATAATTTCCATAGTTTTACTCATTATACACCTATCTATGAGTTTTCCTACCACCATTCCTCCTATTCTAACTTCCACTATTATGGCTTCTATCCCTATGGTTTCCATTCCTTCCATTGATATCCACTCCATCAACATTAGTTCTATCCATTCCTTTCATTCCTCAGTCCATCACTCTATCTATACCCCCTTACAGATAGTTGGGGTCATCCTTACCTTATTCCACTCCCACCATAGTAACCATAGTAGTAACAACTAAAAGGGCACCTAGGATGTAACCAATCTTTGTGGTTCATCAATGCCATAATATGGGAACATAGACTGGTCAAAGATTATTTGGCTTGTAATGCCCAATCCTCCCACACTCATTGAGAAAGAATGTGAAGAACATGTTCAAGTGGAAAAATTTCCCTCTCATCCATGAAATGTCACTCTTCCATATTGGGATAATAAACTAGGAGCCTCATCTTATAAGAGGCCCAATTTGAAGACAATAGAATTGCCAATGGTGAGCTCCCTAGTTGACAAATCTACTACATCAATACAAAGGGTGAAAAAAAGGAAGATAAAAGATAGCTTGCATAGGAAAAATACTCCCCAAGTAAAATATATAATATGCAAAAGGGTCAGTCACATTATATAGAGGACTTGAATTCATATATGGATACCCACATGGAATCCATCATTACCATCCATCAAAGAAATAAAATGACCAGGTAGGATGTCAAGGAAGAGTTGAAGACACTAAAAGATCAACAACAAGTGATTCAAGTTACTCATGGAATTAAACATGATGTATAATATGTTTCTCTTAGGTTTTATGAAATTCTTGATTCCATTCATTCTTTGACAGTAAACTTTGCTCCACATGTCAATAATATAACCCAATTATTTATAAGCCATAAGGAATATGACAAGATAAACTTACTAGTTCTTTATACACCCAATAAGGAATTAAATGATCTATATTTGATGAATCCATTAGAGACATCAAATGCTCTAAATTTAGAATTGATAAAGACATGGAAGGGCTCAGATTGGGTTCTATCTTTAGAGGCATTAGTCAATAAATTCACTGAATAGGAGAAAAAAGTCAAAAATATTTTGTCAAAACTAGAGTTGGCTAATTTTGAGATAACCAAGGTAGGATAGTAATAAGAGTTACATTTGAAAAGATTGTCTAATAAGCCTCTAATATATTCAAGTAAAGTTTACGAGGTCTGTGCAATGAAGACATAGAGGCCAAATTAGCCATAGTGAGGAAGAAGGTGAAGAAAGTGGAAGTATTGAGGATTGGCTTTAGATAAACCAAGGTGGAGCATATTAAACTAATGGGTGAGACAAGTAGGTTAACGAGACCATTTTTCCTATATATGAGTCTAATCGGAGCATAGCATGTTAAGGCCTATAAACACTACCATAAATTAGATGCAAATAATAAATTTACTCAAACAGTACTACCTTCTAGTTATAGTATGCCAACTCCACCAAATCTACCAACAACTACCACATCAATACCACCTTAGACTACTATTCCCATGGTCACCATAGTTCAAACATCTAGTGCATATTAAAGTTCACTTCTAATTAATTAAATGTCAGCTACTGCTAGTGCTACTATAGTTTTAGTAGTAATTTTGAGATAAGTCAAACAAAATTTAGATTGGATATTTTTGTATATTTTGCATTTAACTAATGTAAATAAATAGTTAAAGTATTAATATTATATGTATATTATAAATAGTTTATTTTGATTAGCATGCATATATTACATGTCTACGCTATTTATAATACATTGATATGTAACACAAATCTATCTTATATATTTTATATGTAAACCAAATGTTATAATCTTGGAGGATGAGGTGACCCATTCCCCAATATCTATATATACAATTTTTAACCTTATTTCAAAGGGTCAATGTTTTTGAATGAAATACATGAAGAAATCAAGGATCTTGGTTATCATGTAAGTATGTTTTTTTGTCTTCTTCCCTCTCTATGTTCATGAATTTGAAGTTTACTTAGTTTTTAAGTTGATTCAATTATTATGATGTGTGCAATCACTATTAATTAATATGAGTGTTATATTTATGAATTTTAATTCTAGATGTGTTATAGCTATTAAATATTAATATGTTTCATTGATTTATAGCTAATATAGGTTGAATCATTATTATAAAGTTTGTAAAAGTGTCTTGTTTAATATAGTATTCTGGGCGCGAGAATTAGCTACCTCATATCACTTCTTGGTCTAAGATGTAATATCTTATATATAGGTATGTAATAGAAACCTTGAAAAGAGAAACCTTTAGTTGAGACACAAAATCATCCTATATCTAAATACCCAAACTCCCAACCAAGTTTGTCCATGAGTGAGAAGTAATTAAAAATAACATTGTGTTGGTTATTTTGGCCCAGATACCATGATTTTTCCTAGTTTGTATAGATGAGTAAGGTCCCAATTATTTAGTGTATTAGGTGGCTTAGAATCAGGGTCAACATTACAAGTGAAGGGATCTAAGCAGGTTTTCATGGTATTGAATAGTTACAGGAATAGGTCTGAAAAAATCTGAAGTTCACACTTATCCAAATATTTCAACTTTTAGCCATGTGTTAGAGCATTCAGAATTCCCTCAGATAAATTGTTTCATGCAAAACACATAATAAAAGTATAAGGCATGATTTATTTTGGGAGATTTATTCCACTTTATTTAATTAAGTGTTGGGAATTATTTTAGACATTTTTATCTAAAGCAAAACTCCTGAAGGGAAATTTCTTTAGTAAAGTCCTAGACAAAAGTTTTGAAAGGTATCTTTCAAAGAAATTGGTCTAAGACACCTTTTTTGAAGGATCATTGTTTGAGAAAGTGGACCCAAAAAAAATTTCAAATGGTATTTTTCAAGATAAATGTCAGATTTCTTTTGAGAAAATCATGTATACAATTTTACTAAAAGCTTAATTATTTCAAGGAAAATGTTTGACAAAAGTTCCAAAGACAAGTTTCTTTTATAAAAATTGTTTGAAAAACAAGGCCCATAGAAAGACTTCCAAAACAAAACTCATGAAGGGTATTTATTTTGGGAAAGTGACCAAGACAAAGTTTTGAAGGGCCATTGCTTTGATAAAATGTCCTATATAAAAATCCTGAAGTGTATTTTTCTCGATAAATTACCCTAAATGAAAATTATAAAAGGTCATTTTATTTTAGGGAAATTGTTTGAACAAATTTCTAAAGGGTCATTCTTCAACAAAGTGTCCTAGAGAGAAGTTTCAAAGGGTCGCAAGTGTCATCTAAATCAAAAGGTCCATAGAAGAATCTAAGTATGAATTCTTTCATAAAGATTGTCACACAATAATTTAAATTAATACATCATTTCTTTTGGACATTTTGTCTAATAGACAGAGATCGCAAAGACATGAATTCTATTAGACATTTTATCTTCAAGAAATTTTCCAAGGCAAAGATAAGGTAAAATTAATTATTTTAGGCAATTATACTATGATAATTTCCCTAGACATTTTGTTTGATGTAAAATAGCTAAAAGTAATTCCTTCTTAAAAAGTGGTTGAAACATAAATCCCACAAAAAATATCTATCAAAAGGCTTGATTGAAATATCCCAAAAAATTTCTAATCTAGTAGAGTGATGTTTGCACAAGTGTCAAAATAAAGCTTAGTAGTCATCCATTAGAGTTCAAAGATCGATAATCATGTAGATGTTATTGACATTCCCACAAATGTCATTTGATAGGTGTGAAAATGTCAAATTCAAGCCATGGAAAATAACCATTGAAATTTAAATATCTTAGTGATGATTGTGTGGACACCAAATATGTTCATGTAGACATTAAATACAATTGCAGAAATGTCAAAATTTATTCTCATGAAGTAGATATTAGAATTCAAAAGGAAGGATCAATGATCAATGGTCAATTATATAAGAATCTAATGATAAGTGGTAATTGACAGTTTAATGGGCCTAGGAATATCAATGGCACACATTCAATCATGGATTCAAGATCAATTATAGATAAATAGGTTAAAGAGTTAACAAACCCTTAGTGAAAATGCATGATCAACAAGTGGCATAAGCATGTGAGTCTTGGAAAAGTATCTATATATTGCATTAATTTTCATTAGGTAGATCAATAGAGTGAGATAAGTTAAAAGGTCAATGATTTGAGTCAATTTTCAACATCCAATTAAATGATGACAAGACTAGGTAACTTGGATAGAGGTCAAAGGGTCAGTCTTAAACCAAGGTAAACAAATGTTAATGGAGCCAAACATAAGTACAATCCATATTGGGTTAGGAGATGATATTTTAGGATTGGATAAAACCATTAATAATCTATAAGGGTATATAAATGAGATATGGTAGGGGCTTCTCTTATTACAAAGATAGTTATGACTTAACAAACCACCATTCAAAGTAAATATGGCATAGCTCTATTAGTTTTAAGATATGAGGATTTTTCCCCCATAATTAATAATAAGTGGTAGATGGCATGTAAAATGAAGGAATATGCGTAAAATTTAATAGCTTCATGTCTAAATCCAACTACATGAAAATGACCCTTCTCTCCACTCTTGCATGCCATGATAAACCAGTAAAGAGAATTTAACAATAAGAAAAAAAACTCTAACAAATGGATCTGATTGTTATAACTATATTGATGCCAAAAAATATCTAAAACTAACTTTATCCCTCTATTAAAAATACCATGGAGCATCTTTGAGAGATTAATGTAATGATACAATGGACTGGAGTGACCTGAATCAATCAAGAAGCTAGAATGAGATTAATTTGTGGAGTTAGTTGTAATAAATTTTCAAATGTATTTAATCTCATTTGATTCCATTTTGATTGTTAATATCCCTCTCTCTTTCTTCTTTTCTCCTATAAATATATCCTTTGAGCTATTTTTTCATCCCTCAGGTTAGTATGACTAGACTCTATAAGAATTATATTTGACACCTCTTGGAGTAGTGAATAGAGTATTTTTTAGTTATATAATAATATATATTTAATGTTTTGTCTTTGTTTAATATGAAAATGTGATTTTTATCTTCCTTTATCATGTCCAAGCTCAACGTAAGTGGTAAAAAATTTATTTTTAGGTCAAACAATGTGTCTTAGCATTGATCTCTCAAAGATATAGTGGACAACCAAATTTAAGTGTCTTTAAATAGACCTTATTTTCATTGTTCCATAGTCTAAGTGTATCAAACTAATCTCTATATGAAATATTTTTGCACAAAATCCATATTAAGCATTGCATTATCTTCTTTCATATTCCATTATTGTGATAAAAAATCTAAGTTCAAGAGTGGATATGATAAATTATTGATGCACCACCACATATTAGAATAGGTTTTACTTTATGCCAATATCTTGAATCTTTTCACCCCAACCAATTTTATGTTTTAGAAATAAATTTATAAATTATAAAATGTGAGGAGCTAGCCTCATAGATGTTCCTATAGGTTCGGTCTAGTTATAGGAATCCCATGACCTTAGACAATACTCATGTTAGTCCAAGTATGGATTATATTTGAACAAAGCTAAACTATATTGTGTAAAACACTAGACCAATAGAAATACTTTCAAAACAAAACTCTTGAGGTTATTTATTTTAGGAAAGTGACCAAGACAAAGTTCCAAATGGATATTTACTTGAAAAAACATCCTATACCAAAATCCCAAAGGGTATATTTCTCTGTAAAGTGCCCTTAACAAAAATCCTAAAAGGCCAGTGTCTTTCACAAAAATTATCTAGTCATTTTTCAACAAAGCATCCTAGAGAGAAGTTTCAAAGGGTCACAAGTGTCATCCAAATAAAAAATTCCATGAAAGAATCTAAGTATGAGTTCTTTCAAGAAAATTATCCCATGATAATTTACCCAAAGACCTCATTTATTTTGAACATTTTATTTGATGGATAGAGAACTCAAAGACATGAATTCTATCAAACATTTTTTATGCAAGAAATTTTCCAAGGCAAAGATAAGGTAGACTTAATTCCTATAGGTAATTATGCCATGATAATTTCCTTGAACATTTTATCTGATTCAAAAGAGCTACAATTAATTCCTTCAAAAAAAGTGGTCGAGACAAAAATCTTACAACAAATGTCCAACAAAAGGTCTAAAATAAATAGCCTAGGAAATTTGTGATCCAACAAAGTAAATTTCATAAAAGTTTCAAAATAAAGCTTAGTAGTAATCCATTAGAGTCCAAAGATCAATGGTTCTTTAGAAATAATTGACATTCCAACAGATGTCAATTGATGAGTGCATAGAAGTTAAATTGAAACCATGACAAATGACCACTGAAATTAAAATATATTAATAATGGAAATGTGGACATCAAACACATTCATGTAGACATCAAATAAAGTTACATAGACATCAAAATTCAAGTGTATGAAGTATCCATTATAATTTAAAATGAAGGATAAACAATAGGGGCTAAATCATATAAGGATCCAATAGTGAGTGGTGACTAAAATTTTAATGAATGATCAATAGTATGCATTCAATGATGGATTTAAGATCAATAGTACACGTGAAATTTAAAGATTCAACAAACCCTAAGTGCAAATGTGTTATACACAAGTGGCATAAGCATGTGAGTCTTGGAAATGGATCTATATATCACATTAGTTCACATAAAATATATTAATGGATCTATAAAAGCCAACATTTTAATGATTCAACCTAGTTTTTGATGACCAATCAACCTAAGGTGAGCCCAAGAGACTTACATGGAGGTTAAAGCATTAGTCTTCGACTAAGGTGAGAAATTATGAATGGAACCAATCTCAATCATGATCTATATTAGACTAAGATTTGATATTTTAGGATCATATGATGCCATTAAGACTTTATAAGGGTATATAAATGAGATATGGTAGGGGATTCTCATCCTTCAAACATAGTCATGACTTAATGAACCACCACTCAAAGTATAGATGGTGTAAATTTATTAGTTTCAAGATATGAGGATTTGGTCCTCATAATGAGTAATAAGTTGTAGATGGCATGGAAAATGAAGGTAGACACATAGACTTTAGTATATTCTTTGCCAAATATATCTACATGAAAGTGACTATCTTCTCTCCACTCTTGTATGCCACAACAAACTAGTAAAGAGCAGTTAATAACATGAAAAAACTCTAATAGATGGATCCAATTGTTATAACTATATTGATTTTAGAACTTATCTAAACACAACATGATCCTTCCATTGCTACTACCATGGAGCATCACTAAGATAATAATGGAATGATGCAATGGACTAAAGTGACTTGGATCAATCAAGAAGATAGAATGAGATTAGTTTATGGAGGTAGTTGTAATAAATTTTCAAATGGATTTCAGCTCATTTCATTCCCTTTTGAGTACCAAAATCCATCTCTCTTTCTTCCTTTCTTCTATAAGTATAGCCTTCGAGCTATTTTTTTGCATCCCTTAGGTTGGTATGATGAGACTCTACTAGAACTATATTTGACACCTCTTGGAGTAGTGAATAGAGTATTTTGTAGTCATTTACTAATCTATATTTAGTGTTTTGTGTTTGTTTAATATGCAAATGTGATTTTTATCTTCCTTTTTCATGTCCAAGCTCAACCCAAACGCTAACAACTTTCCTTACATATCATATAATGTGTCTTAACATTGATCTCTCAAACATATATTAGACAACCAAATTTAAGTGTCTTTAACCAAACCTTATTTTAATTTCTCCCTAGTCTAAGTGTATCAAACTGACCTCTATATGAAATACTATTACACAAAAACTATAGTAAGTATCACATTAGTTTCCTTCATATTTCATTATGTAATAAATAATCTAATTTCAAGAGTGTATCTGACAAATTCTTGATGCATCACCACATATTATAATAGGTTTTGCTTCATGAAAATATCTTAACTCTTTTCATCTAAACAAATTTTATGTTTTATAAATAAAGGTCCAAATTATAAAATCTAAATAGCTATCCTCATAAAATATCATAGAGGTCTAGTCTAGTTATAAGCATCCCACAATCTTAGACCATTCCCATGTTAGTCCAAGTATGGGTGAGACTTGAAAATTTTTGACATCTATTGGGTGTTATCTAGATAACTAACACATTGGTCCTTGAGATAATTGTCCACAAAAGAGATATATCGGGAACTTCATACTTAAAGACATAAAATCCTTCTATTTTCCTTACCTTTCCCTTTTCTTGAATTCTATTTAAGATTCACCCATAATGTATTAATATTTCACCCATCTAACTCACATAATGATTTTCCTTTTGATTAGAAACTGCACATTCAACCATAAAATAGGTTGAAAAATCCATAGGCTTAACCTAATATTCCAACACTTGGTTATCCAAATTACATACTTGTAACTCATACCTCAAAGTGGAACCTAGTTCCAAAGAGATACAAAAATGTTATGGGTTACTTCATTTAAACTCTATGAGTTGTGCATAAAACCCACATCAAAATAAGAGAAAACATTAGCACTAGGAGGAAACACCTTTTCACTTTCCTAATAAGTATGGAACCCATCATTACAAAGACTCTCAAGAGGTTAACAATGTTTATGTCCCAATCTAGTCTTTTGGTTTCACCATTATCACACTCTAGAAGGCCAAGAACTATACATTCCATCCTTGAGGTACATAGATCCTGACTCCCTTATAAGGAACATTCTACCTATCGATATTACTTATTAGAGGTACAATCACTAAGAGGGAGGTTGACTGAGTGAGCCCAAATATTTTAATTTCAATTATATTCCTTTAAAATAATAACCAATAAGCATATATCAACTTTATCAAGAAGAATTAACAAGAGAGCTCATACATTTAATGCATACACAAGATCAAACACATAACACATAGCTACTAGAAGAAACCTTCATGGGGAATAAAACCCACTCTCAAACTAGCAACACAAATAGACTATTGTCCTATAATAAATTAAAAACACAAGACTGATAAAATCATTTAGATCAACAAACCTTGATCATATCCTCTTGATCAAAGGTATTTAGTGAAAAACCTCTTTCACAAGGAGAAACTACCCCTAAGGAAGACCAAGTCCTTTATACCCTCCTTTGAACACCTCCACCTTATAAATGATGACTTCAACACTTGATGATGGATCTATATTTTCTAACCTCTGCACAAACACTCTCTACCTCTAACAGGCCTCTCACATAGGCATGTCACAATCTCTTTCCTTTTTTACTCAAACTATCCTCATATATACACTCAAACCTCTTCACATATATTCCAATTGCAAGAGCACTATCCTAACATTATGAACATGACCTATAGGTCATACATACACTCAAAAAACTATTTTTATCATTAACACAACCAAAAGGCACACTACCTATCCTTTGCTTCACAACACTCACATTCACCTTGCACAAGTCTCTCTAAAATATCACCTCTAAGTCTAGAAACCAACATGTCTAGTTTCACTATATATAAATAAATCATGAATTGACAAGATCAAAATATTACCCTATTGGCCATAGAACATGACTTCACCCTTAAGACATCTCACATGGGTCACACTTAGCAAAATCTACTTTCAAATATGCCTAAGTCACTTTTAGGTCCTATGGAGACCCATTCAATTATTTGTAACTTATCCAAGTATAATAAGAACATAGGACCAATTAAAAATACATAGGTCCACTTCCTATTTCCTTTAGGACATCTTGAAATGATCACAATCACTTTTTCTCACCTTTGTGTATGCTCAAATAACTCAAATAGAGACCTTATATGTAGAAACACCATTACTGAACATACAGTCAACTTTTTAAGAATTTTTCATAATTAAGATACATTTATTACACCTCCAAAATACTCACAAAGCATCCCTATGGAGCCTAAAACACTCCATAATATCTAATTCATAATGAAACATTAAAACAACATTTACATAAGCTCAATTACCCTTCTCAAGACACTTACAAAACATATACCAAAAAAACAATCAACTTTGAACCTTCATAACTATGTCTGTTCACACTTTCATATATTTATATTTATATTTATAGATGCATCTTGGAGTTCTATACATATTTTAATTTTATTGTATTATCAAATTCTGCCTAGATCAAAAGTTATGTTCCAAAGATTAGACAGTAGTTTTTCCCTTGTTAAATTCAAAAACTTAAATGTTAATTGTCATAGTTAAATATAACACATTTTGATTTGTCAATATTTCTCATGTCCTCTCATATTTATATCAACATTATTTATTTCTCATGTCTTCTCATCTTTATAACAAATATGCTTTTCCAATCATGTCTAAACTTTAATGCATAGGCACCAATTCTCAAATGTTAAACCTCAATCACTTTGACCTCATCTCATTCAATCTAGAAACTTTGAATCAATGCACTTTGTCAATCTTTGTGGATCATTTAGGTATTTAACTATCAATTTTCACCATTTGATTAATTTATAAAAGTACCCACTCACTGTTAGATCCTTATCAATTAAATTTTCTCAAATTTTAAACATCATGAACCAATCCTCATCTTGTTGCTTCCTAACTTGTCGGAGCAATGTGCACTGTTGATCTTGCTCAAAATTTAACTTCTGTAGAAATGACTAAGTATGGGAACCTTGCTTATTTTCTTGAGTAGACATTTTTTAACATTAATAACTTATATTGTGCTTAGATGCATGATCTGAAAATTGGACCATATGATCTTCTTATATAGGAGAATATAACCATGTGAAAAAATTCTCTTTGAATATTTTGCATGTGTGAGATATATCACCATTAAAATTCCTTCTCAAAATATTCTGTCATAGAGCCTACTATGCTTAGAATTTGTTTGGGAGACCAACTTTGCTCTTCCATAATTGTTTTTTGTGATTTAATGCATAATCTAAAATTTAGTGAAAATAAACTAGGATCAAAATTGAACAAACCCATATGATCATCTTCTCTTTAAATTTTCACACATGTGAGATATTATACCATAAAATACTTACAAAGCTCTTCTTGCCACATTGCAAATTTGGTTAGTTATGGAAAAACACTATTAAAATGACTGAAAGCCCAACTTTACATAAGTATATCTTTTTTTGCACTATATTACATGACCTAAAAATTGGCATATAAAAATAGGAACAAAAATGAACAAACCCATATCATAATTTTATCTTGATATGTCCAATCATGTGAATTCTAACCTCATCAACATGCTTACACAACTCTTTTTGGCCATGTGTAAATTTGGCTAAGTATGGGAAAACAATTAATTTTGACTAAGAAGCCAACTTTACATCATCATATCTTTGACCATGCTTCAATGCATGAATTGAGATTTAATTCATAGAAATTAGGTATAAATTTGATCGCAATCATATAGCCAACTCCCCCTAACTCATCCATACATGGTAATGGTGATGTCATCAAACTACCTACTTAGATTTTCTACCACTAGACCCAAAATGTCTAGATGAAAACTATGGACTACCTGATGAATTACACTTATGCACATAATCTCTCAAATCATATAAAACATCTTATCTACCTCTTTCACATTCTCAAATCATCTTACTCATCCTTGAATATCTCTAATCATGCCAAAAATGAATATCAATCAAGCCAACTTCAAGGAACTAGGACAAGCACATTACACACTTTCTCATTATTACTTAGGCTATTAAAGAACTTAATACAATCACTAGGACACTTGCATGAAATCATCATGAATTAATTGATACCTCTCTAACAATATTTCCCATTGTGACTGATGTTAACACTCCATCATATAAAAATATACAACTCACCTTCTTTCTCTTCAAGAATTCCCACAACAAGAACTTTTTCCCCCTTTGACACAATGACAAAGTGGGCACTCACTGATCTCGAATACCTAAAAATATTATCAAATAAGAAAATACCATCTTATAAAGATGATACAAACTCCCCCTTACCTTCAGCCAACCTCATTTTGCATTGACAACTTCCTCTTGCTCTATGTCAACACTCTTCTTCAACCAAACACTACAAAAAATGAAGAAAGAACACACAAACCATTGAAATATGAGAGAAATTACTAGCAAAAATATGAGAGGGACTCCCCAAAATCCATTTTACCTTTTGAGTGTTTTCATATTTTGACACATCATGAAGAACCACCACACATGCTTACTAGCCCTCTTTATCAAGACACTTCCATGACCACCAACTCTGCATTTGCATTATACCAAATAGGAAATATGAATTGAACCAACTTGAGAACACACCTTGAAAAAATTATGCATTTCTCTTTTGGATAAGCTAAACAAAAATCACATCTTTAAGACTATGCCTATCTAGACTCCTTATATCCCTACTTGGAACATATAAAGCCCATAACCTTTTGTAGACATAAACTCAAGATCTAAAACTTCATATATAGAGAACTCTTATATGTCCCTTAATCACACCAATTTGCAATAACTATCTCATTCTTTGCAATATACTTCCTTCATAAACTTACTACCCAATTAGGCCTTAAACTTTACAAAAACTTGAATAATTTGAGAACCACAAACCTTTAAATCTATAAGAATATTGATTTGGTAACCCATTTGGCCCATTCAACATATTAAGAAGCATCAGACCTCAACTCATAATTTAGACCACTTTTATAGTATAGCTAAAAACCTTAGAATCTCAAAACAAACACAGTAAACACAACACCATCCAGTTAACATCTACCTCTAAAACTTCTAGTACACCTAGAGGAAACCATTACACACTTCTAGACCAAGATTTGAGCTTCCACACCATTGGGAACATTGACTTACTATAAATTATTTTAGGACCTACAAGCCTTTAATCACAAATTGGGAAACCCAAGAACTAACAAAAATCTCCAAATTGACTTCATCATACATTCAAATAATGAAACCACCGAGAGAATGATAAAATAATGTCAACATATATTTCTATGCAAAAATATCAACTTGACAAAACACAAATCCTCCTTTGCCATATGGTAACCTTTAGTCTAACCCTATAGATTTCTCTACATACAACTATCAATATGATGACATCATCTCAACATATCTTCCACCTAGACATACCTACTCCAACTAAAAACACTCATATCTATCCTTTTATGACCATCTCAAGAATACCATAGAAACACTTGATCTTCCACTTAAAGGAATCTCTTTAAGAAGCATAGATAGAGACATCATTTACACCATAATGCTCTAACATAAAGTGAATCTAGGAGTGGCCCCACATCTCTTCAGTAACCACTAGAATCCTCTTATATCTATATGATTTATTTCTCCTTGTATTCTTCTTCTTAGTCTAAACTATGACAACTAGTTCTTCTTCTATATCACTCTCCTTTTCTTCAAAGATAGAACTAACAACACATGGAAAAACTATGGAATCATCACATACCTTTTCATTTGAAGAATTAACCTTGTAGCTTGGAAACTCATCACTAGGTATAGACAAATGATGTTCTTTACATGATGTTTTCTCAATAATAGAAATATATTCACTTGGATCCATACTTACCTTAGAACCAACTAATACATTGGTATTCTCATTGAGCTTGGTCTCTTCATTCTCAATATGAGAAAACAATGAGACCTCTTGGGAATCTTCAACTTTTGAAGCATTATCCACAATAAAAAATAGATTAATTTGACTTATAGACTCATCTTAATTCTTAATTACCACCTTTGGTCTCTATGAGTTCACTTGCCTTCTTCCTTCTAGTCTAGGAGCTTGATAAAATTATATTTTGACTTAGTGGACTTTACTTGTAGAATATAAAAATGTGACCTCTTTATTCATAGTTGTAGAAAACCATAATAATTAATGGAAACTTATCTTGTCTTACCTTTTTTAGACAAAAACTACCAGAGTCTCCAATGTCATGACAACTGAAACAAGCTACTCTTTTCTAAGAAGACTTATCTTGCCTTTCCTTATTTGGATAATGATTAGCAAAGTGTCCATTAAGATAATTGAAGAACTTAACCTTGTTTAATATTTTTGACTGATCACCCCCATAATAGTTCCATACAAACTCATTTTTAATAGGTCTTCTCTATTCTCTAGCTCTATGCCCAAACTAATTATAAGTATAACAATAACCATTGAAATTTGCATACCTCATGGCATTTGGTTGACTAATCTAATTTGTCTTTATTCTTCCATCACCTTCATTCCTTATTTGATGATTTGTATTTAAATGGTAATCTACCTTATTATTATTAACATTCATGTCAACTTGAGAAGTAACTTTGGGCTCTACATTAAAACCCAATCTAGATCTATCACTAGCTACCTTTTGACTCTTTAGGAGATCATCTAGATCATTAGAACTTTTATCAAACTTGAAAAATGTTTTTACCTTGTTTGTAGACTTCTCTAATTCATATTTCAAAGACACAATCTCAAAATCATACATTTATAACTCATCTTCTTTAGCTTTTAAGCTTGTAGACAGGACATATAATTAATAACTAAGATACTTGAACATATATTCATGTTCTTTTGCGTATTTATCCATTCTTTCCTCAAACACACCAAATTTATCCTAAAATTCCTTGAGTTTAAATTTTATCTTTTTATTTATCTTCTTCTCAATCTTTAGTTCTTCATGAGCATTTTTCAATGCAATCTCATAGTCCACCTCATCTTCTTCATCATTTGAATAACTCCAAGTAGACTCCTTTTATTTTGAGCAGCTTCTTTCCTTAGCCATGAAAATAGATATATATTCAACAAGACCATCATCTTCATGATAATACTCTGAGTCACTATCTTCACTCTCATTTGATGAGTTGTAATCTTCTTTGGTGTAGAGATTCTTTTTGTCTTTGAAGTACTTCTTGTTATCAAACCTTCTAAATCCCTTTTTGCTTTTATCAGACTTTAATGATCTCTTTCCATCATCATGACCATTATCATTCTCTTCATCATCATTATTATTGTACTTATGAGGGTACTTATTAGTAAAATGTCACATCTCACCATAATTGAAGAATTTTAGGGGTAACTTACCTTTATACTTTCCTAAACCTGTTCTCAATTTCCTTGAAATCAAAGTAATTATTTCATATTTATCTATATCAATAATTTCATCCTCCTTTATTTTATTACCTTGTAACTTCTTATTTATCTTCAATTAATTATTGAAATATTCTTCCTTCTTTGGTTATATATCATCATTCTTCCTCATCTCATAGGTAGTAAGGGTTCTATGTAATTGATCCATCTCCAATTGAGTAAGGTCATGACTCTCTTTTATAGAAAAATACTTTCATATCAAACATGGGTGAGAGAGAACTCTATAAATTTTAAATAATAGTAACCTTTTCAATGTTCTCTCTAAGACCTCTAATGATGTTTACAATATCATCAACTCTATATAGAAAGGATGCCACAATATCATCTTCATTCATCTTGAGACTTTCAAATTGCCTTCTATGAGTCTACAACTTAGCAAGCTTAACCTTTAAATCCCATTTAAAAATTATCTTTAATTTATCCAATGTTTCCTTAGAAAATATTTAATGGATTAATTTGGTAAAGTCAGTCTATGTAAGACCAAAAGTGATGGCATTCATTTCCTTAGAGTTGTTCTCAAACAAATTCTTCTCTAGAACACTATATGAAAGAATAACAAGAACAACATAACCATCTAAAATAAATTACCATACATCAAAACCTAGGGTCATCATGTACATCCTCATACAAACACTACAAAAATCATAATTAGATCCATTAAATACAAATGATTTCTTAGTATATAAACCACCTTGATGAATACCCATATCATAGCTTTGATCACCTTCAAGCTATTAAGATTTTACCAAAGGACCTCATCTTATACAAATTATTAGAGGTATAATCACTGAGAGGGGGTAGTGAATTAGTGAGCCTAGATATTTCAATTTCAATTTCAATTACATTCCTTTAATCTATTAACCAATCATCATATATCAACTTGATCAATAATCATTAATAAAAGAGATCATACATTCAATTCATACACAAGATCAAACACATAACACATAGTTCATGTGGGAAACCCTCAATGGGAATAAAACCCACTCACAAGATTGAAACACAAATGGACTAATATACTATAATAAACGATAATAAATATACCAATCAACTCCTTTAGACCAAGAAACCTTGATCATATCCTCCTGACCAAAGGTATTTAGTGAAACACGTCTTTCACAAGGAGCAACTATTCCTAAGGATGTCCAAGTCCTTTAGACCCGCCTTTAAATACCTTCACCTTAGAAATGATGTATTAAAAATTTTATTATGGATCTCTATTTTCTAACCTCTTCAAAAACACTCTCTACTTCAAATAGGCTTCTCACATAGGCATGCCACAATCTCTTTCCTTCTTCACTCAAACTATCCTCATATGCACATTCAAACGTATTTCCATATCCTAAAATTGAAAGAGAACTATCCTAGCATTATAGACATGACATAAAAGCAATATATACATTCAATAAACTAATTTTATCATTAACTCAACCAATAGGCACACTACATATCCTTCACTTCATAATACTCACATTCGCCTTGCATAAGTCTCTCTAAAATATCACGTCTATATCTAGAAACCGACACATTTAGTTTTAGTATATATAGAAAAATAATGAATTATCAAGATTAAAATATTTCCTTTTTAATCACAAAACATGCCTTCACCCTTAAGGCATCTCACATGGGTTACACTTAACCATATTCCATTTTTAAATAGGCCTAAGTCACTCTTAGGTCCTGTGGAGACCCATTCATCTCTTTGACACTTCTCCAAGCATAATAAGAACACAAGACAACTTAAAAATACATATTTCCACTCTTTATGTCCCCTAGTACATCTTCAAATTATCATAGTCACCTTTGCCCACCTTTTCATATCCTTAATTAACTCAAACAAAGACCTTATACATAGGAACACCATTATCGAACATACAATTAACTTATTAAGCATTTTTCATACTCAATATAGATTAATCACACCTCAAATATACTTATAGAGAATCCTCATGGAGTCTAAAACACTCCCGAATATCCAATCCACCATGAAACATTGAAACAACATTTATATAAGCTCAATTACCTTTATTAGGTCACTTACAAAACCTATATAAAAACATAGTCAACTTTGAAGCTTCATAACTATGTTTGTGCACAATTTCAGATCTTCAAATTTATATTTCTAGATGCACCTTCAAGTCCTCTACATATTTTATTTTTATTTCATTATCAAATTTTACCTAGGTCAAAAGTTATTGTTCAAAGACTAGACACTTGCTTTTCCCTTGTTAAATTCAAATAATTAAATATCAATAGTCACTATTAAACATCAAACATTATGCTCACATCTCATATCCTCTCAGTTTTAGATCAAATATTATCTATTTATTGTATTCAAAATTTAATACATAGGCATAATGATAAAACATTAAACCTTGGTCACTTTGACTTGATATCATGTAATTTGGAAACTTTGACTCAATGCACTCCATTGATCTTTATGGATCAGTTAGGTCTTTAACTATAGATTCTCACCATTTGATCAATATGTATAAAAACACACTCATCATTAGATCCTTGTCCTTTACCTTTTATCATTAATTAAACATGATGCACCTATTCTCATCTCATTTCTTCTTTACTTCTTGAAGCAACACACACCTTCAATCTTGCATGAACTAATTTGTGTAGAAATGACTATGGGAACCCTGCTTATTTGCCTAAGTAGCCATTTTTGAACCTTAATAAATTTTAATGTGCTTAGATTCATTATCTTAAATTTACACCATATGATCTCCTTACATATGAGAATCTAACCACGTGATAAAATATTCCTAAAGACTTCACATATAAGATATATATCACCATTAAAATGCTTTCTCAAAATCTTCTATCACAAAGAGAACTATGCTTAATTTTTTTTTAGGAGAACAACTTTATTCCTATATAACTGTAGACACTATAAAACCACACATGATAGTTATAGATGTTAAAATTCCTCAAGATACCTTAGGGACCACCTAACCCTTCTTGACCCATTTACCAACCTTTTAGACCTTGGGTTTAGTTAGTTACTTAGCTAACTAAACTCAAAAACTTAATAACAAACCTTAACCCACCCCTTTTAATTCACCTTGACCCTTTTCCTCTATACACTTGACCATCGATGGTCAACTTAACTTCGATGGTTATCATGACCATTGATGGTTAGGTCCTCACCCTTCTAAACATATCACCAGTTATGTGCAAGTTAATGAGGCATAATTAAATATTTTCACCTTATGTAGTTTTAACAAACTTGTAAGCATCAAAATTAGTAATCCAATCTACTAGGGAACCTTCTATCCTCCCTCTCTCTTTGCCTATAAAAGAAGGGGAATAGGAGGTGAAAAGGATCATCATCATAGGCATTCTTGCATACATATATTGAAGCTCTCTAGCTACCTAGTCTTGTTCCAACAATTCAATAACAACATTAGAGATCTGTAACTCTACCAAAATTTCTATCAATGAAAAGGACTATTACTCTACCAAAATTGCTTTAGCAATCAACCACTAACCATTTAGAAATAAATAGGTATATTTATACTTCAATCTTGTCATTTTGGTTTCTAACTTCTATACTTGAATTAGACCTTTTTGCACCTATCTTTCAACCTCCCATTTCTAACCAAACCCTTACCTATTCATTGATCTAGTCTATAAATATTTTCTAAACACTTCTAAAAATCCATAGACAACCACTGATGGTTAGCATAACCATCGATGGTTACCCCCAAACATCCATGGTTACCCAACCAATGATGGTCAACTTAACCATCAATGGTCATCCCAACCACTGACGGTCACTATGTCATGCAATACTAAAAAGTTATTTCTTACTCCTTACCCCAACTAAATTAGACTTTTTGTGTCCTTGGCTATTCATAAACCCCTACCTAATTTTCTAAACCTAACTTGATCTATCTTAGCACTACTATTAACCTATTTTTTCTATATTTAGTCATTTTATCTATAAAACATTCATATACTTCCTATATTTCATTACAATTACTTTCTATTATTTAATACAAGTATCTTACTTTTATCTCTTTCAACTTAATTATTATCAAAGAGTAGATTGAAAGCCTCCTAGCAAGCTCACACATCTTAGATCTAGCTCACACTAAGTAGTCCATATAGATATCTTGTTAATAACCCCTTTTAGTAGTTATTTATTATCTGCAAGTAATCCTTCCAATATAAAAGATGCTCTCTACATTTATCTAGATCATGTGCACATAACAACCAAGTATTTCTACCACACCCTTATTAATAGTTTCTTATCATCTTCCAAAATAAATAAATTAGTAGAAATTAAGAGAAATCTTTTTGCAACCATAGTGGGACAATAACATCGTCTAGGTTCCCCTTTCTTGCTTTATGCTTTGCTCATACAAAGAAATCTGAAATTTATTTTTGGGCTTAAAATAAAAATTGCATACATTGATTGCTTGCTTGTTTTAGTTCACCTAGTTAACCTAAATGCAAAGTAATTAATCATAGTTTCACTCTTGTTATCACACACTTTAACAAATTGCATAATCAATCAATACATGAAAACAATCTTGAGACAAGACTTGACTAGGATTTCATCACCTAATGGTAACTTTACCCTTTCTCAATAATCCTACTTGGAGGTCATTACCGAGGGGAGAACCAAATCAATTCTCTGGGTTTGAGTATAAACTTTGAAATTTATTATATCTTTGCTAAGCACCTAACGCCCTTATCATTGTTGTGTGTGAAGTGAGGGGGTAGGCCTTAATATCAAGCCACATACTGACATTCAATAAATATATTTTTTAGAGCCTTTAATACCTAAAACCAACCTTAGATTTCCTCTTTAGTACCTATCATACAAACCAAAATATTTCTTCACACTTTATAAGGCATAATCCAAAATCAATTTAAAAATAATCATAAGTTTTAAACTCACTTTAGTGTATGATTTTATTGCCTTGAGATTCTTTTCCTTTTTCTTGCTTTGTTTTTGAGTTGCGAACTTTCATCATTTACTTTCTATTCCTCACATGGTCTTTACTAGACAATAGTTGAGGAATAAAACCAACCAAGAACTACCATCTTCCTCCTCTTCTTCCATGAAGTATACTTCTAATGTTTAGATTTCTCCTCATCTTTCTCCCCATCCTACCATGCCTCAAATATTTATCAAGGGTGATGTGGATTTGCTACCTTCCTTGATAACAACCTCATGGCCCTCCAACATTACCTCAACACCTTAGCTCACCACATCCCTATTTATTTAGTTCCTCCTGTGGATCCACCTTATGGTATGCCTCCCCATATTATGGTTCGTGTTACCCTTACCCAATCTTTTATCACCCAAGCATCTCCTTCCACCCATAAAACATCTTATACCACCACCCAAACTTAATCCAACATCCCAACCAATATACAAACCCCCATATACCAATCAACACCTCCAACATAGGTAAAATCTCACCTCTTGTTACACATACCTCATTCACCATGGGGTATATCCTACCCCTATTTCCACCATTCCTCTTATCACTACAAACCCACCAATTTCCACCCCTCTTCAAAATTTGGTGCTTTCCATACCTCCCAACCTTATACATATTATCAAAATAGTTACCACTCAACCCTAACCATCTACCAACCTATCCATACCTATAAATAAACCCATATAAATCCCACAACAACTACCCATGACATCTTACCAATATGTTCCTAATCCACAAGGATATACAGAACCTTATACCTAACCTTTTGTACCCATTAACCCTTATGTTACACCATCCCAACCTCTAATGACCACATACCAATCTTTTTTATATTTTAAAACTCTTATCACTTATCCATATATATATACCACTCAATGTTAACCAAACTTACCATACAATTATGGAGCTTCCCAACCTCAAACAAACGTTGTTAAAATGTTAATGGAAAAATTGACCAACCTAGAATCATCTATTTTTGGGGCTCATAACCTTTTATCTTATGATCAAATATATAATTAACCTATCCATCCATATATCCCTATCTGATCTTACCCTCCTCAATGGGAACTACCCAATTTTTCTAAGTTCCAAAGCAAGGAGGACCCTCAATAAGACTTAAGAGAATTTTTCCATTTTTGTTATTTGATTACATATGATGATGCTCTTCTCCTTCATACCCTCCCCATGTTGTTATCTAGACCATACCTATATTCGTATAGTGCTCTCATCAACCACTCCATATTTTAATTTACCCAAATTTCCCAAATCATTTTAGATTATTTCTCAATCAACATATCTAAAAAGGTCTCTATTATCGACCTTTATTCCATTAGGTAATTTGATGATGAATCAATTACTGATTTTGTATCTAGATGGAGAGGTATTATCAACCAAATCTCCTTCTCTTTACCCTAACCTGAGTTTATTTGACTCTTATATTGAGGTTATGCCCAACATATTTCCCCTACTCTTCAAGTTTAAACTTTTAGGACTTTTGATGAGGATTTCACCATGGCACATAAATTGGAAGTTAGAGCTATTGATGAGGGAAAATTGAAACTATGGAACAAATATTATAGATTTAAATATAATGAACCTTCCTAATCCAAAACCACCAATCAATCTAACCATCCCAATACCAAACCAAATTCATTCACCAACTCATAAAACTTCTCTATCGTCAACTGCTAGCCAACCCAACCCAACCAATTCGCCTAACTCTTCTAACCAACAAAATAAAAACAAAAATTGTGTTACCCAAAAATAGTATACTCTAATATGGGAATATTATGCTTCAATTTTGGATAATTTACTCAAAGCAAATGTCATAAAACTTCCTTACATAAAACCTCCCCAATAATTTAATGTTTCTTTCCCTACACCTAGTTTGTACAATTAGAATGATCTTTATTCTTTCCACTGTGTCATTGGATAAGATGTTAGTAGGTGAAACACCTTTAAAATAATTATCCAAAATAGGATTGATAAAGGAGAACTTATATTTGATAATTCCAATGCACCCCCAAATCAGTCCCTTGACATCTTTCATAAACCTTTCCCCAATCATGCCCCTTTTACCAACTATGATGATAATAAACCATAATCATCTCACACTCATGAGGTCCATGTAGTTAATGTAATTATCAATGAACTTATCACTAAGGATACCATTATCTCATCTACCCCTTCCTCCATTCCAATCATTAAAGTGGTGGACTCACCCTCTATTCCTTTGAACATACAAACAAAAGAAGAAGCCACCCCTCTTTCTTTACTTGAGGAAACCATAGACACATCCACATCTCCTTTGATAGAAATACTAAAGGAGGTAATCATTACTTCAACCACCTCTTCACCCAATCCATCTATTAAAATGGTTGAATTACCTACCACTCCTTTACACAACCAAACAATTGAAAAAATCATATATGTTCCTTCACTTAAGGCCATCAAACCTTCCTCCTCTGTCTTAGAACCACCCATTCTCTCTTTGGGAACCATCCCAAAAGAATAGATCACATTACCTGCACCTTCCATGGAGGATACATCTTCCCAAATCTTGAAACCTTCCCTTAATAACAAAGGTGAAGAAACCATATTCTGACCTCAACCCATGGGCTTAACATTTGAAACCAGTGACCAAGGGATCAAACCCGTTTACAAACCTTTCTCTAGATTGGTCCAAAATCTATATTTTACTTCTCAACCCAACTTATATAGAACCACCTTTTGGAATCATCTTGGGTTCCCTTACCAAAACAAACCTAAACCTTCAACCTCACTTGCATCCACCATCAACCTATCATCACCTGAATACATTCATCAAACATTTCTTTGTCCAAAATCATAGGAGAACCATCCAACCCACCTCCATCTAAAATTGTCAAATCACCTTATGCTTCTCTAACAAAACCCATCAAGAATCAAGGAATACTTCTTACACCTAGCCTTGCTCACCCATATTTAAATATTGACTTAACCCCATATAGTCCACCAAAGAAAACCCCAACTAGACCAACTAAGAAATTGGAATCACCCAAACCACTTAGAACTAGACCTATACCACCTCTTTCTCTCTTACCATCCATCTTATTACCCCATCCTTCTACCAGCCCTTGATCTCATCCTTATACCAAGAAGGTGAATCCTCCCACAACTACCTATTACTCATCTCATAAACCTTCACATTTTGATCTACCTAGACCTACCTCCACCAAATCATCAAACTCCCAATCATTCTTAAATAACCTATCTACCTCTACCTTCCCACCTATCTCCAAACCTTCTACATCCAACTCTAAATATTTCACCTCTAAACTAACCATAACCAAACAATCCTAACCAAAACCACCTACTAAAACTTTTCCACCACCTACAACTTCTGTAGTGAAGCCTACTCCTAAGAAGGCTTCCACTCCTAAAACTAAGAATCCATCACCTTTAACACCTTTTCTTGAATCTTATTTGACTATTATAAAAAGGCTATTGAAAACCTCTTCCTTAACTCTAGCACCTATAAAACCTTTTGACCCTTCATATCTTAAACCATTATGGTTCAATGACAATTTGATTTACTCATACCATATGACTCCTGGACATGATATGGAGAACTACAAAGCTATCTAAACGCTTGTCCATAACTTATGGGATGAGGATGATCTATTATCAGATGAACCTTCCTTGAGCCCATTACTAACCAAACCATTTTATCAACATTTATCTACTCCTCTACTCTCATTCAAAAGTAATGAGGAACCAAAGCAACCATCTATCCGAACATGCCCCTTAATCCACACTATCCATATGGTTACTTGATATTAGGCCCAATAAAAAGATAAGGGAAAAGAAAAAGTGTCCATACCATGGACATATCCTTCCACCCCTCAACCTTAAAATCAAAACCAAGCATCCTCAACTTTACTTTCAACTTCTCCAAAACCTAAAATATCCATTTTGGATTCCTCTCCCTCAAACCCTTCTAAATCCATCTAATGAGTGGTGTTAAAATAACTTCACTAGACACTAGTGAAGATGAGACTTTATTAACTAATCAACACCTTATACCATCACCTAAAATAATTGATAGAGGCCTCAAAATATGTAGAGGTTCAACAAGAATAAACTCAACCTCTTGAATCCTTTATTGGAGCCCCTTCAACATTCTACCTTTGTTACATTCTAAGATTTAGAAATTCCTTCTATTAATTTAAAAGATCCCAATCCTCCCATTTTCATCATTGCATACATCAATCAAACCCACATCAAAAGGGTGATGATTGATGGAGGATCTATCATTAACATTATCTTCTCTCATGATTATGACCAAATCTAATGTCTTAAGAATATCATGTTAGAAACTGTAGTAGTCCTTCACTCTTTTAATGACACCATGACCACTACCTTGGGGACAATCATCCTCCATATCTACTTGAGACCTCACACAATTTGATAACTCTTTTACATTGTAAAAGTCATGTTATAATAGAATTTATTACCTAGATGCCCTTAGATCCATGCCATGATTTGTATCCCTTCTACCTTACATCTATGTGTCAAATTTGAGCACAAAGGTCAAGTTATTACCATAAGAGATTACCCTAGTCCTTTCTAATCATACAACATGACATATCAACCAAATGATGTTCTTCTTCATCCCTCATAAACCTCACCACCAACCAAAAACAAATCCACCCATACCATTAATGAATCTTCCACTATATCATCTATCCCATCTTCTCAAATCCCCATAGAAGACCCCTTAGAAGCCATATTCCAACATCTCTCACTAGGGGAGTATCATATTTTATACTTAGGTGTTTTCCCTACTACTAAAGAGTATGATAACCTCACCTATGATCCTATTTATGAACCCAAAATTAGAAACATCATCCCTATTGGGCCTCCCAACCATTAAATCAACTTAATCTATGGGGGACTTGATCATCCACTTATTGTTTCCACTGATACCTCTATCACCCAATCATTTACCTCTTACTTCTATTATCTAGACAAACTAGAATTTGCCAAATTATAACTTCATAGGTGTGCATTGAAGGGATTTAGCCTAGGTTTTTATGAACATGGACCTCATGAATGACCTTTCATCAAAACCCAATAACCTCATGAGTTATTTTTCCTTGGGTTCATACCACTAGAAGAACTAATCAATTTACCAAAACCCATCACCACCATTGATGAGGATATTCCATCCTCACCAACACCATCTCCTTAAAAATATAAGGATTTTGATATCATCCCATCTAATTTTTCTTATCAATACCATTATTTTAGGCCCCTTAACCTATCAAAAGGATGGTCGAACTAAAACCCTTCCTCTCAACCATCCTGAAATGGTAGAAAATGATTTGCCTACCATCAACACCATCCAACATCAAGATGAAGATTCCTTTATTACCTACCATGGTTTATGGGATTATTCTATCCAAAAATATCTTCCTCTTGAGAACCAAGCCATGTTTATTTAATCCACTATCAATGTTAACTTGGTTACTCAAGATAACACTCACTTTGTCAAGATTGGTTAATACTTAGATTCTATGGAGCAATAAAATTAGCCTTCTTTTCTTTGTGACCAAATCATAGTATTTGCTTGGTATTATCAAGATATGCCCATAATTGACCCTTTCATATCCCTCCAAAACATTATCACCCATCCCAATGCTAAGCCTAATCAACAAAAGCTTTGTAGGATGCACCTTTGCATTACCCTTCTAGTCAAAGAAGAACTTAAACATCTTTTGTATGTCTACTTCATATAACCTATCAATTATCCTCAATGGGTTTATAATATAATTCTCATTACCAAGACCATAGGGGAACTTTGCCTTTGTATTGAATTTCATGACCTCAATCTTGCTTTCCTAATGGTTAACTTCCCTTTTCTTACATAAACCAACTTATTGATCTTAAATTTGGCCATGAGATGTTATCTCTCATAGATAGTATCTTGGGATATAATAAAATTTTTATTTTCCTAGAGGATAAACATAAAACTTATTTCATCACCCCACAGGGAACCTTTTGCTACAAATTCATGCCATTTGATTTGAAAAATACTAGAGTAACCTATCAATATGTGAAGACTTACATCTTCCATGATCTCATCAATAAAATCATAGAGGACTATGTAGATGATCTCCTTGGGAAATATAAACATCAAAAGGATCACATAGTCATTCTCACAATCATCTTTAATCACCTAATCTATTTGTATGTCTGATTCAACCCCAAGAAATGTATTTTTGGGGTCCTATCTAGAAAGATTCTAGTCTTTATCATCTATCTTTGAGTAATCAAAGTAGACCCTATCAAAATTAGATAAATTTTGGAGATACCACCTCCAACCCACCTCAAACAAATCTATAACCTTTAGGGGAAGCTCTAATCTACCCATCACTTCATCTCAATTATCAGATAGATGTCAACCCTTTCACCATCTTCTCAAGAAAGATACATATTTTAAGTGGACCAAGGATTACCAACAAGGCTTTGATTCACTCAAATAATACCTTCTTTCTTTACCCATTCTTACCATTCCTTAAGAGTATCAACCCTTATACCTTTATATATCTACCACTAATCATTCTTTAGGGGCAATGTTTGATCACCATGATGAACAAAAAAAAGAGTAAGTTGTCTACTACATAAGTCAAATGCTTATATAGTATGAGACTTGATACACCCACTCTAATAAAATTTGCCTCACCTTAGTCTTTGTGGCTTCCAAACTCCATCATTACATTCTCAATCATAAAACTTTTGTCATCACTAACACTATCCTACTCAAGTATATGCAATGTAAACCATACCAAAACTAGTGTATGGCTAAGTGGCTCATGGTTTTAACTAAGTTTGACCTTGAGTTCTTCTAGTAGAAATCAATTAAAGGGAAAGCCATTGTTGACCAATTGATTGAGGCTCCTTTACTAGAAAATGAACTGCTTCCTCTTGCTTTAAGATGAGTCCATTATGACTCTTTCTCTAGATGACCACACTTACCAAATGATGATGTTCTTCTATGGCTAAAAATACTAATATAGTGGGGTTGTCAGAGTTATTCCCATTCCCCTAAATGGAAAACCACTTCCCTTTTCTTTAAAACTTGATTTTGAGTGTACCAACAATATGGATAAGTATGAAGCCATAATAATAGGTATCTAAACCAATTTACCCTTAGGAATTAAGACCATTAATGTATTTTGTGATTCCTAACTTATGGTAAACTAGGTCAATGAATCCTACCAATGTAAGAATGATGTCCTACAAAATTACAACCAACTCATAGGTGTACTCCTAACATCATTTGATCATTAACTTATCTAGTTTGTTCCATGATATACCAACAAATTTGTGGATAAAATTATCTCTCTTACTTCCCAAATCCCATCTCAACCTATTGATTCTCAACTCTTTATCACCATTTAATACTTTATCACACCCTCTTATATCCATTCTGAACTTCCTATGATTTTTAGTGTTGAGGAATATCCATTAGACATTTTGTAAAGGAAAACATTTGACTACCTTAACCTCGGTTTCAATCCTCACAACTTTTCTAAGAATGACTGAAGAGATTTTGTTTAGACTACCTCTCATTACACCATACTAGGTGGAATCCTTTATAGGCAAGGTTTCAATAACCTTGTTCTCTATTGTCTACATAGTCATGAATATTCACATGATACCAAGGAAACACATGATGAAATATATGGGGAAACTGTACTATTTTATCTATCACTAAATGTATCCTTTTCCTTGGCTACTATTGGCCCAATCTCAATCAAGAATATTTTGATTATGTAAAGAAGTGTGTTAAATGTCAACATCATGTTATTTTATATCATGCACCTACCCATGGCCTACAAGTATCCACAGACTATTTTCACTTCTCACAATGGGGAATCTATCTCATTAGGTAAATAATTCCTCATTCCTCATAATAACACCAATCCATCATCACCACCATTGAGTCTCATCTCAAGCAAAGCTGACACAAATAGTCAACTTAATCAACCATCATATCATCCATCATTTTGGTGTTCCCCATTAGATCATCACTGATAATGGAAAATATTTAAAAAAAAAGTAATTTTAGGTTCTTTATGATGCATTTGGCATCAAGTTAAGCTTTTCCTTGCCTTACCATCCATAAGCAAATCAATAGGAAGAAGCCTCTAACAAAACCCTTAATAAAATTTTCACCAAAATAGTTAGTTATCCAAGTTGGGATTGGTACTTTCACATATCTATCACTTTATAGGTCTATTGCAGTAGAATTAAAACCTCTATGAGTGATACTCTTTGCTCTCTAGTCTTTAGGAAAGAGATAGTCTTGCCTTTAGAAGTCTAGATTCCTTCTCTTCACATATCCTTGCAAGATATCATTTTTGAGATTGACTATCATCAAGAATTTCTAGCATGACTTGAACTACTTGACGAGAATTACTTATCCACACTTAATCATATTCATGTCTACCAAGAAAGAATCAAGCACACATATAAGAAACACCTAAAAGAAGGAGAATTCAATATCAGATACCTCATACTAAAATACAATAAACATGTAACCACTATGGAGAAAAGAAAAAGAGGAAAGTTTTATTTAAATTAGCTTGGACCATACATCATAACCCATGGATTAGGATCTTACCATTTGTCCTCTCTTGAAGATAAATCAGAACTTGAGCCTCTTAATGCTTTGCATCTGCTTCTTTTATTTTTTTAGAAAAGGATCAAACTTGATTTCTTGTCTAACCTAAACTCATCCCTTGATTTATGAGATTTTCACCTTCACACACCTATCCCTATCCTTTTGAGTATAACTAATTAAAACATAAAACCATGCGATTAATCGTAATAATTATAGCCTAATCCTAAATATGGGTGTCATTGCTCTACCCATAGCATGGTTCTCATGGATAATTTTTATCTCTAAACAAGATGGAATCCCATGGCTAATATCTCTCAAAACCACCCCTTTCACCTATCGTTATCCTTTTTGTGATAATGTTTTGCCCTCATAAAGGTAAAACACTAAGCCTATATATACTTGTCCATGTCTAAACCTAGTATAAAAATAATTTGGGATACCAAAATATCACTTGTGTCACATATCTCTAGCATATATAACTAAACCCTTAAAGGATAGTTTCCCAAAAAACTAAATTTCTTAAAGGATGGATTGTTCCCTTGAAGTAAAACTACCAAATATAAACCTAAACTTTGACCACTCCCTTGAAGGATGGCTAAGTCAAATGGGTCAAAAGAAATCATTTGAAGATTTTCACATCAAATAGCTTCAAAAACTTATCAAAAATAAATAAAAAAATGACCCTATATCAAAATCAAAACAAGCTATCCCAAGAAAGCTATAATTAGATTTCATTAGTAGACTTCCCATGTCAATCAGTCTACACCTTTCATAAAGACATAGACTTGTCTAATATGGTTATTAGGTCATCTATAGAAGTGGAAAACTAACCCACATAAGGTTACCTTACCTATCACCCATTTACCTTTTACCTAACACCTACCTCCCCTTTATACCATCTATAAATCAAGGGATTATGAGCTTACTTGACACAATGTGATCAAGACACCTTTTTATTAATCAAATCATGCTAATGTGAAGTATACAAAAGTTGTATGTTACTTAAGCTGATGTAACTTTAGTTTTGTTTTGTCTTTACGAATGAAAAGGCATTATTTTTTTCCTTACCTTCTAATCATTGTTCATGCAGACATATGTCTCATCATTCTCATCTCTTTTCTCATGTTTAGTTGGTTGTCTAACTTAATTTATGTGCTCACATCATAACCATAATAAAATCATCCATAATCAATGAAATAAATCACATTATATAACATCCTATCATAAAACACATCAATAACCATGATTAAACCATCCATAAATCATAAAAAACTACTTCATCCCTCATCATCGCATGCCTAACCTACTGAGTCCACAACTCATAAGTATAAAGCATAAAACATCAAAACATGTAAACCATGAACTATGAACATACATGATATATATATATATATACACACACACACACACACATACATATATATACATATATATATATATATATATATATATATATATCATGAACATCATATACATCATACCATAAAAATAAATAATATATGTAACAATGTATACTCTCTCTCTCAAAGCATGTACATCTCACTGCATCAGTACACAAGCTAGTATCAAAATCATGTACATAATATTATATAATATCATGTCTTTCCTTCGGGGTGCCACAACCATTGGCCCCTTCTTATGTTGTACCTACACTACCATCTAGTGCTGGTCCTCTTAGGATGCCTACCTTTCCACTCATAGATGCAACCCACTGACTTGGAGTTGCCACAGCTACTCTACCTACCAAAATAGCTCTATACTAACCCCATGAAGGTTTTTTAGGACACTATGCTATAAATATGGCCCCATAATACCTCAACTCCTCCCCTATGGCGAAGTGTCATGCTATGGGGATGGTACCTAGTGGCCCTACTAGTGTTATCTCTTCTCCTACCCTCTATCTCAAGTTATCTCTCTTTTGGGTTACAAAACTTAGGTAGGTCCTATATAGATCCCTCTCAATAGTAATGGTGGAAATTTTACCTTATAAAGTCATAATTTGGCCTTGAAATATGGCCAACATTCCTTATAACCTTATAATATATGCTTGTGTAATAGCCAGTGTTACTCCTACCTATCTAACTATGCTACCACCATGTACATATACCATAATTAGATCAACATACATGGCCTATAAACCCCCATAATCCCACTAAAAATTATCCATTACATATTAGTCATGGTCCCATGTTGTATAGCCATAAACAAATTTGACATTATCTATCCTTACTCTCCTAGGTAGCTCCTCATAATATACAACCACCTCTACTAATTGTGGCTCTAGTAACAAAAAACTCTATATCCTCCCTCATGTACCTTAGGAAATGACTTGGAACCACCTATACTAGGCCATACTACCTCTGAACTCTATCAAAAGGGGTAAGCTCAGTCTCACCCTCTCTCCTCCCATAAATCCACTTCCATCTCTATAAATACAAAGTATGATAACAATACTGGGCCCACCTAGGAAATCCCATATATGGCCTCCAAACAACATCACCCACAACCAAACCCTCAAATAAATATATAAACCTATCAATATCTTTCACTCCTCCTCTAGCTCTTATCAATGCATAATCTCCCCTTTATTGTATGAAGCCCACTCTAAAATCCATCTAGGCATATCCCTCCCAAGGTAGCCCCAATGATCTTAGAACCTTAATATGCTCATATACCCAATAATGGAGTACAAACCCCACACTAATCCCTTGCCTCCTATAATCTCAAAATACCTTGATCTCCCTAAATATCTAGACTAAAAACATCGGTGCCCACCCAAACACTATCCTACCAAGCAATATCTCCCCTAAAACTCCTAACTATAGATAAGGAAACTACCCATTACTCAAATTTGGTAATTCAAAATAGAAAATTACCATCACCATCATCATCATCATCATAATCATCAAATGAATCTCATCTGGAACCCTTTGGTATAATGGCCCATAACTGAAAATTCAAAATTCCACTTGGTAAGGGATTGATTCTTATACAATACATCCATCTACTCATCATTCTCATCACTCTCAGTATGGTAAATAGGCTACCCTCTAACATTTATCCATGTAATCTTATAAACATCCTCTAATAGGATGGTCATCTCTCCTATTGGAAGTGGGAAGGTGTTCATGGCTAGATCTCATCTCTGAAAGAGAGCCAAAATCATTATCAAATCTTGTGGTAAGTGTTGATAATATCTCATAGCCCTGAGGTTGACCTCCCATATTTATGTAAAATCATCCTCATTCATACCTCCATAGACCTCCATAAATATCCTCAAAACGTGATCCCTCATTTGGATCTGATCTCATGCTTGTAAAAATCAAAGTTAGAACACACAATTAGTTTTCCATTTCCATATTTCATTTCTATTCATTTCAATAATTCTATAAAAATCCATGTATTTATCAACTTAAACCAATCTACATCAACCTATTCACAAATTAACACACAACCATTATCTCTACAACATTACCTCTAGCACTTGAATGTGATCCTAACCCATAAATATTTTAACATCTACCCTAACTTATCACAACAACACCAAATGATTCTATCAAACAACATCTAACTCTAAACCTAAAAAATGTTCATACACCCTACCTAAATCTACCAATCCAACACTTAAATCTATCTGATAATGATTTCAACTATCCTAACCTCTCACTCCTACTTAAACATCACCTATCCTAACTTACATTTGACCTTTTAACTACCCCACACCCCATTACAACATTTTTCCTATATCCTTATATTAAAAGGCACCTTTTATAATCACTTAACCATTGATGGTTCTAATGACCATCGGTGGTCAAGTGAGCTTCTTCCTTTAGTGGTCAACCACTAAGGGTTAACTATGATTGTCGATAGTTAGGTTGAACCACTGATAATCATTATATGTGATTGTTGACAATAAATCACCTAACCTAATTTACTAAAAACCCATCAAAATAACCAAAATCAATATAAAAAATACCTAATTCCATTTTGGATCCTATCAACAACCTAAATCCTTCTTTGATTTTGAATTTTACTAGCTTAATTTCTAAATCATGAGAAAAACCTAAATCTAGATCAAATCCCAAAAACCCTACCAAAATAGTTCACAACTACACAACCTCTACTTCAAAATAACAAAATCAACTAGACTAATAATTTTAAAATAACCCCTAGCTTATTCTTTGATGACTATCAAGGATGAATCCCACATCCAACTGCTTGACCACGTCCTCATCTACCCTATAATTCAATCCAAGTTAGATCACCTCAAAAACATGCTCAACTAATCAATAATCACCACCTCAACCAAATGCTTAGTTAACCCTCACATAGATAAGCACAAAACAACTAAATCATTTAAATAGACAAAAAGTATGCAGGTCAAATTATAAAAAGTGAAAATGAAATTTCATTTTCACCTTTTCTCCTCTAGTATTTTAGGGTTTTTCCTTGACTATCAATAGTCAAGGTGACCATTGATAGTTGACCTTAGGACCCATGACTATTGATGGTCTGGATAGCCTACATATAAATTATTTTAGTCACCTACACCTAAGTTCTAAATTTTTGGAAATAACCTTTCTCTACCAAACTAAGAACTTTTGAAGATTACCCTTCTCTAACTAGCTGTTAGACCATGTCCACCTTAACATAGGCCATTTTTTGATCCAAATTTTTGCAAACTTTGTGATGACCTTGCTTGGTCTTTTTGAATACACTAACCAACATTACCATGTTCAAAATTTCATTTTATACCACCTCGTGCACAACTAGACCATTTGTATTTCTTAAGGGAGGACTTCTTACCTTGGATACCTACAAAAACATTGACCTTATCTAGAATACTTAATAAGAATAACCTGATCAAATATGACCAACACTATGGCCTAGTTACCCCATCACCAGTCCTTCTAAAATCAACATTATTTTTACCAACATTAACAACCTTAGTCTTTGCATGATCTTGGCTATCACAATTAGGCATATTTTATGTGCATGTTTGCATTTTAAATACCTAAACACCTTTGTCACCAATCTCATGACTCACCATAAACCACTTATCAAACCCTGAATCAATTTTGGTTTTGCCTTATTGACTCCCAGTTTGAGGGGGAACACACTTTCCCATACTTAGGGAAACTAGACCTTCAAACAAGTTTTGTCACTTGTTGATTCAAAGCCACATATCAAAAAGGGGTAAAATATAGACACCAAAATACTACAAATGATGGTTTTAGATGATGAAATGCCTTGAGATACCTCAGGGATCACCTAACTCTTCTTAACACATTGATCAACCTATTGTACCTTGGGTATAGTTAGTTACTTAGATAATTAAACTCAATAACTTAATAATGAACCTTTACCCACCACTTTTAACTCACCTTGAACCTTTTCCTCTTGATATTTGACCATTGATAGTCAACTTAACCATCAGTGGTTAGCTTAACCATCAACAATCAGGTCCTCACCCTTCTAAGCACATTAGGAGCTATATGCAAGCTAAAGAGGTACAATTAAATATGTTCACCTTATACAGTGATAATGGATTCCCAAGCATTGAAATTAGTAAGTCAACATACTAGGGAACCTTCTATCCTCCATCTATCTTTATCTATAAAATGAGGGGAGTAGGAGGTGAAGAGATATCATCATCATAATCATTCTTTCACATAGGTATTCAATCTCTATAGTCACCTAGTATTCTTGTAGTAATTTAGCAATAGCAATAGATATTTGAACCTCAACCAAAATTTCTCTCATGTCAAAGTACCATTACCTTGCCAAATTTTCTTCAGCCATCAACCATCAGTAATTTATCATGTAATAGGTATATTTATACTTTAGTCTTGTCATTTTGGTTTCTGACTTCTATATCTAAATCAGACCTTTCGACGCCTATCTTCCAACCTCTCATTTCTAACCCGACCCTTAAATAGACCTTATAAAATCATTTATCTAGTTTTTAATTCTTTTCTAAACACTTTAAAAAATCCATAGATAACCATCGATGGCTAGCATAACTACCGATAGTCACCCCAACCATCAGTAGTTACCCAACCACCAATGGTTAGCTTAAACATTGATAGTCAGCCCAACCACTAATGGTTAGTCTAGAATAAAATAACAAGTTGTTTATAACTCCTTACCCCACCTAAATCTAACTTTTTATGTCCCTACCTATTCATAAACCCCTACCTTATTTTTTGAAACTAACCTGATCTAGCACTAGTATTGACCCACTTTTGCTATATTTAGTCATTTTCTCTATCAAACATTTATCTACTTTTTATATATCATTTCAGTTACTTTCTATTATTGTATGCAAGTATCTTTCTTTGATCTATTTTAACTTAATTATTATCAAAGAGTGGATTGATATCCTCTTATTAAACTCATGCTTCTTGGATCTAGCTCATGCTAGTTCATCCACCTAACTATCTTTCTAACAACCCCTTTTATTAGTGCTTTCTTATCTATAGGTAATCCTTCCAAGATAAAAATATCTCTCTAAATTCATTTGGATCATGCATGCATAGCAACTAGGTATTCCTACCACATCCTTATTACTACTTTCTTATCCTCTTCCAAAATTAATAAATGAGCATAAATTAAGAGAAATACTAACTTTTGTCATGGTTTAGCACATGATCTAAAATTTAGCACAAATAGACTAATATCAAATCTAAACAAACCCATATGATTAACTTCTCCTAAAACATCCACATGTGTGATATATGCTTCCATATAAATTATTACTCAGTTCTTCTTGCCACATTACAAATTGGCTAAGTATGGAAAAACATTGTCAAAATACCTAGAAGCCCAACTTTTCACAAGAATATCTTTTGTCATGCTACATCACATGACCTAAAAATTAACACATAAAAACTAGGCACAAAAATTAACAAAACCATATGATCCTTTTGTCTTGACACCTCCACTCATTTGAATGTTGACCTAATCAACATGCTTAATTGGCTCTTTTTGGCCACATGCAAATTTGGCTTAGTATGGGAAAATAATGAATTTTGACTGAGAATACAACTTTACACCCTCATATATTTAATCAACATTTGATGAATGAATTGAGATTTAGTATATAGTAGCTAGGTAAAAATATATTCATAATAATATGACCAAATTTCCCTAACTCATCCATATGTGGTAATGTTGACTTCATCAAACTACCTACTCAAATTTTATGCCAATATATCCAAAATGTCTAGATGGAAACTATGGACTACCAAATGAATTCCACTTATACACACAATCTCTCTAATCGTATAAAACATCTTATGGAACTTCTTCACATGCTAAAATTATAATACTCATATGTAAACATCTCTAATCATGCCAAAAATGAAGATCAACCAATCCAAATTGAAGCATACTATGATAAGCACATTGTACACTGTATTATTATTACTTAGGCTATCAAATCATTTCATCAACTCACTAAAACACCTTTATGACATCACCATGATATGGCTAACAAATCTCCAATATTCTTATAACCCAACCTTGGTTAATCAAATCTACCATTACTATCCCTAGGGAATAACATGACCTACTAAGGAGTGTAGAAAAATATTTGCCTACATTCTTCCCTTCAAGAGGGATAATGGATGAATAACACACCAAATATTTATAGTTTGAATTAAGATTAATGAAAATTATCTATGAGGATGTTTTGTGCAAGATTTTCCCATTTACTCTTCAAGATTCTTATTATGATTGGTATCTTAATTTTTAAGAAAATTCCATCATCTCATGGTAGGAGTCTCAAAGTACATTCCTTACATAATTAGGATAGGTAACTAATCTAAGTATAGTATATGATCTATTTACCAACATGAAGAGGGAGCCTAACGAATCCATCTGAGCCTTTAATGCAAGAATCTAGAATATGCACACATGATTTAGCACTTCTTATAAGCCAAATGAGAATCTCATGCTTTTAATATACAAGAACACCTTAGACCATATTACTTCCATATTCTTAGGAAGAGTTAAATCCACTACCATGTTATCTTTGGCATTCCAAAAATATATCAATATATATATATATATATATATATATATATATATATATATATATATATATATATATATATATATATATATATATAAGCAAATCAATCTACAACTTAAACTGTATAATCTTGGAGTCTAAGTATTCAATAATTAACTTCCATATTTGAATACAATTCCACGTGCAAACCAAAATTCTCCCACATTTAATTATAATAAATTGTACACTATACCACCTATGATGTAATAGACCATAAATAAAAACTATAATTTATTGAATAATAATACAAAATGAAATAATCAATAATAAAATCAACACCAAGCACATACCAATGTAATAGTTACTCAGGGTTTAAATTCTAATAAAGTTGAATTAGGTTCTATATAGAGAATGGTTCATAAGTTGAGAAACAAATTTATAAGTATGCAAAAGAGGATGGGAAATACCAATACTCAAAATTACAATTATTATTATGCCTTTCTAAGATACAAAAAGCCTTTCTATATGCCTACTAACAATTCATAATATCAATAATGCAATAAACTTATAGATCAATATTATGGAAATGCATTTGTCCAACTGGTGTAGGGTTATTAATGCATCTAAACATGGGGAGTTGGACTATATAGAATTTTATGTATCCTTTGAAATGTTCCAAAGGGAGATAATCAAAAAAGATCAAATAATGAATCCTCCAAATTTTACTCATGACTTTGATCCTTTTATTTCAGCTATGGTATTTGATAGTTTTAAGTCTCCCTTCCCTACTGAAGATGAAAAAATCCCAAAATATAATTATGATAAAGTACTATCCCTCTAAATCCCAAGGTTGACAATACTACTACTCCCCCTAAATGGAATGATCAACCTCAACACAAATATGACTAGAATATAGGGGGATAAAATATTTTTGAGGAGATGAATAAAATTAAGGCCAACATTAATATTCCAAAACTAGTACAAATAATGAAATAAATATATATGTTATATACTTCCATCACATGTAATATTTTTAAAAAAAAGTCTAGGACAACTAACATGAATGTTATCTACAAAATTAAACTGAAATTTCCCCATTTTTGCTGACTATTCAAGCATTTGGAAAGAATATACGTAATTAATTAGTATATTCAGGACCTTCAACAATAGTGATGCCAAATTTTATTTGTAAAAATTTTGGTCTAACATCAAAGCCATCCAAGAGGACTATGTCATAACTAGATAAAACATTAATGACCTTGTTGGGACAGATGAATGATGTGAGAATTCAAGTTACATTATAACTAAGAGTGAAAAGGACTATTGACATCTTATTAATAGACATTCCTTAAGGTTATGGATTGTTATTAAGCATATATGGGTCAACTATGATAAATGGATATCTTTCTATGAATCTTTTTACATATTTAGTTACCATGGAGAGGCATAACCAATTAAATTAGAATTAACTAAGAACCAATAATAAAACATCCTTTTATGTCATATAATACTAAAAATGAGGAGGTTAGTTAAAAATATCCTAGTATTGGAATTTATACATTTTTCATGAAGCATGGAATAGCAAAAGAAATTCCAAACCCTTCTCAATTATGGACCCTCAATTTCAATGGAGCTAGATCTAAGCACAGGTGTTGGTGTTGAATGGATCAATCCACAAGGAGAGAAATTATTCGTATCATAAATAATCCAACTCCCATGCACCAATAATAAATCAAAATATGAAGCCTTGATTATGGGATTAGATTTTGTCCTCTAAAATAATGTTAAAGAATTACTAATATACGAAGATTTTAAACTCATAGTAAACTAGGTAAGTAATAAATATTATTTTATGTTGTCATATTTGAATAATTAAAATCATATATCCTAAGATTTAATATAATCCTTTAAAGATTTCAACATAGTATTAATCACAAAAGAATAGAATGGAGCCACTAATTCAATGGCCATTTTAGCAATAAATTTGGCACCCTTATAGGAATCAATAATCTTTAAGTTCTCCATTAAACTAGTACCATGTCCCTTAGTACCAAGTTTGATGATGACCAACAAATTTAGGATAGTTTGAATCTCAAATAATAGATGATGAAGAAAGAAATCAAAGGAGATATGAATAATTAGATGAAGAAGGTGTTATCTATCTCAAAGAGAATCTACTCCCATTAGGAATGGTTTCATTGTAAATGACCTTCAACACAAATTCTCAACTTTAATCACAAAGGTAGATGAAGTTAAATGAATATGAATTCAATTTCAAAAACATTGCTGATGAAAAAGAAGACATAATTCATAAATATTAGCTTAATATGAACACCAAAAGAAAGGTAAAGAGTCAATAAAGTGATTATTAGATGTAAAGATGTAATTACATATACTTCTAAGGACTTAAGTGTTTTCAATCCTAAAATCATGAATCAAATACTTACACTCAATCCTAATCATAAACCATTTATGCAAAAGAAGAGGCCAGTTAATTCTATCTTAGAACTACTAATTTAGAAGGAAGTGGAAAAGCCACTGAGTTATAGGATTGTATTCCCTATTAGACATTTGACTTGGGTGGCCAATCTAGTTCAAGCCAAGAAAAAGAGTGGTGAAATGAGACTGTGTGTTAATTTTACAGATTTAAATAAATCTTTAGAGAAGGAAAATTACCCTCTTCCCAACTTAGATAAGGTAATATAAATGGTAAGTGGATTTGAGATGATGTACTTTTTACATGTATTTTCAATTTTCAATTAAGTGTTGGTTAAATAAGAAGATAGGATGAACATTGCATTTACCATAAAGTGGACAATATAATTGTATAAGTGAATTCCATTCATAATAATCAATGTGGGAGTGAATTTTCAAAGAGCAATGGATCATTCATTCCAATGAATGATAGGGAAGTACATCATTATATATATATATATATATATATATATGGATGATCTCACTATTATTTTCTAGAAATAAAGCTGATCATATTGACCTTCTTCAATCTATCTCTGAGAGGTGAAAGAATTTTGGTGTATCACTTAACCCTATGAAGATAATATTTGGTTTTATTAAAGGTAAATTATTGGGATATATCATTACCAAGGATGGGATCACCATTGAATCAAAAAATATTTAAGGGATATCAAAGATAATGTTTTTAAACAACAAAAATAAGATCAAATCCTTCTTTATAAAGATAATTTTTTTAAGAAAATTTAGATCAAGATTCATATAAATTGTTAGACCCCTAAATGAAATTCTCAAATAGAAAACCAAAGTGAAATGGACCCCTAAATCCAAAAAGTCCTTCCAAGACATAAAGATGGACATTTATAAAGCCCCAATAATAGTAATCCTTGATTTTACCAAAGACTTTTAATTATATTAATTCACCTTAGAACATACCATTGTTGTAGTACTCACACATAAAAGCAAAGAAAGTGAACATATGAATGCATTTATGAGTACTAACATGAAATATGTATATTTCAAGTATTCACTGATTGATAAGAAAATATTCACTCTCATCAAAGTAGTCAAAATTTTTAAGAACTACATTATATAGAATAAAACCGTTTTTATATTACCAAATCTCATTATCAAGCTCACACTTAGAAAAAATGAATTGGGGGAACACAAAGGTAAATGGATGGATAAGTGACAAGAGTTTGATATTAAAATCAAACTAGCCAAGATCATCAATGGACAAGGCATAACTTAATTAATGTTTAAACCAGACCCATGCATCACTATCAAAGAGGTCTAGTAGACACAAATCTCCAAAGAGGATTGGTATTTAAGAATTATTCAATTCTTAATCACTATAACATGACCCTAGGAACTTAAAAGAGAGCAAAAGAAATATTTACATCTCAAAGATTCTCATTATATGAATATAAAGTGAGTATTTCATAGATATAACTATGAAGGAATTTATCTAAGGTGTGTGTTAAGAGAAGAAGCTCAAGAAATATTAGACAATTTACATGAATAGGCAACAACCACCCATCTGATATTATTATGACACATAAAATAATCATAGTGAGATATTACTAGATGATAGATTTTAAGGATGATAATTTCCTTGTGATGATGTGCCATGAATGTTAGGTGTTCCCCAAAATATAGGTACATTCACCCATGTTACTACACCCTATAATTTAAGGTAGGTCATTCACCCAATGGGGCCTAGACTTTATTTTTGTTATAAATCCAAATTCTTTATCTGGACATAAATTTGTTCTTACTACTATAGATTATTGTACTATATGGATAGAGGTAGTAACCACCAAGAACTATAGAGCCAAAGATGTGATAATTTTTCTCAAAGAACATATTATAAATATTTTTAGAACTCCCATCTCTTTGGTTTGTGACAATGGGCCATCATTTCAATTATTTGAATTCACTAAGTGGGCCCATGATAATCAAATTACAATTAGATCATTCTCAAATCATTACTTATAAGGGAATGGATGGGTTGATTTAACTAATAAGAACCTTATAAATTCCATCAAGAAGTCACCTACAGATAAGCCAAGGGAGTGGCACTTCCTACTAAAGTATACATAATGGATAAACATGATGAGGTATAAGTAGGCCCTTAAATCTTCACCATATCTAATGGTATATGGGAAACAACTCATGTTCCTAATTATGCTTAAATTTCCAATGTATTAGTTTATTCAATAATACATGGAGCCCAATGAAAAAATAGAGTCTAGACTACTAGACATCATCAAAATGGAAGACATTAGGGATAAAGCATTATAGTGTTTCAAAAAACATTAGGATGTGGTCAAGAGATGGTTTGATAAAAGATAAAAATTCAAAGCTTTTAAAGTCTATGACTTGGTGCTACTATGGGATAAGCCCTATACAAAGAAATGAATGCATGCTAATATAACAACATTATGGATAGGAATGTATCAAATTTCATAAATTTTAGGTAATAATTCTTTCCATTTAAAGGATCTTCAAGGTAATGATCTGACATATCTAGTAAATAGGTAGTTTTTAGATCATTAGTTCATGGATGTTCCATCTAAAGATGTCTTTAAGTGACAATAATACATTATAATAGAGGTCATGGTATATTATATTTCTTTTATTAGTTATTCTCTTGTTTCTTTAGTTTTATTTTTTAGATTAGCTCACATTTTTAGAGTAGATTTTCACTTTCAATCATATCCTACTTTCTAGAATAGTTTTCTTCTAAATTCATGATAGTCAAATTTTTTTTGATCTTAGTATAATAATTTTTAGTTTGAGGTGTTTTGAATCCAACTTGAATCAAAAGGATGATACATACTATAGTTCATGACTTGTCTAGTTGAGCATGAGAGAGTTAGGTATGAATATGTCTTGAAACCAATGATTTGATCAAGTATGTGAAAGTTTCTCCCATAATTTTAAGCAAATTTAGAAATATTTTCTTATTCCCTTGGGTCAATTCACATAAAAAATTAACACTTGTTTAAGGTAATAATCATGGGAACAATCAAGAGTTAATAAGGACATTATAATTAAACCCAAATTTTAACTAAGTCCATCTCATTGTGGTCACCTTTTCCATCTTTCCAAGGAATAAATAAAAGAAAATAATATAAATAAAAGGACATAATAAAAAATAAAATAAATGAAGATTTAAAGCTAACACGATGAAATAATATCAATGCACCATGCATCATGAAAAATATGAATGAAGGAGGAAAAGGTGATTAGAAGTATATTTATCAGGGTTATAGATGCCTAGATAGTAGTAGAGAAATTCCCAAGATCCTCATTTATACACATAACACCAAATCAAAGTGAAACCTACATCTCACCCTTATATCTTTTACTAAAAACATGAAACAAGAGGTAAAGAACAACACTTTTCACACACATTTTCAAGATGTAAGTAGAGATAGTATGTTGTAAAGAATTATCAAGAGTCTCTTTCCATTTCTATTTTAGTGTTTCATTTTTAGATAAATATATGATTGATTTTGGGATTGAAAAACCATGGATTTTGGGTTCTTGAAAACTCTGGAGTATTCACCCCTGTTAGGTATCATTTGTTGTATTCAACACACTGCAATTTGTATTTTTCTTTGAAAGGGATTCCTTTGTTTTTTTAAAATAATGAATATCTTGGAGGGGTACTTATGAGCTATGAGGTTTTTAATACTTTTGATAATTGTACAAAATTTGTGGTGAATTTTAAATCATATTGTGGTGTAGTTTTCAAAAAACACTTGATTAGACTAACCTATCAATGAAAAAGACATAAAGAGTGGATTTTAATGATATATATTTAGATTATATTACTTTAGATTATTCATTCCTTAGAAAATTCATTTAAATAAAATTTCATCAGAATAACTCCTTCAAAAAATTTCATTTAGGAAAATTTTACTTTGGAACAATTGTCTGTGGAAGATTTATCTTCGATGACTTTATTTTGGGAACTTTATTCTCAGTAGGGTTCATTTCAAGAACATTCATTTCTAAGGCATTTCATCAAAAACATTCAATTCTATAGGTTTGTTTTTAAATGTTTCACATTAGCCACATTGGTTTGTATCAGTTTTATTTAGTAGGTTTTTTTTGGAAATTTTATGTCAATAATAATTACTTTAGTAAGTTTTTCAAAATATAGCTTCCTTCACAGTCTTAGTATTCAAGAACATAGCCTTTGAGAAATTTCATTTAAAAAGGATTTATTTAGAAATATTATTTTCAAGAAATTTCATTTCAAAAACATTTTTTAGGAAGATTCTCGTCAGAGACTTTATCTCAGAAGCTTTCATTTTAGAGACTTTTCATTGAAAGGATTCCTATAGAAACTTTGTTTTAGAAAATTTCATTTCAAAAACATTGGGAGAAAATATTTTTGAAATCTTTTTTATGATTTGGAGTCTTTTGGACTCAAAGTAAAATTTGGATTTTTTTTACTAAGCTAGATAATGACACATGGAAAAGGATTGAAGGTTACACCATGGAACATTGTATAACAAGTCATCCTACCTAGCATGCATACTATGATAGGGTGGTCAAATTTGAATTAAATTAAGGTGATGAGATCATAAACATTAATGAGTAATGGTGAATGAACTAGAAATCAATGTAGAAGATCTATTTGCATTGATCCCTCGACTGAGTTCACATCATTCAATAATTTTATCTCAAGTAGACTTCAATGTCAAGCGATCCCAAGATTCCTAATTGATAAAATAATGACTTGAGACTTGAGAGATTTAAATAAGTGAAGATATGCCATTAATTAAATATTACAACATATTACTACCTTATATAGTTATAGTGGCATCATCATCTAAGACATATAAGGGATCCCTGACACCATCCATGTTCTTGATCAAGGATTCTATAGAATTCCTGGATACTATGTTCTATCCTACTACTTTCGAAGTGTGTTAGTCAAAATATTTATCATTGTGAAAAATAATAAATAATGTGGATTCATTTACACTTGATTAAGACATAATATTTGAATATAAGTAGATGATAAAAGACCTACTCACATTCAAACTCCAATCCCTAAAATGTGTCATTACAAAACTAGAGGTGATGTTATGCACAAATTTACTATGAGGTCTAATCTTCAAAGGAAGAATCATGGATGGAAGATACTTTAATTATGTGTATAATAACACTATTTTCACATGTATATCTAGAGAATCATTCAACATGTATTTAAGCATGCCTATTTCAGATGTTACATATGATTTTCATATTTTAGTCACATGGAAAAATTCCAATCATTTGATGTAAGTTCTATCAAAATGGTTTCTATCTGGAGAAAGTTTCACTTTGAAACAACATACCAAGATCCCTATCCCCATTAACAATTTTAGAATGGAAATCTATGTACGGATGGAACTATTGAAAAAGCTCTTTAGTCATGGTATTATTTTCTTCATACACTTGAATGGGTTCTACATTTTGAACTTTTGACTACCTTAGAGTGTACCTATGCTTTGGTGGAAATCATTAGTGCACACCTCCAAGAGCATATTCTATAGAAGAATGCATGGCCACTATCTATGTTTCTATATGATTTCCTATCTGTTAGATGTAGTCATGGGCACATTGTATAGACATATTGGAGTCCTATGGGAGCCCAACTCTAAAGTCATTAAAAAAAAGATTTGTGACTACTATAGATTTATGCATATATATTTTTAATTTACCTATATAGGGGTATAATAATATAATAGTAGAATAGTGAATAATACCACATGTATTAGAATGAGGAGTGGGGTAGGTAGGAAATAGTATAAATAAAGGGGAATATGATGTTGTAGATCATCCAACAAGTTAATTGTAATTGAGTATTTCTCCAAATGAGGTAGCCCCCTCAAAGTGGCAAGTGATTTGGAATGATTCCTTCCATAAAAAGAATAAAATAATATATATTTATTATTTGTGTATTTAATGTATTATTTAATGGAGGTTATTAACATATGGTATCAGTATATTATAGTCAATATATGAATCATTCAATATTTTTCAATTATATGAGAGTGAACTTAAAATTATCTACTATTAAAGCACTTTTTTGGGCCAATTTGTTTTCTGCTGCAATAGAAATTGAGATTAGTGAGATGTTTGGTTTTCTTTTGAGTTAATTTTTTCTGAGGATTGGATTAATTTTTAGGATTTTTAGGTTCTTTTAATCCATCTATATTTGTCATTTATTTATATTTTTAAGTTTATATCTATGTTTTTGGTCCTAAAAAAACCTATTTTTTCTTCTTCATACTTCTCTTAAATGGTAGCGAATAGAGCCAAACAATTTCTGGGTTTAGTGTACCTCTATCTCATATTTCCAAAATAGTTTATGGTTTTGATTTTGATTTATTATTTTAAAATTTATATATATTTTAGTGATTGTTACTATGTTGTAAAAATAAATAAAAAAAGTCATGGAACCTTCTATTTTATCTAGAACAATGCATTCATTAAACAATATTCATGTCATTTTTGATAGAGTTGACCTTCACTTCTATATAAATAGAAATTGATGCATGGTTAGTTTGGGAGAATAACTATGGAAAATGGTATGTGGATTCCTTTCTTATAGTTAAAGATTATGAAGTAGAAATAACTACTTGGCTGGAATTGGAGGACATTTGCAAAGCATGTTAAGAAGATCTCCATCACTTAGATGAGGGTGATTTTGGTCTTTTGTTCACTGAGTCTTCCATAAATATGGTAGAAACTTATTTTACTCTTATTTATAATGATTTCCATAATTTAGAGAATTATTTGGTGGGGTTAGATACTTTAAAAAAATGTATATCAAGATTAATGCTAAAAGGGATGTCATGTATCCTTAGTTAGTTTATCAAGTAGACTATTTTTAGCACCCTTTATCTCACTTTGAATATATGATAGTCATGCTTCAATTTACATTTAAATCTATAGTTACACTACTCATGCTCACCATTTTTTTGTATATGTTCATCTCTCAATATAGAAATAGGAAGTGGAAGCAAGAAAGGATACATGGATGGGTATCTATCTAGTCCTCAATCTATTTTAATATGTATGGTTAAATATTCATTTGGTCATCCTCCTATTTATTATCATGTTTTGAGGGAAAAAATATTTAAGGGGGATAGAATGTAATGTACCTAGATATGTGTATAATAGTATAATAGTGAACAATCCCACATGCATTAGATTGAAGAGTGGGGTAGGTAAGAAATAGTATAAATAAAGGGGAATATGATGTTGTAGATCATATAATAAGTTAATTTTAATTAAGCATTACCCTTAAGGAGGTATCCCCCTTAAAGTGGTAAGAGATTTGGAGTGATTCCTTCCATAAAAGGAATAAAATAATATATGTTTAATATTTTTGTATTTTGTGTATTAGTTAATAGAGGTTCATAATAATATTTGTATGTAAGGAAAATAATAAAAATCACTAAGGACCTTTATCCTTAGGTATGGATTTTTATCCATGATGAAACATTGTAAATAATTTCACCAATCATAGCTTGAACATTGACCAATAACATTAGAGACTATTGGTTATATACTTATTACATAGTGATCATGGTGATAGGGCACAAAGTAGATCATCTTCAGCTTCCAAAGTTTATTTCGGATAGGATAGATGATTAGGTGATCACTCATCAAATTTGGAATAACATTTATGAGGAGATAATGAAAAATATGAAAGCTACCTTTCATGGATCTCACATCACAATTGGGTGAATGTAGTACACCATTCACAGACAGTTCTAAGAGGTTGGAAATGCTAGGAAGGATTATGCATTTCCCTCCCTTCCTCATAAAAATTGGTATGTTCATGACAAGGTCTAAAATAAAATTCACACACTCAACCTTGACTAAAATAATGATCTAATCAATTATGACTTTCTCTTATTGAATTCCAAAGATCAAAAGGAGGTTAGAAATAGGTTTATAACTACATGTCTAAGGGATGACTTGTTGAGAGTGATCCATGTAGAACCATACCTAAAATTTAGTGAAGTAATGTTATGAATTCCACATCTTAAAGGATGGGGATGCTCAAATTTTTGGAGTGGGAGTCAATCATAATAGCCATAAAGAAAGGGGCCTAATCCCCAATAAGATCAAAGTCATCCTTAGGACCAACAATAGTTGGTAGATGAGGCACCACTCATTGAATAAAAGGAAGAATAAAAAGAGGAAGAACAAGGTGAGGAGGAACAACTACCTACCTCAATAGAAGAAAAAAAATAAGTACTCCCAATTCAACCTTTAAAATTTGAACTGATCAAATTCAAGTATGATTTAATTAAGGAGTTAATTACAATAAGAAGTAACACACATGTAGAAGCTGGGATTATATACTTGTATTCCTTAGATGAAAAGGAAACAATGGATACTTCATCCCTAATTCCAATAACTATTCCCTATTCTCTTCCATCATATTCCATAAGTCTGTAGGTAGGGAAAACACCAAAACATATTGAAAGAGGCCAAATGATAAATCATAGACCCCTCCAACCTAAGAGGTATAATGAGAAACAAGAAAAGGTTCTTATCTTAAAGGCACTCAAAGCCAAAGCACCCATCATAAGTGATTCATTTGGTAAGGGCCCCTTACTCATTACTCCTTTGAGTTTTTACCCTTCGGTGTCTTTACCTATAGTTTCAATCACCCTTAACCCTTTGATCTCCACATTCATTCCCCAATGGATAATTTATATAGGTTTACTTTTTATACACCCATTTCTAAGTCTACCTACCACCACTACTATTCTACCTTCCAATGCTATGGCTTTTATCCCTATGTTTTCAATACCTTCTATTTCCATTCCACTAATATCCACTCCATCAACATTGGTTTTATCCATTCCTTTCATTTCTCAGTCCATCACTCTAACTACACCCCCTTATACCTAGTTGGGTTAATCCTTGTGTTCTTCCAAACCCACCATAGTAACCATGATAGTAAAAACTGAAAGGGCACCTTGGAGGTAGCCAATATTTTTATTTCATCCAATTCCACATTATGGGAACATTGTTTGGTCAAATACTATTTGGCTTCAAATGCCCAATATTCCTACACACACTTAGAAATAACCTAAATAATATGATCAATTAAAAGCGTTGCCCTCTGATCCCTCAAATATCATTATTGTAGATTGGGATAAGGAACTAAGATATTTATCCTTTAAGAGGCCTAATTTGAAGATAATACAATTTACAATGTTGAGATCCATGTTTGATAAAGACACTACATTAATAAAGAGGGTGAGAAAGAAGAAGATAAAAGAGAGCTAGGGCCATAAATTAATCATGGAAAAGAGGGAGGAAGTATAATCCTTGAGAAAAATACATAATAGGAAAAAGGGTTAGTCCACTTATATATAGGAATTCATGTCATATATGGATACCCACATGAAAATCATCATTTCCATTTATCAAGGAACCAAAATGGATAAGTAGAAGTTTGAGGGAGAGATGAAGAGTCTTAAAGAGTAACAAATTTAATTTCATCATGGAATTGAGTAGGATGTATAGGATGCTTCCCTAAATTTGTATGAAATAATTTCTTCCATTCATTATTTGAGATTCAACTTGGCTCCACATGTTAATAAGATAACCCAATTATTTAAAAGCCAAAAAGAAGATGACAGTAAGTTGAACTTCCTAGTGATTTATACCTCCAGTAAGGCATTAAAATTTCTAGATTTTATGACTACATTAAAGGAATTAAATGATCTAAAGGTAACATTTATAAGGATTTAATAGGCCCAAGATGGGGTTCTATCTTTAGAGGCATTAGTCAATACATTGGTTAAACAAGAGAAAGAGGCCAAATAGATTTTGTCAGGATTGAAGTTGGCTACTATTTAAGATAATAGAGGTAGGATGTTAACCATAACTACATTCTACTAGATGATCAAATAAGCCTTCAATATCTTAAATCAAAGTCTGCAATATCTAAGCATTGAATCCATAGAGGCAAAATTTAGCACATTGATGAAAAAGGCTAAGAAATTAGATGTATTCAGGGTTAGCTTTAGACCAACCAATGTAGAACATAATAAACTAAGGGGTGAGACAATTATGGTAACTAGACCATCTCTCCTAGATATGAGTCTAATTATATCACAACATGATAGGGCCTAAAAACACTACCATTACTTAGATTCAAGGAAACATCTACTCAACAACCACCACCTACTAATTATACTATGATAACTCCATTGAATCCACTAATAATGACAAATGCCACATCGATGCCACCTCAGACTACTATTCCCATGGTAGCTAAAGTTCAAACATTTGATGCATCTTCAATTTTGATTATAGTTACTTTCATGTTAGTTATTATGATTTCAACTACTACCAGTGCTACTATATTTCTCACAATTATTTTGAGACAAGTCAAGTAAGATCCAATTTAGTTTGGATAATTTTGTATGTTTTGAATGTATCTAATTTAACTAAATATTTAAATTCATATTTATATATTTATAATTAATTTAAATTATTTTGAGTAGCACGCATATATTATATGGTTAGGCTATTTTTAATGCATCAATATATAACTCAGACTTGTCATACCATCTTTTATATGTAAACAAAATGTTCTAACATTTCAGGATGAGGCAACCCCCTCCACAATATCTATTTATACAAGTTGTAACACTCTTTCAAAGGGTTGAAATTTTTGAATGAAACACATGAATAAATAAAATATCTTGATTGTCATGCACCTATGTTTATTTTATCTTCTTCCCTCTCTATTTTCATGAATTTAAAGTTTCTTTAGTTTATAAGTTGATTCAATTATTTTGATGTGTGAAAGCATTATGGATGAATCTAACAGTTATGTTTATGAAATTTAATCTTATATGTTATATATCTATTAAATATTGATATGTTTCATTGATTTATATAGTTATTATAGGTTGAATCATTATTCTAAAGTGTGTAGAAGTGTCTATTTTGATATAGTATTCTAGGTGTGAGCAATATTTTTCTTAGATCACTTCTTGGTACAATTTTAATCTCTTGTATAGAGGTATGTAATAGTATCCTTTAAAGGATAAACCTATGGTTGAGACCCAAAAGCATTGTATATCTGAATACCTAGGCTCCCAACTAGGTTTGTTTATGAGTGAGTAATAGCTGTAAACAACAAACATTGGTTGTTGAGATACTTGTCCACCAAAGAGACAGACTGAGAAATTCTTGTTCAAAGACATATAATATTTCTTTCTACCTTACCCTTCCATATTTTTGAAGTTTATTTAGATATACCCACCTTATATTAATATTTTACCCATCCAACTCACATAGTGATTTTCCTATTTATTAGAAACCACACATCCACTCATAAAATTGGTTGAACAATCCATAGGCTTAACCTGCTATTCCACCACTCAGTTTTCCCAAACACATACTTAAAAAACATTCTCTAGAGTGGAACCTAATTCCACAGAGATCCCAAAATTATAGAGGTTACCTAATTTAAAATTATTTTAGGTGTGAATACAACACACATCAACACATACCTCCTCCCAATCTACTTCCAAAGTACATCCCTAAAACATGAAAGTCTATTATTTTTGGCACCATTGTTCTACCCATCATATTAATTAATGCTGATTTTTTTTAGTAACATATTTGAAATTTCCCATAGTTGACACCATCACTAGTTATTCCTTCTCCTATAGGTCACATGTGTAATAAGGCTCCTCCTTTTCTTCTAATTTCACCTCCTCTTGGTTCCATAAATATCATTCCCATCAAGATATCCATTCCTTGTATTTAGTATCTCACATAAGAGATACCACATGAGCATTAATATTCTTATTCTACACTTAACTTTTCACTTAAGATGCTATGGAAGGAAGTCTTTTCATAGCTTTCCATGAATATTGATGAAACTATGGGTAGAGTTAGAATTTAACTACATAGGTATGTTTTGGATATCATGGATAAGACTTATGGTTAAATATATAAACATTTATGAACATTTCATGGTTTTATTTCACATTTTTCTATTTTCTTATTTGGATTGTATTTGTGATCCGTGTATATAACTTATATCTTTTAACTATCTATTAAAAATGATTTCACCTATCTATTTTGCATGAACCATTATATTATGTTTTATGAATTTTACATGGTTTCATTCTATTTCTCTTTTTATTATGTCTTATTCTCATTATTTTCAAGAATTCAAATTTTGATTTCACTTATTTCATGGATTCTTTTATTTAATATATAATGATTTTTTGTTATCTTTTACACTCAAATAAGGATATTTATTATTGTGACTTGGTTATACAACCTTGATTCCATTACTATTTTATCTCTATCATATGATTGGTTAGCAAAATAGACTTCCCACTTTACTAATTCTATAGACCAATCTATTTAGATCTCATTCCATCCTTTTCTTCCCTTTCATGTACTAATAATACATATGGATGAAACTTGAGATTACATGATGTTCATAGGTAAGCCCAATTTAATTAGTTAGTAATATTTTTTGTTACGTAGCCTATTTTACACCAAAGTCTAAATCTCATTCATGTGTATCACTTTTATCACTCATGCTGGTTATTCAAAATCTATATAGAGGAGGAATCATAAAATCCAAATCATTTAAACAAAAGGAAATGATTCAAAAGGTAACATACAATCCAAAAGTCTAATCACACCAAAAAATGTGATTTACTATCCTTTGCACATCTTATTTATAATATAATCTCAAACTCCACAGCTAGAATCATGATAGAGTCTAGGTCCATTGAGTTGCAATAGCATAGTATATTGGGATAAGAGAACAAAAATAATATATAACTTCTACCTACTTTCTCACATATGTACCCAATTTTCAAAATAGATCGATGGTTATGTAAGAGGTCCTAAGGAAAGGGGAACATGTTGTGGGAAGGTAGGACCATTTTACTTTACTTGTTCATATAACCTTTATCATTTGATCTTAGTATCTCATGTACTTACCTATATAGCTATGTGCTTATTATGAGTAGTTATATTTTGTATTTTGATTGTCACTAGCCTCTTAGTGTCTTTATTTATTACATAGTATGCATCATATTTACTATGGTTTTATCATTAAATGACTATGTCATTTTTTTTAACTCCCTATTTCCATTTGAGGAATATTATTTTTTAAATTGATTATACACCCTAGGGTTTCCCTTTGTCAGTTGTACTCTAAGACCCTAGATAGAATTAGGCATTCCTCAAAAAACATTTCTTTAATTTACCCTTATTACCATTTACCTAATTTTTGTTCACCTTCTGATTTTCATGTAAGACCATGGATAACACTAGACTCTCCTAAAAAATTAAAACATTAAAACATCTTTAAACTATTCCCACCTTTATCTCCACCTGATTGGTGTTTCCTTTGTGAATTGTAGTGTAAGACCTTAGATAGGACTAGGCCTTCTTGACAAAATATTCTAATAAAAATTCCATATTACAACAACCTTACATGCTTCAAATTTGACATAATTTATGTTACATTATGATTTAAATGTCATTTGCATACTTCCCATCCTAATTTAATATGTTTTATGCTTACTTCATAAACACTTCACTTTTATCCTCTTATTTTATGATTACATGTAAATTTACAACCATTTAATTAAATTTCTCATATTTCCCATATTGATTTAGTATGATTAATATTATTTATACTTACAATTTATTTTTCTTTTCATCATGTCCATCTTGATCTAGTATGATTGATTAAATTTATTGTTCATTTGTTTTTGTACCATTGGTTTTCACGTGTTTTGCATTTTATTACAAATTTTCATACTTACCAGCTTGATATAGTAGGAATTTTATTTATTTTAAATTGGTAAAAATATTTTACATGGTTTGAAAATGTTTGTTACCTATTACTTTACCATTTTTGGTTTCATATATTTATATATATATATATATATATATATATATATATATATATATATATTCATCTTTTGCTTTTACACATTTCCCATCATGATATAGTGTGTATTACATTTTGTGATTATTTATACTTAAGAAAATAATTTTGGTTTTCTTTTTAACCATGAATGTGTATAGCATAATCCTATTAAATAAAACATAAATTATATATTTCCCATACCATATAAAAAAAGGTAAAATACAAGTGCTAAAAAGGAAATACATCCATCCATAAACAAATATAAATCATAGACCAATAAATATCCATCTCAATATATAAATTATGAGTTTGATACTGTATAGTACAAAATATAATAACTAGAGATCTAAAGTTATGATTTATCATGTGTATCCTATGACCAAGCCATGCTATCCATGGATGCATATGACTAACCCCTGTGAATGGTATATTATAATGAGGTAGTCCAAGATATTAATCCATTGATCTATCCCAATAAATTAGCCACCTAGAATTTCACACTTATAAGATCTATAGTGGTCACCATATGGGTGAATCTCTCCTTTTCCAATGACTTATAGTCTCAAAATTCTCCCTCTACAACTCTTATAGTTGTATGTGAATCATCTCTTTATACTTGTAGTTGTCAAACAACCTCCCCCACTAGTCTAAACTAGCTTGTATAAGTTGGGGTAGATAATACGACATGGTCTACCAAGGTGGATGACTCATAATGTGATAGAATCCCATCCAAAATATCATGGTATGTAGCCAAAATAATTACTCCCCATCTAATCTCCTTTGATGTAGTACATATAAAAAACCAAATATACATTAGATCTTGTGTATATATATCTTTAACCATCTATCTATCTCAAATACATAAACATCAATGTAACTATTGATCTATGCCAAAAAATGAATAAATTAAATCATTTCTCACCATATCTAGTGTTTCCAACCATGGTATCCCCATATGCTTGACCTTCAAGTTCTTCCTTTGACAAATTTCATTATACAAGTGCAAAACTAGGATTCACCACCAGAAGTCATCATAGTCCCCTCTTATATGGCCTTTCTATTGACAAGATGTGTCCCAAAACCACCATAGGATCACTATGTGCATCTACTCACACTTGTGTCCCCTCTCATTGACAAGTCTTATATCTCCTATGAGTTCAAGGAAGCTAGTATTACCCTTGTTGTGGCTCTACTCTTACATCTTCACACTCAATATCTACCATTATAACATCCACTGCATTAGGCCTTATTACCTCTAATTATTGTGTCAACCCTATCCATGGTATCCCTTACCAAGGCCTAATAATAGGTATATATTTAGGTACCCTTATACCTCCTCTCCCTCTCAACTCTCTATTTATGTCAGTCCTAATTAATATGAACTATTTGAAGGGTTAGTGGATATGGTAGGACTAGATTTTTAGGTACACAATTTAATATGTGTGTCTCACCCATGAATTATAATGGTTCATGATCTAAATGCATACCAAATGGGTAGTAATAGTCACCCAAGTCAACCATATATAAGTAATATCATTATAAGGTTGCCACACTGTCTACCCTCATGTCATAGTTTATAATGATGAGACATGGGATATGATATGCACTACATGATCCTACCTCCATCATGCCATCTAAGGTAACCTATCATTGACTGCATGGGGAAACCTAGCTAGTTAATACATAGGGAATCTTTCATACATCCATACACTCATCAAAAAAATTTATTCTTGAGTCAACATCCCATACATATAGTGCATGACTTGTACCCAAATGAGAGATCCTAAATAATATAATGCACCCTAATCTAGGATGGAATGATATAAGGCTAATGTATACAATGGTACCTTCTTCTCAAACTTGTGACACAACACACATTCTATCACAAAAATTATCAAGGCCTTCTAGATAATTAGAATGGACAAGATAATACATAAAATAAGCTCACCCATAACCTTAGGTAAATCTTATAGAGCCTATTAACCAACCATATAAGGGTTTATTCTCATCTTCTATCCCTAGTGCATCACATATGACAAAATTCATCAAAACAAGAATTCCAAATAAGGCATGGACATCCTCCAAGGTGATGCCCACCTCTAGAGTATCCCCTTTCACCTCCTATTGGAATGTGTTGGTTAGTCACTTCCAAGATCCTAGGAACATGATGATCTTATCAACACTAAGTTGGATCTTATTCATCTCCATCATTCCTTCAAATTACAAGGCAACCATCCAATCTTGATCCACATATAATAACTGATCCAACAAATCTAGTAGCCATGATGCATCAATGAGACACTAAAATCTCCATGCCTCTAAAAAATAACAAAAAATAGAGAATTTATTAGATCTCAATGTCATAATAATAAAATACATTCTTAAATATTTTAAAAATATGAAAAATTAACTAATTCATCACCCTATTTTTCTTTTTTTCCTACACAGTCAACCCTTTTGATACTAAATAGGCCTTACCACCTATTTTCCATACTAAGTCAACCCTCTAATACATATTTAACACATTTTTATAGACACAATCAACCTTTTTGACACAAAATAAACCCTCTTATATCATTTTCATACTATAACATCCCTATTCCATGTAGTCAACCTCCTTTAATAGACTATATCAACCACATGCTATGTACTACATTGGCCAGATTATATTATGTCATCCATATCTACTTTTATAATTATATTAGACCTCTACTACATATTCAACTACTCCCTTAAATACTCAAATATCCCACTACTATTTAATCAACCACCTTGACTTCTCTTGCGTCTTTCAACTAAGTCTATAGGGTTGAATCTATTCTTAGTTTTTGGTGACTTTTCAACCATTTAACATAAATGCCTTAGGCATTTATTGGTATCCCATTCAACCCCTAATTTACCTAAAAATTCCCTAAGGGCATTTTTGATATCTATATTTTTCCTTAAAAACCATATTTCCATATCTATCTTAATTTTAGACAAAATTAACAAAAAAATTTAAATTAATTCACCACTTACCTAGGTTACACTAGTTGCATCTACTAGGCATCCTCCATGTCAAAGTTGTCATCTTCTCACATTGTTCACTCTTAGGGCTAACCTAGGTCTCTCTAATCAATATTTTATCAAAATATTAAAATTAACAAATGAATTAATTTCCACCCTATTTATATTTACCATTCAAAATTATTTACCTATCAATTATTTACCATCAAATTCCATTTTTTTGCCATAGATTTTTTTCTACTAACTATTTTTTTGAAATAAAATATGTTCTAGAATCCTGATGTCATAGATAATTTTTCCACATATTACATGTATGTTTTTAAAAAAATCATTTTTTCACTTATTTTACAGGTTTGCCTAATGTTCCTTACATTAGACACCTTCACATTTACATCACTTACGCCCTCTTCTATAGTACTAAGGTAAGTAAAGGTATGTATTTTTTAATTTTGTCAATTCATTTGATTTATTCACTTATTACTACAATTTACTTCTCTTAGCATTGTGTATGAATATGTTCTTTTATAGAAGAACCATCTCGTATTACAACTATGTGACATGCAATGAGCTTTGAGTGAGGCATATGTATACACACAATATTTTTAAAATTTATTAGTTACTTATGCTTTCTCTCTTATACAAACCTATTGAGTCTCAATATATTTAAGTTAAAACCTTAAAGGGTGCATAAATAAAAGGTTTTTTAGACCATTAGTTCTTTTTAAGATTGTTGTTCCCTATGATATCATTTGAAACCAATATAAACTTCTCCTATACATTTCCATAATATTTGACACCTCAATTATGTTAGAGGTACAATCACTAAGAGGGGGGGGGTGAATCAATGAGCCCAAATAATTCAACTTCAAATCTAATATTTACAAATACTTAACTAGTTACCATAAGCATTCATGAAGCATACATATCATTCATAACAATAAGTAAGAGAGACAATGAAATATGAATCACATAACATATGGCATATGTGATAAACCCTCTTGGGGGATAAAACCCACTAGAACCTACAATTATACTACTATCTTATAATAACAAGATCTAATTTAGACCATCTATAAATTATCAAGGAACTATAATCCCTATTTAGTGAGACTTCAATCCCAAAAGGTGTTGCCACACCTGTCTATTTGAGTTGAAATAATAACTAGACCCTTTGGAAAGTTTCACCTTGCAAGGAGGATATAACCACCTTAGATGCTGAGATACCACAATAATACCTATGAAAACATTCACCTCTGAACTGATGTCAACACACACTTGATGATGGACCTCTACTTAGCACACTTTACCTTTGCTCACACTCAAACAACAAGTGTACTATTATACCAACAAAATTATAACCTAAAGGTCTTTTCTCTTCAATTCACCCTTAGGGAGCTCTACCCCTCCTTTGCTCCATAAAACACACACACAAGCCTCTCTCCAATCGCTTCTTTATTTCTTTGACATAAAGTCTAGAACCCATCATCTTTGGATACATTATTTATAGATCAATATTGATAAATACTACCTTGGTAAGCCATTAGGCATGAATTATCCCTTAAGTCATCTCTCACATGAAGACACATCTCAATACAATCTTCATAGGTTGGCCAAATCATCTATGGGTCAACCTCAAGGAACTACACCTTTTAAAAAGGCCCTTGTAGCAATTATAGGTCTCATGTGAACCCATTAACTCCTTTAGAAATCCCTTGAGAAAAAAAGCCATAATATAACCTTCAAATACATGGTTCCACTATTTATTCCCTTTTTGACATCCTCAAATTATTATAGTCAAATTATTCCACCTCTGTATATGCTCAAATAACTCAAACACTAAGTTGGTGCACATAATCACCATGAACAAACACATAGTCAACTTATTAAACATTTTCATACTCAAGATATATTTTCCACACCTCCACAACCCACATAGATCATCCTCATGCAGTCTACAACATGATCCAATAGATAATTCATCATGAGATATTGAAATTGCATCAATACAAGCTCAAATATCCTTCTTGAGTCACTTGGAGAATAAGCACGAACACATAGTCAACCTCTAGGCTCAAATATATTTTATTTTAATCAATTTTAGTTCTTTAAATTAGGTTCATTATATGTGCCGTAGATTCCTCTTCATATTTTATTTTTACAATACTATGCAAATTTGACTTCTACCGAAAGATATGAATGAAATATAGAGATCTTATTTTTCCTATGTTAAATTCAAATGGTCACAGTTAACCTTTGAACACAATGCTCAAATCTCATGAACTCACATCTCAAATAAAATATGCACCATCAATCTTATTAAAACTTTAATGCATAGTCTACCAAAGCCAAATGTTAAACATATATCATGTTGAACTCATCTTGTGTAATCTAAGAACTTTGACTCAATGCACTCTATCAAACTCCTTTAATCAACTAGGTAGTTAATGATAAATACTCACTACTCAATCAACTATGAAAACACCCACTGACTATTAGATCCTTATCCTATACCTTTGCTCAGTCATTAAACATCATGCACATATCCTCATCTTGTTGCTTCTTGACTCCTTGAAGCAATGTGCACCATTGATCTTTATTTAGAATTAACCCTTTCAAAAATGAAAATCAGAAATAAAGTGCCTTCTCTAAATTATTTTGTCATAGAGATAACCATGTCAAAACATTCCTACGAGGATAACTTTGCTCATCCATAGCTTTTTTTGTGCTTCAGTAAATGATCTCAAATTTAGCAAATATCATCTCTACTCAAAACTAAACAAACCCATATGATCAATTTCTCTTGACACTTTTACACATGTAAGATATAACACTACCAAAATTATCACTCATTTCTTTTTGCCACATTGTAAAATTAACTATGGGTAAACAAATTTAAATTTCCTGGGAGCCCAACTTTTCATAGGCATATCCTTTGATGTGCTACAATGCATGATCTAAAAATTATCAAAAATAAATTAGGCACAAAAATGAACAAACCCATCTAATATTTTTTTCCAAATACCTCTATGCATATGAATTCTAACCTCATCAACATGCTTATTTAACTCTTTCTATCCAACTAAAAATTTGGCTAAGTATGGGAAAATAATGAATTTTGATTGAAAAGCCAAATTTGCACCCTCATAACTTTAAATGTGCTTTGATGAATGACTTGAGATCTAGTGCATAATAACTAGGGACTATTGTGATGACAACCATATGACCAACTCCTATTTATTCATTCACATGTGGAGATGGTGATGTCATCAAATTACCTTTTTATATTTTCTACCATTGGACCCTAAAGTGTCTAGATGAGAACTATGAACAACTAGATGAATTCCACTTATGCACACAAGCTCTCCAAGCATATATAACATCTTAGGGACCTCTTTCACATGTTATAATCACCATAATAATCCCTAGACATATGTAACCATGTCAACACTGAATATCAATCAAGTCACCTTTAAGCATACAAGAACAAGCACATTACACACTTTGTCATTGTCACATATATTATCAAAGCACTTCATCCACTCACTAGAGCATCTACATGACACCATAATTATAAAATCATGACAAATATCCAATAGTATACCCATTTATCATTTATTTAAACACCCATTAATATAACAATATATATCTCATCTTTTCTCTCTTCAAATCACTCCCACAACAATAAATTTCTCCCCCTTTGACATAATGACAAAGTGGGCACACACTGATCCTAAGAACGTAAAAAGACTATTAAAATAAGAAAATATCATCTTATAAAGATGATACAAAATCCCCCTTAACACTAAGCCTATCTCTTATTGTATTGATACCTTCCTCTTGCTCTAAGCCAATATTATCTCTAATAAAAAACAACAACCAAGAAAGAAATAACACACAAAACCACATAAATCTTGATGGAACACATGAATAAACATTTGAGATGCAGTCCCCCTAAGATCTCTAAGAAATTTTACCTTCTAAGCATATTCATATTTTCATACACCATGAAGAACCATCACACATGCTAACTAGCCTCTTCTCTTCAAGTTACTTGGTTGTTTACAAAAATTGAGCAAAAAGCATTCTTCTTCAAACTAGGCATGTCTAACCTCCTTATAACCTTACCTAAAACAAATAGAGCCCATTATTTTTAATAGACACATCTTTAATACAAAAAATTTCATATATGTAGCACTCTCATGTTCCCCTTCAAGCACACCAATTTGCATCACCAAGATCATCTTTTGTAACATACTTCCTTCACAAACCTACTAGCTAATTATCCCTCCATATTGACAAAAACTTTAATAACTAGAGAACCTCAAACATTAAATAATCTATGAAGCTTGATTTGACCACCCATTTTGCCCATTCTACATATTAAGAATCCTTATAACTCAAGCCACAAAGTAAACCACTTTACTAGCAAATCCAAGATGCTTAGAAAATTAAAGAAAATAGAGTTAATAAACCTTACTCAAGTCAATGCACATCTCTAAAACTTATTCCACACCTAGAGACACCCATCACACATTTCTAAAACAAAAATTGAACTTCCATATTGTTAGGAACTCATACATCCTATAACCAATTTTAGGCTTGCTTGCCCTTAAATCAAAAATAGAGAAAATCAAGAGCATGTAAAAATCCTCAATTGGCACAAGCATACCTTCAAACCTCAAAAATACCTGAATCATGCCACAAATAAATGCATAGACATTTTTGAGTACCAAAATATTCTTGAAATTTTCATCAATCTCTTTAAGTCACCTAGAACCACCCATTCTAGCTTTATACTACAATTGCTTCAAAAACCTCTAAAATAGGATTATGAACTTGTTTCTCCCCCTTAACCAAAGACCTTCTCCAATGTGTATTATCATCTTGAGAACACAAAATTTTTTTTCCACTAAAAGGAGTATCTTAAAAAGCATAGATAGAGACAAATTATATACCTTAATACTCTAAAACAAAAATAAATACTCATATTCCATCTCCTCCTTACTCATTTGATATTTGTAGTTATTATTATTATTCTTATTTGTCTTAGGAGAAAAAAATTCCTCATATGCTACAACATTCTCCTTTTCTTTTATGATTAAATTGATAATACATGGAGACAACACAGATTCATTACATACCTTTTCATTTGAATAATCTTCCTTATAGCTTGGAACCTCATCATTTTTTATAGAAAACTGATATTATTTACATGATACATGCTCATCAATAGTAGGATGTTCACTTGGATTCATACATACCTTAGGACTGGCCTCAATTAGTACCTTGGTCTTCTCCTTGAGCTTGATTTTTTTGTTCTCAACATGAGAAGACAATGAGACCTCTTGGTACTCTTTAACTTATAAATCACTCTCCACCATATCAAATAGATTACTTAGACCTATAGTCTCATCATGACTCACACTCATTACCATTGGATTCCATGTGTTAACTTTCCTTCTTCTTTGAAATCTAGGAGCTTGATCAAAACTATTCTAACATAATGGCCTTTACTTGTAGAATCTAGTAATGTGGCCTCTTTGATCATAGTTGTAGCAAATCATACTCCTTGATGGAAACTCAGCTTATCTTACCTTGTTTGTAAAAAAGCTGTCAATGTGTCCAATGTCATGATAAATGAAACAAACTAATATTTTTGAAAAAGACATACCTTTCCTTTCCTTATTTGGATAATGCTTAGCAAAGTGTCCTTCATTAAGACAATTAAAGAACTTAATCTTACTCACTCCTTTTGACTGATGACCCCATCATAATCCCATGCATACTCATTTCTAATAGGTCTTATATAATCTCTATCTCTATGCCCAAATTGATTACAAGTATATCATTAACCATTGAAATTTACATACCTCATGACATTTGGTTATCTAATTTGATTTATCTTCATTATGCTAGCACCTTCATTCCTTATCTAATGATTTATTCTCAAAGGTTGATCCACATTTATCTTATTGACATTCATCTCAACTTGAAAATCAAATTTGGGATCTTCATTAAAACTCAATCCAGATCTATCACTAGCTAACTTTTTACTCTTTAGGAAATCATCAAGATCATTAGATCTTTTATCAAACTTGACAACTGACTTTAATTTTCTTGAAAAGTTCTCTAACTCATCTTTAATAGACATAATCTTAGAAGCATACCTTGAATATTCATCTCCTTTATATTTTAGGCTTGTAAACAAGATTTCTAACTAACAAGTGAGATGCTTGACCATATCTTCAGTCTCCTTGGAATCTCCATTCATTCTTATTTAAATACACTAAATTGATCATCATAGTCCTTAAGCTTATAATTCATCTTATTATTAATCTTATTCTCAATCTTTAGTTCTTCATGAGCATTTATCAAAATAGTCTCACAATCCACCTCATCTTCATCATCATTTGAATCACTCCAAAAAGACTCCTTCTAATGTTAACAACTTCCTTCCTCAACCATGAAAAATGCTTCATCTTCATCATGAACATCATCTTCATGATCATATTTGTAATCACTATCTTCACTCTCATCTAATGCAGTTACAATCTTATTTGGTGTAAAGACTCTTATTATTCTTGAATTACCTCTTCTTATTTTTATAATTTATGAATCTTTTCTTCTTGTATGTCTTCTTGTCATCATATTAGCCTTCACCATGATCTTCATCATCTTTCTTCTCATGTTTATGAGGGAACTTATAAGAAAAATGTCCTATCTCTCTGTAGTTAAAATATTTGAAGGGTAGTTTACACTTATACTTCCATGAGCCTATGTTAAACTCCCTAGTAATCAAACCAATTAGTCTATCATCATCAATATCAAAAAAATTATCCTCTTTGGATTTCTTACGTTGGAACTTCTTCTTAGACATCATCTCTATCTTGAATACATCTTCATTATTTGAAGGTATATCATCATTCTTCCTCATCTCATAGGCAATAAGGGTGCCATGTAATTGATCCATCTTCAACTAAGTAAGGTCATGAATCTCTACTATAGAAGATAAAATTAGATAAAAATTGGGGGATAGAGACCTTAATACATTTTAAACAATAGTAGTCTCTTCAAGATTCTCTCCAAGACCTCTGATGATATTCATAATCTCATCAACTCTCTACAAAAAGGATGCAATAGAATCTTCTTCATTCATCTTAAGAGTTTCATATTGCCTTTTGTGAGTCTATAACCTAGCAAGATTAACCTTTGAATCTCCTTCAAAAATATTCTTCAAGTTATCCCATATTTCCTTCGTAAAAGTGCAAATAGTTATTTAGTGAACACAGTTTCTATAAGACCATAAGTGATGAAATTCATTTCCTTGGAGGTTTTCTCAAATAGCTTCTTGTCTACAACACTAAATGGAGGAATAGAAGGAGCAACATAACAACCAAAAATTAATACCATACATCAAAACCTAGGGACATAATTTAGGTCTTCATCCTATCACTCCAAAATGCATAATTATATACATTAAACATTTGGTGCTTGCTTAGTAGAGAAACCACCTTGCACATTTTGACTAGCCATTTTACCTTAGATAACATTCAAGCTATCAATCCTTTACCAAAGGATCTCACTCTGAAATAAAATTGGTAGAGGTAAAATAATTGAGAGGGGGGGAAGTTGAATCAGTAAGCCTAAATAATTCAACTTCAATTTTGATCTTTACAAATACTTAAGTAGTTACCACAAGCATTCATCAAGGATACATATCATTCATAGCAATAATATATATAATGAAAGATCAATGACATAACACATGACATATGTGGGAAACCCTCTTGGGTGATAAAACCCACTAGAACCTACAATTGGAGTACTATCCTATAATAATGAGATCTAATTTAGACCATCTACAAATGATTAAGGAACTATAATACCTATTTAGTGAGACTTAAATCCAAAAAAGTGTTGCCACACCTATCTATTTTAGCTACAACAACAACTATACCTTTTAGTAGGTTTCACCTTACAAGTAGGCTACAACCACCTTAAATGTTGATCTTCCACAAAAACATCTATGAACACATCCACCTCTAAAATAATTTCAACAATACTTGATGATGGACCTCTTCTTATCACACTTCACCTTTGCCCAAACTCAAAAAATAAGCACACTATTATGCCAATCACTTTAACTCTTCAACTCATCTCTCCTTTTCTCCATAAAACAAACACACAAGCCTCTTTCTAATTGCTTCTTTGTTTCTCTCAAATAAAATATAGAACCCATCATCTTTGGTTCAACTATGTATAGATGAATATTGATAAACACTACCTTGGTTGGACATTATGCATGCCTTAGCCCTTAAGTCATCTCTCACATGAAGACATGTCTCAACACAATCTTTATGGGTCAGAAATTACATCTATAGGTCACCCTTAAGGAACTACACCTTTTAATGAGGCCCTTTTAGCCCTTATAGGTCTCATGTAAACCCATTCACTCCTTTAGCACTCCCTTAAGAAAAAAATAATATAATACCACTTTAAAATACATGTGTCCACTCCTTATGTCCTCTTTGACACCCTCAAATGATTATAATCAACTTATCTCACATCTACATATGCTCAAACAACTTAAACACTAACCTAGTGAACACAATCACCATGAATGAACAAACAATCAAATTTTTAATCATTGTTCATAATAAAGATAGATTTATAACACCTCCAAAATATAGACATAACATCCTCAAAGAGTCTAAAACATGCTCAAATAGCTAATTCATCATGAGACATCAAAAATACATGAATATAAGCTCTAATATCCTTGTCAGGTCACTTACAAAATAAACATGAATACATAGTCAACTTCTAAGCACAATATCTTTGATTATACTCACTTTCATATCTTAAAATTAGGATCATTAGATGTGTCATGGAGTCCTATTCATCTTTGATTTTTAAAATACAAATAAATTTGACTTATATTGAAAGATATGGATGAAATATAGAGCTCTAGTTTTTCCTATGTTAAACTCAAATACTTAAATTCAAATGGTCAAAGTTAACCTTTAAACACAATGCTCTAATCTCATGAACCTATATCCTCGATCGAATACACACCATTGATTTTGTTATAAATTTAATACATAGTCTACCAAATCCAAGCATTAAACATCTATCATGTTGACCTCATCTCATGTAATATAGGAAGTTTGACTCAATGCACTATATCAATATTTGTATATCAATGAGGTCTTTAATGATCAAATCTCATCATTTGATTAGTTTTACAAACACCCACTCATAATTGGATCCTTATCTTGTACTTTTACTTAGTCATTAAACATCATGTAACTTTCCTCATTTTATTTCCTCCTAAATCCTTGGATCAATGCACACCTTAAATCTTGGTTGAGCTTTAACAATTTAAAAATGACTATGTATGAGAACCCTTTCAATATGCTTGAGTATCCATTTTTGATCCTTAATAACTTGTTCTATGCTTACATGCATGTTCTTAAATTTATACTAGATGATCTCCTTTCATATTAGAATATAACCATGTGACACACTACTGCTATAACTCTTGTGCATATGAGATATAATTCCATTAAATTGCCTTCTCAAAATCTTTTATCATAGAGCCAACCATGTCAAATCCTTCATGAGAGTCCAACTTTGCTCATCCATACCTTTAGTTGTGCTTTAGTTGATGATCTCAAATTTAATGAAAATAATCTATAATCAAAATTAAATAAACCCATAAGATCAATTTCTCTTGAAACATTCACACACAAGATATAACACTACCAAAATTCTCACGCTGCTCTTTCTACCAAATTGCAAAATTGACTATGGGAAAACATAGTCAAACTACCTAGGAGCCTAGCTTTACATAGGAATATCTTATGATGCACTACATCACATGATCCAAAACTTAGTGAAAATAAACTAGGCATAAAATTGAGTAAAACCATATGATCATTTTGTCCTAAGATCTCCACACATACAAATTCTAACCTCAACAACATGCTTACTCAGCTCTTTCTAGCCAATTACAAATTTGGCTATGGAAAAACAATGAATTCTAATTGAGAAGCCAATTTTGAACCCTCATAACTTCAACTGCACTTTAATGCATGAATTGAGATCTAGTTCATAATGACTATGGACTACTATGATTATAACCATATGACCAACTTTCCTTGACTCATTCACATGTGGGAATGGTGATGTCATCTAATTGCCTACTTATTTTTTTTTCCACTAGGCCAAAATTGTCTAGATGAAAATTATGATCAACTAGATGAATTCTAGTTATACACACAAGATCTCCAATCATATATAACATCTTAGGGACCTATTTCACATGCTTCAATCACCATAGTCATCCTTAAACATCTCTAACCATGTCAAGACTAAAGATCAACCTAACCACCTTTAAGAAGATAATAATAAGCACATTACACACTTTGTCACTGTCACATAGACTATCAAATAAATTCATCCACTCATTAGAGCATCTCCATGATACCATCATGACATAATCATGATAAATATATAACACATTACACACTCCTCCAAAAAATTCACTAGTTTAAATAGCCCCTACATAAGCTAGAACCTCTTTTTGTCATTTTCCAAATAAATTTAGTCTGGGCTGATGCTTTTCTTAAAACATAAGCACATTAAAAAATTAGGTCCATTGAGGCTAGCCTAGTTTTGGACCTAACCACTTTACTTATTAAATAATAGGGTCAATTGGACTGACTCTATTAGTTAAAAAATTTAAAGGGTTTAGGGTTATATATAACTATATAAACATACCATTTTTTCCATTTTCATTAGAGATAGATAGAGATAATAATTTAATTGTGAATCTAATAATCCACCATTATACTTAATGAGCCATTAATTATGGTTTCATATTACACATGGAGAGAAGAATATTGTCTTTTAGGAGAAGTCTTTTGGATGCATAGGAGAAGTCATTTATCATAGAGCTGACCTATATTTTTTATCCTTACAAACCAAAACAACCTCTTTAAAAACATCATTATCCAAGGGAGAGATTTAGGCTCGATGGATTTATATTCAATTTAAGTGTTCCTAACTCTTAATGCTCTTTATCAAGTAGATATATTTGCATTTATTATCTTATGAATATGTTTCTCTCACTATTCATTAGGATTGCCTCTACATGGATTTGATAAGATTTATTATTTGAATGTTTATTACCCCCATTTTTAACCACATTCTTTGGGTAACACTAGATTAGTTTTACTTTACTTTATCATTTACTTTGATAAGCAAACATAGGACCTATCTAGGGTTATTTTGTGGTATTGATTTACTAGAGGCTTTAAAACCCTCTATATTAATGTTGTGTTGTAAGATACCACTTATTTAGGTCTATTATACCAATATTGGTCATGACCCTAATTGTCTAAATGTACTAACAAGTAGAAGGGATAGTATTATTTATATTCTCCAAGCTATGATTGATTGGTAGATCAACTTCACTTTCCCTTGTATAGACTATGCATGCATATTCTGGATGGATTATAATTATTGAATATATAATTGAAATTTTAAAATTATATATTTATTTGATGATTAAACAACCCATATCTAATCTATTTATACTTGTATCCTCCCAATTCCAAAGGGATGATAATTTCTGGCAATAAATATAAATAAAAAATTCCACAAATTATTTTCTATGTTTTTTTGGATTTGTATTATTTATTCTCCTCTAAACCTAAGATTTATTTAATAAGTTCCACTACTATTGTAATTTAGTCTTTGGGTTGTGTATATGTTTTATTTGATACATTTATCATATTATGAAATAGCTAATTTAAATCCTTCGTATTTAAATAATCAAAATCTCCCTTTGTAGATGTGTAGTTGTAATCTTACATCTAAAACAACATTTGATTAGCAGCACTAAATTCTACTGTGTAACTCCTAATTATTCTTGACTATTTTTTGTGATAATAGTAACTTTTAAAAAGCATTATTTATTTGACTAGTTTTTTAACCCATAGTACAAAATCTAGTTTGTAAGGATTTTCATCTATATTTGATTCTCAACATTTGTTTTTTTTCCCCTACCATTCCATATTTTTACTTTTATTTTAATCCTAATCACCTTAGGTTATATTCACATATCCACCCACCCTTCTTAGTTATATCTCATTCTCGCATCATATATTAAACATCTAAGGTAAAAAAATGATCTGGTCATTATTATTCCACTATTAGGTTGTTTGCAAAATCAAATACCCTGTAACTCATGCCTTAGAGTGAATATTTATCAATGATAGTGAAATGTTAGGGGATACCTCATAAGACTCCCTCGATTTCATAAAACACACATCAACATAGTGTCTTATGCCTCTATTGACATGCCATTACTTAAATTGACTTGAATATTAACTCAAGATATGATTTATTTTTTCTAATTTTATTTTAAAGAGGTTCCATATTATCTTAAAACTATGATCATTAAATTTTAATTTTTAAATGTGACATGGATATGATATTTTTCAATTTACCACCATTTTTTGTCATCTATGATCTTCCTAATTCAGTCTTACATTGGGCCAAACTAGGGCATACATGAAATAATATTGAACATGTTTTGTGACCAAATGTGAAAGGTATTTGAATGGATCTAATAAATGATTTAGATACAATAGTTTTACTCAAATTTTAATTATCATATGAAATAAATTGTAGGTTTTTAACACTACAAACATTAATTTTAATAGTTTTATTGATCACAATGTTGGTACATTGATTGACACCTATGAGGGGATTAAAAAAAACAAAGGCTCTAGAAATGATGAACACATTTTAGCTGACTCCTTTAAAACTACACTTTTAACATTAGATTTCGTAGGAATCTCTTTATTTTAAAATTTTTTTACTATAAACCCTATTTTAAAAATTATTCATTAATTATCTTGATTTTTATTTGGAAACACCTCTTTTAGTAAGTTGTATTTTTCTTGTTGTATATTTTGGAACCTTTTATTTTCAAACTATTCCATTGGTGATTGATTTTTTTCATTGTATTACTTTTGAAATACTATTTTCTCTAATTTTTCCTCTTAAATATTTTATTTCTCTAATTTTTTTAATTTTCAATTATTTTTTATCTAAATTATCTTTTGGTACCTATACATATTATTTTCACTTATATTGTAAAGGATGCATTCATAAGGTGAGTGGTTACATGATTGATGTATCAATGATAGGATCACCACTATCAATTATATTTTGTATTTCTTTCTTCAAATCAAAGCAATTATATGTATGATGTCAATGCATTCTATGAAATGCATGATAATATTTTGATATCTATAGAGGGTGTAAATAAGGTAGTTTGGTCAAATTATTGTGAATCATTTATCTTAGAATATAAATTGAACTCTTATTAGTATTTTACAAAAAAATTGAATAAATATTATTATATGAATTATGTTTTAGTTTCCAATCTTTATATGAAGTATTGTTAGGTATAACATTAGTAGATGAAGATACAAGTGCATGATTAACACTAGCATATTTTTTATTCTTGGAATATGTGAGATAAATTTTTAATGATGTTATATTTGAATTGAAATAATGGTTTTTATTTTGAAACTCTTATATTATCCTTGTCATATTGATTATTTTATCTTTGATGGATTCAAAATTAAAAACCCTAGGTTCATTGGATTAAATATGAATACATAGACCATCAAGAATATATGTGTGAGGTGGAGGGGTTTGAGGAATGGCATGTTGGTTACCTTATTTTGTAAATATATCATGGGATAAATTACCTGTTGAATAATGATAGCATTAACTTAGGTAGATGTAAAATAGATCTCACAATATTTAGGGTTAGGAGGATGAAGAGATTAATTGTTATCCATTTTAAATTTAACAAATAATAAAATTATTATAAAAGGATATATATATATATATATATATATATATATATATATATATATATGTATATATATATATATATGTGTGTATATATATATATATATATGTATGTATGTATGTATGTATGTATGTATCAAAATTTAATTTGATACCCTAATAGGACAAAATTTAAGAAGCAAAACCTAGGGGAAAAGTTAAGGCTTTCAATATTCAAATAAAATGGGTTCACCAATATTTTTTATCCAAAATTTTAAAACTATGTAAATAGGTACCTAGATATGATAAAGTGTTATAAAAAATTAAAATTCTACATATATTAAATAATTGACAAAAACTAATTTGTAACATATTAAATTTATAAATATAAAATATGTAAAGTAGAAAATATAAATATAAACTTAGCTTGACAACTAAGATGGAAATTGTTTATGTAAATGAGACTAACATGGAGGTTGTGTTGACTGAGTGTGGACCCATAAAAATAATTGGAAGGTTTTATTGATAATATTAGTGGAAATAGATAACAAGTGGGGGGAAATAATATCCAAATAATGAGGTATTTTTTAGCAAGTAATAGAGATATAAAACTTCTAGTTATGTTTGCCTTTACCTATAAGTTTTATAGACTATGTGGAAGCTTTAGATCTAATGTAAGGACCATTATGTAACTCTTTATCCACATTAAACCCTATGTTAATAACATAGAAATATGAATGAAATATAAAAATAAAAATTGGTTAGTAGTTTAAGTTGTTCTTGACCTTAACACCTCCCATGATGCATATTGCCTACATAGCACTAAGCTAAAGAGGGATCAAAAAATAAGTATTTTCACCATGTTATGATGGTGTGTGTGAAATACTATTGAAAAGTGCTATATGTTTGTGGTATCCTAGTGGGATTAGCTAATTTAACAATTAATTATGACTTTGGATCTATAATCATACTTTAAATATGGGATACTAGTGTTTTATGTAATCATAATTACAAGAAATAAGGATTTTTCTCTCAATGTGTAATTTGAATTCTTGTGTTTTTAGTATGGAAGCCTCTTACATGAAAAATTATTTTAAATGTGGATTTATAGTGTTAAATTTTGAATTCATTCATATGATTATTTCTAAATTTGTAGGGAAACCCATGACTTTTGAATTTTTAAAATTAGGTGTTTAGTGATAGGACACTTCTAGAAGATATGGACAATAGTAGGGAGTGACACTATCCAAATAGGGTGCTATTATTAGAGACGAATTTTGATTTTCTATGGTATCATATAAAATGTGAGTATGAGCCTAGACTAGTTTGTAAATATAATAGGGACATTTTGAAGTCATTTGTGTTGTTTACAGAAATGGGTCATCATTTGATAAGTGAAGTAAAATTGTCAAAAGGACCTGGGATGAGGCATGACCTAAGTGTGTCAAAAGAGTGGTCAAAAGTGAGTTATTTTATTTAAATTGTTAATCTATTGTCTATAAAAAACATGGATAAATTTTCATCTACTATACAAGACATATACTATCTTCTATAATTTTTTGTATAATATGCAAGAGATATACTACATGGACTTGGGAAAGATCCTATCCATCCAAGAATGGCCACAACTACAAAATCTCATTGATATTTTTATTTTATTGGGTTTATAAAATTTGTATTGGATTTTTTTTTCTAGTTTTACGTGATATTTGAATCAAGTAACCAAATGTGGCACTAAATGAAAGATCATCTAGGGATCCAAACAAAAAAACTCAAGCATATAAAATAAAAATTCTATTCTACATTTTTACTTGAATTTTAAAATATTTAGTATCCACTTGAGCTTGAGACATATGCCTCTACTTTTGTATATGGAGAAGTCCTAACTCAATATGGTCACCTAGTTACTTACCATAACAAAATATTCATCACATTAGTATGAAAATACCCAACCCATGATTGTGATATTTATCTTAATGTTCAATAATTTATCACTATAAAAATTATATCTTTGGAAAATATACTATGATCAACAAAGGTCACAAGTGTCTTTGGTTCTTGCAGGAAAAAAACAAGTTATAGTTAGAGTGACATAAAAATTGGTCTTTTTATCTTTAATAGTTTCATTTGAATTATTTAAGCTATCCACTGGTTTATGATCTCCTTAATTTATGTGATGATTATTGACATGAATTTATCAATAGTAAAAACATTATCCATATAACATGGATTTTTCAAATATCTATAAAAAAATTCTTTATGGTAGTTCAGTTCTAAATTTATACATTCAATATAGACTCTTATATCACCTTGGGTACATGTATGTTTTATTTGAGACATAGAGATAGAAACTAATATGGGAGGCTCATTTTATAAAGGTTTAAGGAAATTTTTTATTTGGAAATGCTTTTGTTCTATTCCAAAAGTAAATTTTTTGGTCGCATATCAAGTCTAATGTACCTAAATACATCAAGTCCTATACCACATGTGTAACTGCTAAACCTATAAAAAAGAATCATGGTTTATAAACACCTCCATTTGTTCTAAGGAGACTATGGGAATATAATTCCATATATTTCATCTAAGGATAAAATGATATAAAACATGTTAATGATTGTCTTTTTATCTAGTAATTGATTTATTATCAAATATGGTAATTCCCATACCTTGCAAGAAAAAAATCAGCTTTGGAAATAACTCAATTATGCTTCCATCATGTCTAGATCCATTTTAGAATCCAAAAACTATCCTATATGATATTTATATGAGGTTATTGATAAATTTTTGTAAATCAATTTATTGTATTTTAGACACAAATTTGAAAAAATTGACAACCTTTCATCCATAGATTGATGGACAAATAAAATTGATAAATAGGATGATAGTGCACCTTATGAGAATGTAAAATTAAAATAACCAATACTCTTGGGAATAAAGTTTTCATTTTATTTATCATAGACATAATATATCTCTACATAGTTCTACAACATAGCCATTTTTAGGTTTTCTTGGGTTTCTAACCATTCAAACACATCAACATAACTTATACTATTATTCCATTAATAGTATAAGCTATTTTACCTCAAAAATAATTTCAAACTATTATTTAATTCATTGAGCACATTTATTACATTCAATAAAAAGTGTAAAATATTTTTCAATAGATTAATGCAAAAAAAATAGTTCCATGACAAGAATTAGATAGCATACACCTAGTTTGGTGACCGAGTCTAGTTATACTTAAAGAAGTAAATATTATAGGACCTTGCCATAAGATTTTTATAATTCATTATGGGCCTTATACCATAACATATCAAGTAAGAGATAATTAATTTTAACCTAAAATTCCACCTTAACTTTTATGTCACTCATTATTCAATGTAGAACTATTGGTTCATTAATTTCCACCTCTATTGGATACTAAAAATACATTAGAGACTTTCCAATAGACAAATATCAATTATGATAAAATTATCCTAGATGAATTAGACTAAGTCATTGGTGATCTTGTCAAAAAACATTGAAAATATATCCATATATTATAGATCATCAAAATAGGTCATGTTTCTTTCCAAGTAAAATAATTTATAGAAGTGTAATTTTCCAATAATATTCCATGTCTCATACAAAAAATTCACATAATGGAGACAGTTTCTCTTAAAATAAAGGGAACTAATCCATGAGGATGTGGGTCTATATATCATATTTTAGTTTACCATTGTTTCATATCTATCCTCACTCTAGCATCAATATAATTAGCATTATTTTCCTCACCTATGTTCCAATATATAATATTGAACCCCACTTTTGCATTACCACATAGTTCCTAAAATGTTAGTATTGCATAACTCAGCTCGATGGTAATGTTAGTTAGTGATGTCAAGACATTAACTAGTTATTAGGTGGTTGTTATGATATATTTTTATTGTTCAACAAATGATTCATATT